>OY982568.1:265489-382824 GCA_963859945.1 Euplagia quadripunctaria | reverse complement strand
AAACGACACTGGCATCGCTGTAAACATCGTCCTTACACTCAAATTACACCCTTACTACGTTTTACTTTTAAAATAAATATTGATTGAGTAGTACTCACGGGTCGGTCGTGTCCACAGAAGTCGATGAGATCCAAGAGCGCGTTCACGTCGCCGTAGTACTGGCCCGCGTCGTGCAGCTGCTCTATGTTCGTGATCACCGAGTGTACTTGTCTGTGGATCAACTCGTTCGGGGGATCGTAGTTTTCTGTTTAATCAAACATTACTATAATATCTCTAGGTATTGTTACGTCTATACATTATACATCGATATGTAATAACAAGATAAACACAACATTACAAACAGAGATAGACCATCCTATCTTGCACTGACCAGCCAATCTCTCACCGGCTTTGCCTACCCTCACTACAACTTTCATACGCGCTTTTTTCAGAAAAACCTGACCTCACTCAGGCGGGAAATGCATCATTGCTTCACTGCCGGTTTTATGTGAGGCCGTGGTAACGAGCGGAGTCGAGCCGGCCCATACGTGCCGAAGCATGGCTCTCCCACAAAAACATTTTGTTAATAGATAGAACACGTGTCAACATATTGCAGTATTGATGGGGCTGTATGTCCAGTTCTAGTGGGTAGTGACTCTGACTGCTGAGCCAGAGGTCGTGGTTTCGAATCCCACCCAGGACAAACGATTGTGTGATGAGCACGATCATTTATTCTGTATCTAGGTGTAATTTTTCTATGACTTGTAAACAAATACAATTCTAAAATTTCACTTACTGTCCTGTTGCAGTATAGCAGTGAGAATGGGCAGGAGAATGTCCCAGGCGGGTTCACTGAGTTCCAGCGGCACCCTGGACACGACGCTCTGCACGCTCACCCACTACTTCGTATGTCACTACGGGCTGATTACGTTCTAGGGCCTAAACAAACAAGAAATATATTTAAGAATGATTTGGTTATGATCCTTCAACTGTTAAAAAAAACTGAACGAGTGCGAGTCTGACTCGCGCGTCAAGGGTTCCGTAAGGAAACAAGCTTGTATGTAGATACTTGATAGTACGTCTTCCTCAGGAATCAATTCTCGAAGATTTTTGCTCGTTTTTTTTAAAAGACAAACTTAACTTTGCAGTTCTAATATACCTATACTATACGACAAAGATAACCGCAAAATATAAGTTTGTAATCACAAAAAATATATTTTTAACAAAAATTTAAGGACTTTCGCATTTTTTTCTTCACTTGTGCTGTAAGACCTTGCTTCTTACCAAAATTTCATGTGTCTAGGTCAATGGGAAGTACCCTATAGATTTTGATTTATCTGCGAAATGTTGAAATTTGGTCAAATGTAAGGCTTAAATGACCGTATCCTTTGATTGTGTTCAATTAGAAGCTTGATTTTTTTACTGCTCAAGGAACTGCAGACATAGGTGTTTGGTGTTAATTTAATTCATTAAACTTGATGCGTCCACAGATTCACACTGAGAAAAATGGTCTATTTAGATAGACAGACAACAAAGCGATCCTATAAGGGTTCCTTTTTTCCCTTATGAGGAATGGAACCTTGAAAACAACAGAAATTTATTTAAAGATTGTAATCACCGCTAACTAAATTATCTTTGTACTTTCTTTATGAGATATTTAAGTTTATTTCTAATTAAATTTTACCCAATACAAATAAATCATTAAAATTTGTGCTTTTGATTCTATTTAAGTGTACGCAATCGAGAATTAGTAAAAAGGAGTTACATACCTTGAGGAACGCAGGCAGCACGGCCAAAAACGATACTTTCAACGTGGGCACCCTCCTCGGCCCCCACAGCGCCATGTTGATGTAGAAGACGGCGCCCCGCACCAGCCCCGCGTCGCTCTCGTCGGCCCCGCTAGTCCCGTTCGCCCCGCTCGGGCCACTAGCACCGCTCGCCCCGCTAGCACCGCTCGCCCCGCTAGCACCACTCGCCCCGGAGCCGCGCAAGATGTCCACCATCTCCTGCAGAGCCGCGTGCCCCATGTCTGCGCCTACTACGTTGCGCATCAACTGGAAACGTCCGATTATAGGCTTCAGAATGGATATTGTCTTTGTTAACATTATTGGAAAAAGCGAATGAGGTGCTCAACGTTTATAAAGAATGAAATTAGGCGTTACGTAGCGTAAATCCATTTCCAATTAACGAAGGAAAACTCCTAGAAAAACAGAGATCTAGTTACTAGTCGTAGCAGGTACTTGCAAAACCGTACCTTCTTTTTTTGTAGTGAAACCCCCACAGGTCGTCACCTCACCGGGCCAACGGTAAGGTGGTATGTCGGACTCGAACCGACTAAAACCACAGTGTTCCGTCACTGGTCTTCTTGCCGGGGCCTCATGAGTACCCTAGAAAGGAAATCCCTGTGAACCAACCGTTCCTGCAAATTACGATTAATTGACAATTAATACTTCGACACGTGTTTTGCCTCTTCACGAAGTAACGGTTCGCCTCCTAATTATTCTCTCAGGTCTCAGTTGCACTCCCCCTTTCTATAGCAATTCCTTAAGGTTTTGTTCTACCAGATTTTTATCATTTACGAACTGAACGAATTGACTGATCCTCTTTAATTCCTATTTCCGGTAACATTTGTTGGTTGAAGTTAGTTAAGTAAAAGAAACAAATGAAACATATGTTGTATTAGAAGATGATTTGAATACACACATAGTCACATATCCCACAGGCAGAGCTGGCACTCACCTTCCAGCTGTTCTGACAGTAGTGCTCGAGGTTGACGGTGCGGCAGAGCGCGGCCACGAAGGTGCGGAGCGCGGCGCGCGGCAGCAGCGAGTACGACACCACCGCCTCCAGCAGCGACAGCGCGCTCTGCACCACGCCCGCCTCCGCGCTACACTCGCACAACTGGCACGCGTTGCTACACACAAATGGATACAGGCGAGTGAAATGAGCTCTAAACATGGTACCATGCTTATACAATTCGGTCATTCAGAGGACGTCAGTGCATACTCAAACGGCTTCGACCTGAAGTCGAAACTTTGACTGCGAGGCTCAGGCTATCACATGTACTAATAAAAGACGGGCCTAAAGTCCAATAAACGCAACACAACAGACAGTACCTTTTTTAATACGAAATGTGTGTTAGCTTCGCTTGTATTTAACTACGAGGGGAGGTCAAAAAGATCACGGATTTTTGGTATAGGGGGCAAACGAGCAGACGGGTCACCTGATGGTAAATGACTACCGCCGCCCATGGGTACCTGTAACTCGAGAGTCACAAGTGCGTTGCCGCCCTTTGAGGTGGGAGTAAGAAAAGAGGGGGAGGGGGGAAGAGGGGACAGGGTTAGAACGGGAATAGGGGAGAGGGAAGGGTTAGGGCCTCCGGTAACCTCACTCACGCGGCGAAATGCAATGCAATCATTACTTCACTGCTGGTTTTCTGTGAGGCCGTGGTATCGAGCGGAGTCGAGTCGGCCCATACGTGCCGAAGCATGGCTCTCCTACGTAAAAATGGAATGGCGGGATTGAGGTTGCTGGTCCAGGTAGGCGCTAGTTGAATGACTCATTGTTTGTATATACTTACTTATACTGTGGGATGTTAAGTCTGCACCATAATACCACTTATAATTTACCTCAACCGCGATAAATTGCGTTATGCCCTCCGACTGAACCGCGGTGTTAAGATTCTTCGCAAAAACATGACCTTCCCCGTTTATTAAGTTATTAAACGCTTGACTAACCAAATTTTTATTAACGCAAGCCACGGGCATATGCTAGTTGTAGATAATAGCTACTAAGTAATTAATATACTTTAGGCAGGCCAAGTCCACTCCACAGTGTAGGTTTAAGCTACAAGTACACGGCGGGGTCGACTAAACGTGCCAAAATTCCGTGGGATGTCGCGCGCCGGCTGGGTCGCCTGTTAGTTCAACGCTCACTCACGCGCTGCGTCGCGTCATCCGTTCGTATCTAGACTATCGAGTTATTAGTACCTAGCCTATGTTTGTTTGTTCAGAAAAATAGAATAATAGGCACATAACTTACTGGTAATTAAATATTGATATTAATTAATTTAAAAAAAGACAACTCTAACATCACGGCGACGTCAGAACAGATAAGAGTTACGCGATAGAAAGAGAGGCATCTTCTAGGTGAATATTACTGTAGGTAATTAGCGCTGTGTGACCTAAATTGCGACTTTATTGTGTCGAAACAAGAGTCGCTATTTATTTAAATGATTTGATGGAGTGGGAGTTCTGAACTTGTAGAATACATAATATATATTATGTGCTTTAGGTGACTTTGACCGAAATCGATTTTTACCATGCGGCCTGAATGTCAAGGTATTACATGTTGCATGCATTGCTGCAAATCTATTGTAATTGGTTGACGACATGATATATCTGTATGTATTAATATTATATCAATTACCGGATTCCACGTTTAATGGTTTGTTTAAATATGATCTACATATTGTTAAATTAGATTTTCAAAATTTCAACATTTCGTAAACGCAAAAACAGTGATTATTTTGTCAACCCCCAATGCAAAAAGGAGGGGTGTTAAGTTTAACGTGTTTATTGTATTTGTCTGTGGCATCATACCTCCTAAAACGATGGACTGATATTGATTTAGTTTTCTTTGTTTGAAAAGTATTTGAATTGAGAGTTATTTTAATCATGAGCGAAGCTGTGAGCAGGAGCTAGTTATAAAGTAGTACAGAAGTAAAAGTTCTAATCAGTCAATACAAGATCTTAAAATACTGTGAAATTGTCCTCCATAATTTATTTTACAATCAAATGTCAAATAAATTAACATTGAAAGCGAATGATTTGACAACACTAAGGCGTGTCTTTTGTTTTTGATATAAAATTGTACCGAAACCCCAGCCTTGCGCAACTACCATACAAAAAACAAATGCGTGAAATAGGCGCAAAAAAAAATGGTGGCTATTTCTATCCTGTCTACGTATATATTGACAGAGGTATAATAGATGCTTTTAAAGTTACAGATGGCAGTTTCTCTAGGTCTAGCCTCCTTAACAGGCGTTGACTGCCTACAAAAATAAAAAATAAAAAATGGATGGTCTGGCATTTAGTTGGGTTTACTGTTAGACCAAAATCTGTCTCACCAACCATAAAATAATAGCCCGTCCCGGTCCCGATTAATTATTAAAAAAGCCTCGAATATTTTGTCAACAGCGGCTTGATAGTATACTTGCAAGTCATTGGCATAAAGATGATACGCACACTAGAGATTTGGAATGATGAAATTGATAAATATAGAGAATAATAGTGGAGAGAGGATGCCGCCTGAGGGACACCAGAGCCAAGACCACGCCAACTTGATAAGGTTTCGCAGACTGCTAGCGCCCTCGAAGATATGACGAGAACCATTCCAGTGCATCAGGTGGTGTCATAAGATGGGAGAGGAAGGATTTCGTGATTGACGGTGTTAAGGCATTCGAGAAATCAACCAAAGCTAATACTGTAACTTTGGACTCCTCCATTCCTGACCGGATGTGGCCAGTCAATTTAGGAGAGCGGAAGTTCTACTATGTCCTGGCCTGAACCCCGACTGAAAAGGGCTTGTGGATGTTACGAAATACAAAATGTGATAGCTGCTGGTAGACACAGGTCTCAAGAACTTTGGAGAGGAAGGAAAGAATGGAAATTAGTCGTAAGCGATTCAGGAGGGTAGGATTAGGAACTTTCAGGAGAGGGATGACAATGGCTATGAGCCACAGGGAAAGGAAGATACCTCAATAGATACTCAAGTGAAAAATTCACTATATATGTTAGCACGGGGAGAAGATGATCGCGAAGAGGAGTGGCCATACGACGATTGATGTGATCACTCCCCATGGTGTTGGACTTACGTGTTTTTGAAATCATCTGGTGCAACTGGGGAAAATTTAAAGGGGTCAATTTTGGGGCGAGGTAAGTTACTTTAAAGTACGATTCTTCATTTGATGATCAAACAATGGAACTGAATTTGAAGAATTTAGGCTTTGCAATCATGTTTTAAAACCGTGCTCCGTGGAGCTATTCAACATGATCTCTCTACAACCACGCTGCTCCTGGTAGGATGTTTCAAGTATTTATACTTCTTTCAAATAAGTATTTTGTATTTCGTATAATTTTTTCTTATTTTCAGTTTTCCTATTTTTATGGCCCGAATTTAGTTTATTTACTTTTAATGTTAATAACATTCTTAATTTATTACCGTCGGGTAATATGCCAAGGAAGGGTTTTGTTATTCGCGCGTATCTTGTATGTTTATTTGTTTGTAAATTTCTTTTTTTGGTTTAGTTACTTATAATCCTAATAAAAAACATAAAAACATTAGCAATTTCATGAAAAAAAGATATTGCCTTTTGCATGCAACTACATGATGCATGCAACATAGTATAATTGGGATCCTGCAATATCCATTTTTTTTTTGCTATTAGCATACTTATTTCATTATTAATACGCATTTTATCAGCGTCAGTTGTAACTAATAAGGTAAACAAATCTTGGAAGTAATTTTTAACCTACTTCTAATGGTTTTATCGAATTGAACCTTTGTATACATATGTAGCTTGGATGACGATACTATAATTTGGCGTCTTGGAGCTGATCTAATGATGGAGTCAGGAGGTGGATAGGGGAACTCTTTGTTTTACTTCTCAATTTGGTTTTCTATTTAAACGTGTTTTTTTCTACTGTTTTAACAACACTAAGGCGTGGCGTCATGTCTTAGTTTTTGATACACAAATGTACCGTAACATAGTAAGTTACGGTACAATTTCGACGTTTATTAAAAGATAAAGAGAAGACTGATTTGACTTGACAGTCATGTACCCTACTGTACAACTACGTGAAGCATGCTTCATTGTATAATTTGGATCTTAATATACATGTTTTAAGAATTGCTATTAGTGTATTCATTTCATTATTATACTGCTTTTGTTAACTACGCCAATCAAATATTTCGCTGGTAATATTAATGCCTGAACTTCATACATCCAACCTCATTGTCTAATATGGTAAGTGAATGGTACATACTCAACAATTCCATGTACAATCTGTTCATCCAGATAAGTGGCGTTGTACTTGACCACATTGATGATGAGCTGGAGGAACTCCACCAGGTGCGTCGGTGACTGGATCTGAGGCAGCCATTCCAGGAGAAATGGACCAATCTGAAATGATAATAAATATTTTTAATTAACAATTTGATGTTAACACTAACAACTAACTAACATAGTGTAGTTCTATCAGTTCTACCATATTTAGACATATTTAAACAAGTTATCAACTAATTATCCAGTAGGGTACTGGTAGTAAGAACACCACAAACAAAGGAATAACTACTATTTAATAAATGTATTTGTGACAATATAACTCAAAATATGATGTAGACATAAATGAATTCAAGCAGTACTTATGCATTTTTTTTTTTTACATTTAAGCTAATTATCTGTGACTTAATGGAAAGTTATTTTCACCCTTATTCATAATTGGTTTTACAAAATAATGCTCCTTACTTTGTAAGAGAAAAAAAAAACTGTTTCTGAAAAACCGCCCAGAGTATGGCAATGTAAAAACTATAGTTAAAGTCACAAATACATATATTAATCAATTGGTTTAATGAAAATATTTCTGTACTTTGTTGATATTATGTTAAAATATTCTCTTACTTCTTCCTCAAAACAGTTTATATTCTTGCCCGAGTTTGTGAGAGTGTGAAGTAGCTTGAATCGTAGTTGTGAATCTTCAGGAGAGTGTGATGCATGTGTATTTCTTAAATAGTGGAAAAAGATGGTGCGCATAATTTGTAGGTATTCTGCTTGTCCTTCTGCTATCCTCTGCAGGAACCAAAGAGCAGCATGCCTGGCCTCCACATTGCTATCTTCTAAGAGATCTCTTGTACACGACCATAGTTTTTCTACTCCCCCCTGAATATATAAAGCAAAACATGTTTCAAAGTTGTAATAAGTCTTAATAAAAACTATACAGCACTCTTATATGAAGGAAATGTGAGGAAATGCGTTTAATAGTATTTTGAATGCCTAAATGCTTGTTTGAGATGGCAGTCAGTGTCCAAGAAGGGGGGCACCTGGCAGTTTATAAGCAGTTTGTGGTGTGCTGGTACTGGCATCTTAATATATGGTAGAAAGAGTTGGGTAGGTAAGAGAAATTATGAAAGTAGAATAAATACTGTTTAGATGAGGAATATAGACATTTGGGAGCAGTATGGCTCGAAAAGGACTGACGAAAATTTTAAAGGGTAAGCTAAAGCGATTTGGGCACATGGAAAAAATAAGTGTGGAATGAACAACAAAACAAGTATATACATTAGTGGGATGGCAGGTAGGGGACAACCGCACAAAAAATACAATGAACAAATTGGTGATGTTCGGAAAAAAGGTTAGATATACCAAAGGTTTAATGACAGTAAAGGAAGCTCAGTGAGTGAGATATGTCAGGGTAGAAGCAAGTGGCAAGCTGCCGTCTCTGCCTACCCCAAAGGGAGAAAGGGGACATATGAAGTTAATTAAATAACTTCATATTTTAAGAGACTTTACCCGCTTAATGACAAAGTTGTATTAGAACTATAAGTAAGAATACTACAAGTGCCAAACACAGATAAGTAACATAAAACATTTTTATTACAGAATTTAATAATCAATATTAATGGAAAACTCAATTCTTTCAGTGTTAACGTTTTGCAAAAATCAGGGTAATATGTTGCATATTTATATATTATATACCATCCTACCAATATTATAAACGTGAAAGTTTGTGAGCATGTATAGATGTTTGTTGGTATTTAGATAGCTGGACACCTGGATTAACACACAGGCTACTTTTTATTCCAATATTAACATGGAATCGGGACTTACGCAGGTGAAACTGCGGGGCAAGACTAGTATTTAATAAATTACATCTGCATAGCAACTGCTTCCTTTTTACAAATAGAAAGATTAAAATATTGTGTAGACAGCAGCATTAGCAAATATCAGCTGTTCCTCAAACAAAGGAACAAGAAAGATGTAAATAAATCACATAAAAATACAAGATATGTATAATCTGATAACAAAGTAACATGATAATATTTAAAAAGTCAATACTATTTGTAAAGGATGGCCCTTCGAGACCATTAAAGTTGAAATTACAAAAAGGTATAAGAAGTAAAAAAATGGTGTTGCATCAGAATGCAACTAATGAGGGTACTAGTACATTATTGTGTAGGGTGCGTGCTCACCTCCTGCACGCGTACGTGCGTGGCCTTTTCGCCAACGTCCTTGAGCGCCCGCAGCCGCCGGTGCAGCGGCGTCTCGGCGCTCAGCTCGCGCTCTAGCTCCGCCGTCACCAGCAACTCGTTGCGCGGCGGCAGCGGCGCTGTGTACGTACAATACCACTCAATACTCATCGCCTGTCCCTACCAACACATATGCATTTCTAACACACTTTTTACCAGCTCTGCTACTCACCTGATGCACCTTTTTTGAAGAATACTTTCAACTTGTCCTGGAACGACTTTGTGTCCCTATCCCTCGAACTCATTTTACAATGATGCCGGTATTACTATAAGTTTCTATTTACGCTAGGGCTTACGGCTAGGCGCGGCGATTACCTATTACTTTGATATCGCGAATAAAAATACATATTTATTACAAATTATTCTTACTACCGCTCCTGCTTTGGTATTCACCATTTGACAGCTTCCCAACCAAAGTACCTACATGTACAGCTGACAGGCGGCCATTCAATACAATGATTCTGAACGCTAATTCAAACTGTTAGAGAATATCGAGTAAAGTACTTAAGATTTATAAAAAAAAAAATTTGATCCACTATATAAAACATAACCGTTTATAGTTAGGAGAATATAAATCTTAAGGTATATAAAATTATATCATGGTTTGTAATAATTTGAAGAATTCGATCATTACAGTTTCCACACGAATTAAAAAAATATCGCTTTTATGTTTGGATACGAGTATTTCACTTCCAAAAACTTAATTTGCATTCCATTCTTTTATTAAAAAGTCACTGAGTTTATATCAAAGCTTTAATTTGTAATAATACGTTGAAGGTTTGCCTTATTAACAGGTATTAATTTATAATTGAAAAGCATAAATACATTGCACAGTAGCGGACTCTTATATATAACTTTCGTTAGATGGCGCTACCAGTCGCTACTCATACAACTCATTCATAGGAAGGAAACTTAATGTTTTTACAAAACCACACCGTAGAGAGAGTGGCGGCCCTAGCTACATTTTTGCGTGGTGCAAGATCTCAATGTGGTGCCTCTTTATTTATAAATTCAAAAACTTTGTGTTCCTATATTATTCAGCAGTGATTATAAATAATATTAGATATACCTAACAAATAAATATTTAACGTGTATCTACAGGGCAAGCAGTCTTTCGCGGTTGACATAGCAGTTGTTCTGCTCATCTACGTTAAAAATTTTTGTCCATCCCGCTTACAGCACTCCGTCGTGTTCGGTAACGCCAAATAGTTACGCGTAAAATAATATGACTCAATAATTTTGTAAATAATATTTAGTAACGTAGTAGAACTTTTATGCTGCACACAATCTTAAGAAAGATAAAAGAACTATCATCTAAAGGTTGCCTGGAAGATATTGCTTATTGTGATAAGGCCGCCCATTGTGCATTTTATGTTTCAGTTGTTTTTTTTTTAATGTATTTATATCATGTGTTTGGTGTACAATAAAGAGTACTATCTATCTATCTATCTATCTATCTATCTATCAATTAAATGAAAAACCTAGATGGCCTTCACCTTCTCTTTCTAGCTTTTGAGCTTGCAATTGCAGTTTCGAGCCATGATAGTGTGAGTGTATTTATCGTAAAATACAAAATGTTCATGTTAAAGAATTATTCAAGATCTGTTTGTGTCTCATCTACGGCTTCATAATCAAATAATCGTTTCTTTCTTTCTTCGGGATCGGAATGAATCGGAAATTGGATCTATTTCAGCATAAGATGCTATTTCCTTATTTGTTATTACCTAATGAAAATAAAGGAGCTCGCGCGATCGTTACTGTCACGAATTCCAAGCATTTTTTTAGCAATTGTAAATCATTTGGTAAATTCACATTGTTCACTTGAAACAATATATCAGATCAAGCCAAAATTGTAACTTGTCCTCTCCCTTTCCCGTTCCACCGCCTCTTTAGCCAACGTCACCTTCTCGCCAAACGAGACGGTAGAATCCCACGCACTCTCACTTTGGACCATGGAGAGAACCATGATTTCTAACGAGAGGCTTTCAACACCAATAACCGTCGCGAGGTCGTATTGCTGCTGCGTCCACGGTGAGCATTCCACCAAAGTGTGAAGAGCAGTGTCCTCGCGACAGCCTCTGCAGTGGTGGTACGCAGGCCTATACAACCTATAAAAAAGCAGCCGTGTCCGGTGAGTACCTGCGTCAACTGGGTAACCTCTCCAGCCATCTTATTCTGCCTCTTACCGCCACAATTGTGGCGTGCTCTGCGCTCGGTCACTCTCGTCGTCATTTCCACTCGGTCATTAGGCCCTGGCAAAGCTGGGACCGTCATGCTTCGATTTCACGGCGCCAGTGGTATAATGACGCCTATAGGTCCCATTGGGCAGAACAGGCTAGGAGACTCGCTGCTTCGAAGGATATCGTGCGGTATCCTCTTATGACTCCGACGGAGATCGCCCGCTACGGTCGCCGCAGTTTCGCAGATTGTAGGCCGTCAAGGACTCCACCCATATCGGGGCGCCATATAAGGCCAAAAAAGTTGTCAAAGTGATAACCTCGTTTGTTGAAGTTAAGAAAAACGGTTAGGGCTGGTCAGGGCCCATCTATAACAGCGTAAAATAAAATAGATATTAGATTGTACATTCTTAGCAGCACCGTAGATATTACAACATTTGACACGGGATGACTAATAGGTACCTACTTTTTAGGCAGAGGGTTAGATTTAGAGGAGAGTTGTTCTTGTTGAGGAGAGTCTTCGGTTGAATAATGTTGAAAGCGCATTGATAACGAATGGTACTATTTCATCATCATTTCAGCCATATGTCGTCCACTGTTGAACATAGGCCTCCTTTAATGACTTCCAAGAAGACCGGTTGGAAGCGGCCTGCATCCACCGACGGTCTGCAATCTTTACTACATCGTCTGTCCACCGCGATAATGGACGTCCTACGCTGCACTTTCCGGTTCGTGGTCTCCATTCGAGAACTTTTAGGGCCCATGGACCATCTGTACTAAGTGCTATGTGCCCTGCTCATTGCCACTTCAATTTGCTGACCCGTTCGACTATGTCGGTAACCTTCGTTCGTCAGCGTATCTTCTCAGGTCTGATTCGATCCCGCAGAGAAACACTCGTTGAGCGACTCTGAGCTTGCTTATCAAGCCCATAGTAAGAGACCACGTTTCGGATCCATGTGTCTGGTAACATAAACTGGTAGAAAACCTTTGTTTTCGGGCACTGAGGAATCTTGGGCGAAAATATGCAGCGGAGTTTCCCAAATACTGCCCATCCGAGTTGGATTCGACAATTGTCCACTTTCTCGAAAATGGATTTACCTAGTTGGATTGTTTGTCCCAGGTAAACATGCGCATCTACAACTTCAAGAACTGAGTTTTCAACCATGACGGGGGTAGGCGCCACATGGACATTCGACATAACCTTCGTCTAGTCCATGTTCACCTTAAAGCAATTAAGCGCTACGAGACTCGATTAAGGTCACCGAGAATCGTGCTGAGATCTTCCATTGATTTCGCCATGACCACGATATCGTCGGCAAACCGAAGCTGATAATATTGATTAGCTGTTAATATTGATAAAAAGTCCTTGCCATTCCAGGAACATTCGTTCAACTATAAAGTTAAGGGTGTGGTCTGATAGTTTTCGGGGTCAAGTTGTGAGGTGGGCCTTAAAGAACTGAGACCACACCGTACGGACAGTTTCTACGAACATGTTATTGATTTCGTCCACAGAAGCATCTTTCAGGCAGTCAAAGCAATTTGAGAGCTCCAGTTGAAATCTTTTGAGGTTTTGGATATGGGCTCGAGTTGTTCAGAGCGTAGACTTCATCAAACGGAACTGTTCAAGGTTAACGTTTATATTCAATGTGTCTCTTACCATTTGGTGATCACTACCGGTTTTCACCCTGGTAATCAAGGAGACAATATTGAATATCTGCTTCTTGTTGGTCAGAATGAAGTCTATCTCATTACTCGTGGAACGGCTTTCGAACGAAGAAAAAGTTCTTCATAAAGAGTCCCTCCTTCTCCAGAAAGTCAGCCAGGCTCTCTCCCCTAGAGTTCCTAACCTACTCATTTCTTCTTCCAGCTCAACAATCTTTTCGTCAGTTCTCAAAGTCCCAATGTTGTGTGTTACCAGGGTCAGTTGTCGTCGGCGGGGTTGGTAGCCGGAAGTCTGCCAGGGATTCTGAGCACCCCTAGCTGCACCGTTACCGAGGCCGCTAACGTAGCCAGGAATAGTGGGGCTGCCGGGGACTCGGGGCCTGGTCATTCTATTTCTTTTCATTAGGGGTTTTGCTAATACTCGCCACGCTTGGCAGGCGGGTAGACGAGCGCAGTGTTGGATGTTGTGGTATACTCTGCTGCCCGTCCTTCCACTTTTGTTCCTTAGCCGACTCTTACGGCACCCACGGGAAGAGAGGGGGTGAGGGGTAACATTCTTAGCCGGCTCCCCACGGCAAAATGATACTATTTACTTGAACTTATTAATGCCGAGTTACCTAAGGAAACTTGTTAAATTTTAAAAAGTAATCAAAACATTTAAACTTTAAGGAAAAACATGTAGGTAGGTAACATTTACTAAAATATAAATAGTCAGAGGGGAAGGGAGGATTGGGTGGGGTCGTGATCCCAAGGACTGAGCCTGGAGTTGATTCTGTAACAGTGACTTGTACGACAAATTAAATTAGTACCTTATAAAGAATGTACATAATTAAGTGTTTGTCCCATCTCGCATGGGTCATGTTGAGGTTCCATTCTCTCTTGACGAGGGTAGACAGGATAGGATGGCGAAAATCAACCGCTGCCCTGAGCGGCCGTGCTGCTCTAAATACCTGCTTTAAAATTTATATAATTACTTCCTTTTGGCCGCGGCTTCGCCCCCGTTAACGTCGTTTATTTGTTACGCTTTCACGCCTCAACTACTCGACCGAACATCATGAAATTTTGCACACACCTTGTCAGGGGAACAGGAAAGGGCATAGGATAAAAGGATATATCTTTCATAAAGAAGAAAATTGTTCCGAGGGATATCTCGGTACTGCTCCCGAGGGGTACCTGAATTGATTAAAAAAATATACAAAGACGCGGGCGAAGAAGCGGACAGAAGCTAGTTTTGTAATAATTTAGACGATCTCAATTGAACCCTTAAATATAATGGTTCAACAAATTAGAATTTTATTACCAAAGTTTGTTCAGAACAATGATTAGCCGCAAGTTTGTTGTCCGCTTGGATGATGGCGGACGTTTTTATTAGAATTTTCTTATTTACAGGCGTACAGATATTGCTAAAGTGATTATCATAAATTAATTTTATTTATCCTTTAAATAAGAATCGATTTTCTCTCGTTCAAATTTGCTTAAGATGAAAAACTGGATAAACTTGTAATAATGCAAGAGTACTCAAGTGATGAAGGTACTTTAAATTGAATTTCCCCCCGCACAAAAAAAGTTATTAGAGGTGGCCGCGGTGGGAACGCGTAACCTGGGTAAACTGCCAGGAGCGACGAACGCCGTGTGCTTTGTATATACCGCCATGTTGGTTTTCCATTAGCTGCGTATTTTGAACATGCAGAATATTTAAGAGACAAATGGTATATCCGCCTTATTCTGTATTAAAGTAAGTAAGGAACAATAGATTTCAGTTTGAATTTTTATATAAATTTTATTATAGTTTAGAAAAACTAAAAAAACACGTAATTTAATAGCAAACCGAATTAAAAGGTAAAAAAGAGTTTCATTATCTACCTCGCGGCTACCATCATAGAGTTTATAGACAATCGTCACTACGCCCAATTTCTTGGGCTAATCAAAACGAATCATATGCGGCCAAAATAAAGGGGTTTACTAGTAACCGCTGAATGGTTCCATTATCCACCTCCTGGCTCCATCATCAGATCAGCTCCAAGATGCCAAATTATAGTTTTGTCATCCGAGCTTCATAATATACAAAATATCATTTCAATATGCCAATTTATAAAAAAAAGCATAAGGTGTTTTTGAGACACCCGGTTGGAACGAAATAATAGGGATAATTGTATACAACCAACACCGAATTACAGTAGTATCGAGCAGAATCCACAAACACTATTTGCCGTGTAGGCCCCCGTCCGCGGTCTGAAGTGTAACGTAATATTTTCGAGAGAAATCTTTCCCAATGAAGAGTTTAAGATGATGCAGATGTACTTAAGCCAAGTTGAGTATTATATTATTTATTGAATATAGCTGACGAAATGAGCTTGATGGTGATTGGTGCGCGTTGCTTTCGCGTTCTTCCTAATTCGTGCTTCGTGAAGTGGTAACTATTGACCTCTATGCTTGCTTTATACGTATAACAAGAACTTACGTCAGATTGTCAGACACACACTATTAAAACCCGACGCCACCCAACAAGACGCGACGCGTTTTAGGTCTAATCAAATCTCGATGTCACGTCGCGTCGGGTGTCCATAGTCTGTTCCTAGCCATATACAAGCATAAATAAAAAAATTGAGATAACCCTACTCAAGAACCCCTTTAACGATTGGTTCAACGATCGAAAAACTGAATACTTTTTCTTGAATTATAGCTAAAAACACTCTCGATCAAGTCGCCTTTCAAAGAAAAAAACTAAATCAAATATGGTCCATCCGTTTAGGAGCTACGGTGTAACAGAGAGACACACAGATACACACGTTAAACTTACAACAGGAGGGGTATCAGGGGTTAAAAATAATAGGATTTGAATCGACTTACCATAAACTTAGTATGCTAACTAAGTTTATGGACTCAACACGCGTCGCGCTTTAATAGTATGTTTCTGGCTTTATTGTTTTGTATGGAACAAAGCATAGTCTATGCTTAGTACTTTAGTCTTTGCTTTGCTGTAGTTTTGAGTTATGAGGTCTCACGTCTCAACACCAATCCTTTGACAGTTTGTCCTCCGTATACCTACTTGACATTGGCAAAATTGTGGTAACTCCACAAAGCCACAATCCAAAAGTTGAAGTTGATATACTTATATATTATTTATTGTTGTCACTTTACACACAACCTTACACACGTAAAATAACAAAATGTATTTGAAAGTGATCATAAATAAAGCCAGACTTAACGGCGTGCCAGTTTATTGTATTGTCTTACTGGTTATTTACTTAGTGGTGAAGTTTTACAGCGCCATATTAAAAGGCGACCATATACCGCGTCATTTACACAAGTATTTGAACTTCAGCAATAGTTTCAAGGTGACCCCGGTCGAGCTATCACCGCGCGACCTGAACATAGCCGCTACTACTATGGAGCTAATTAACTACGAGCGTGAAGTGGTCAATGTGCATCGCTTCGGCAAGGTGGGCTCAGAAACCACGATGATTGTAGTCCAGGTACACCGTGATGTCGAACGATTGCAGTATCTCATCGTGTCCCTGGCTCAGGTCCACTATATAGAAACTACGATAGTCATCTTTTCTCACAGTTACTTTGACGAGACCATTAATAATATGATCATGAAAATAACCTTCTGCAGATTCATGCAAATATTTTACCCTTTTTCGGTCCAGTTGAATCTAAAGAAATTCCCGGGGATTGATCCTGAGGATTGTTTGAGCTCAAAGACACCAAAACCGTTTTGTAGCAATCGAGACGCTCGCCGAACGGAACATAAGCATCATTGGTGGTGGACGGCCTATTTCGTTTTTAATAAACTAGACTGGTCTGACATGTATCGCGGGACCGTTATATTCCTAGACCAGGACGACTACGTTTTACCAGATCTATTATATATGCTCCGATATTCTAAACGATCCCTCTCCGTTATCACGGGGATCAGTGTCATGGTCTTTGGAAGACCATATTTCAAGGATTTGGATTACGATCTCTTGATAATAGATACTTGGCGACCGCCCTACGACAAAGGATTGGCGTTCAATAGAACTGTATGGAAAAAAATAGCCGCGCTCTCTTCTTACTTTTGCACATACGATGACCTCAGCTGGAGCTACTCTCTCCTCAACTTGTTTTCAAGGTTCCGGGGAGGCCGTGTTGACATGGTGGCGACCATGGCACCGCGTGTGTTCACAACCAGTTTACACTCTACCGGAAGGGAGGCTGTTGAGAAGATTCACATGCAAGTTAAGGGCGCTCCTTATTTCCCGGTTACCGTAAAGGCAGCTTTGGTTTTCAGCAGCACTGGGAGGGTGGATTCGGGAGTCAACCCTCCATCTAAGGGAACAGGTGGGTGGAGTGACATACGAGATCACCTATTATGTTTGGATCCTCTCTCAACTGCGGAACAGACGACCGATGCTACTGCCGACGATACGACTACAACGCCGAAGTTCGTGATTCTTCCCCAATTGAATTACTCATCGGCGGTCATAGTGATGGAGCAGACGATGAGGAGACATCGGTTGTAATGTTCGAAGAAGGTTGAATCAGTGAATGTCGGAAAGGCCATAATAATGTACATGATACATACATACCAATGAAACTAATTTTGTCGTTAAAGCAACTCTACCTAAATATTATGAACCTAAACATTACTGGTTTGCAAGTACAGTTGTTGAGTCAGTTGAGGATACTTCAAGAGTTACCTATACGTGGGCTCACATTGGTGTGGAGTATTGACACGGTCTTAATTTCATCACAGACTAAGTTTGATATGTGTGAACTTGTAATGTTTGATATGATAATATTGTTTGCGATAGATTGTATTATTGTTTTACTATTCAATGTACGAGTATAACTTCACTACATCAGGCATGTTTTTGCACACTCACCAACAAAATGACTGCAATTGAAGGAAAAATACTCATCAAACTAAAATAATACAACTTTTAGGTGAATCCTACTTGTCTATACTAATTTAAATTTTAAATGCGAAAGTAACTCCATAGTCTGTCTTTACGTTTTCACGCCTAAATCTAGCCTAAAAATTTTCGTATAGAGATAGATGGAACCTGGAAGAAGGACACAGGCTATTTTAAAACAAAGTCGGTGAAATAGGGGATTAAAGTTTGTACAGTAACGCTACGCACACCAGCTACTAATATTATAATGCGAATGTAATTTTGTTAGTCTGTTACACTTTGACACCTGAACTACTTAACTGATCATCATGAAATTTTGTATACACGATGTCAGGGACACAGAAAAGGATATAGGGTACTTTTCACCTTGGAAAAGAGGACTGTTCCCCCCTTCTCATTTTCTTCATAAAACATCGAAAATTGAATATTTAGCTTTGAAAAAAAAATTGGATTTATTTCAAACACAAAAGCATTCCCCCGATTTTCATGAAAATTTAATTTTTTTATGGTAGTTATAAACTAAAAACGAAAAAAAACGATTTTTTGCATCGCAATAATTTTGAGGTTATGGTCAATAATATTCAATTTGAAAGTTTTAGATTTTTTCATTATCTACAACTTTTAAATTTAACTTTTTTCGATAGGATGCATAGTTTAGCCCAATATCGTAAAAACCAATTATCCACCCCTAATCGCGTATATATTGTGCTAGTATATACGCGATTACCCCACCCCCCTTCCGGGTTGGGTCAATTTTTCCTTAAATACTCACACCATTAACTACATTCTCCCGCCATTCGTATACTGATAAGAATTTATCGTCTATTACGGTATTTAAAACGGTTTGGCCCTGGTCTACGACCAGCTTTAAATGTTTAAAATATGCCATTTTTATTATATTATAGTTCCACGCAATTGTAGCCTTATTTTTGGATTTGTTTTCTTTTTACTGTGTCATTGTTTGAAAATTTAAGAAAAGGACAGTATATTTTAACCATAAATTAAAACAAATTTGATTACAAAAATGCTAGTAAAGTATAAATGACTACTTAAATAATAATCTTAAAGTTATGTTTATTAGAAACTAAGTAGCTGTTCTTCCTGTCTCCTACTTTTGCCGTGCCCGACAGGGTCCATAATTGTCACCAAGCTTTTAAGATCTTTAGAACATTATGGCGGATGGTGCATACAAAAGCGCCACACCAATGATTAACTCGTAAGTATTCAATTAATATTAAAATACTAGCTGGTGACCGCGGCTTAGCCTGTGTAGAATCCCTCCCATAAAAATTTTCATCCCCCATTTCACCACCTTCAAGTAGCCTATCCTTCTCCAAGATCTTCTCTATTTCTAAACCAATTAAAAAAATAGTTGTAGCTGTTTACGCGAACGTAACGGACAGACAAACAGACTTACTTTCGCATAACATTAGCAAGTATAGTTCCGTATCACATGGATATTAATTTATTACATCAGATGATGGTACCTACTGCTTTGCCAATGGCTCTGTCTCTTGTTCCTCCATTGATAGTCTTGTCCGGGGACGGCAGACTTGAGAAGTATCGGCGGAACTCGATGGGCTCGGCACTTCGGGTACTTCTTCCCCGGCCAGAGATTCGTTACACGCAGTGACCCACTATTACAACATTTGCAAGTGCGCGTTAAATATAATAATTGTTCAACTAATAAAAAAACTTTTGAAATGTACATACAATTGGTATATGGATCAATTATTGTAGTATTACTATAACGATGTCGAAAGCAGGTTACCAATTTAAAAAATAAGAAAATACGACCGCCAAGCCAAGTAAACGAATAGCAGATATTTTTTTTGAAAACGTCGCCATACTGCCGCTGAATTACAGTGCTAGATATATTTAAAGAAAATATATAGTTAGTGTCCTTCGGGTTTATGTAAGGATTCTAGCGATACCCCATACATCTAAATCTGTTCAGGCATTTAGAAGTTATAGTGGAATAAAGAAACTCACAAACATGCACATATGAACCCTGAAAACATTACACAATTTTTTTGGGCAGTCGTGTAAAACATGTCACTACATGTAAAAGATTTGCATAAAGTTTAAATAAATAAATGAATGAATTTACATTCAATCCATGATATATTGTACCTAAACAATGAGCAAATTGTCTGTCAACACTCCTATTGTATACCTACTTGTACAGTCGCCATCAGATATATTGTAGCAGACAAGGTGACCAAATACTTCTGAACAATTTAAAATGTCAATAAGTTCCATTCACTACAAGTTACCATTAATATCTGAACATTCATTACCTCGTTAATATCTGAGCAGATGCTTGTCAATAATTTCTATACAAACTACTAACCAAAAATATCTGAACACTTACAACGTCAAGTGTATCTACGCAGATGGGGTAGTCTTAGAAATCTGAGCAGTTGAGGAAAAATTGCAGTAGGAAGTGCTTCCAACTTTACTATAAATACAA
This sequence comes from Euplagia quadripunctaria, assembly GCA_963859945.1. Lineage (NCBI taxonomy): Eukaryota > Metazoa > Arthropoda > Insecta > Lepidoptera > Erebidae > Euplagia > Euplagia quadripunctaria. Next base: position 362,326 of record OY982568.1, on the reverse strand, counting down.
CAATATATATAGGAACTCTTTTGCTAATTTATATATTATGATGACCGGCAGTTTAAAACATTTTGTAGTTTTGAGTCATGGCATGTCATGTTCAATGTGTCATGCAATGGCAAGCAACGTATTATTGATATTGGATTATTGATTTTAATTAATGTAAAATGAGTTCATACCGTATAGATGCATGATATGATGATAATTTTTAATTTCATTACAAAACCATGATCTATTTTCAGTTGCATCTTAAACAAATGATAGTCAAGTCGATAGTCGTTTTTGGTTCCTCCTTTATATCACGTAGTAACGAATTAGGTAAGCTCAGTGTTTGCTGCGTAGATACACTTGACGTTGTAAGTGTTCAGATATTTTTGGTTAGTAGTTTGTATAGAAATTATTGACAAGCATTTGCCCAGATATTAACGAGGTAATGAATGTTCAGATATGAATGGTAACTTGTAGTGAATGGAACTTATTGACATTTTAAATTGTTCAGAAGTATTTGGTCACCTTGTCTGCTACAATATATCTGATGGCGACTGTACATCCCTTTGAACCATAAAATTCTCCCTGTATTGGTACATGAATAATTTTATCTTATATCCAGCTTCCAAATTTGTGGTTTACTGTAAAAGTTGGAAAGGAACCATAAAAGTAAAAAGATTTCGTTTATATTTTACGTGCACGAGTTATTAGAGCCGCTGTGCTCTTATATCGGCTTGAACTTGTACCTAACCCTTTTGTGTTTGGACATAAACGTTCACCGGCAGCAATCTCTTTAGTTGATAGCACCATAAAGTTGTAGTTTTATATGTTGTTATATTTAGAGGAGGTCAAGTACAATGATGAAAAACTACAATAACATCTTGTAACTTTGTAAAGAAAATAATGTGAATGAAATCGTCTGTTTTACGTTCAGATCTTACAGATTATGTGGACTATGGCAAGAAGTATCAAAACTAAAAGATATGCAAACGGATACTATTATGAACGATTTAATCTATATGGCTGAAGGGTTCTTGTTGGCATGCTCTTTTGAATCAAGTGAACTCGGTCAAACTTTAATCAAATAGTCTTAGCTTATGTTGTGCTTCTTTCATTAATTATCTCAAAGCGCTGAATAGAGGAAAGATCTTTTGGAATTTAAATATTTGTGAGGATCAGTTCTTCATATCCGTAATCCGGTAATTATTATTATTATTAATTATAATGCTGTAAAAGCGTGTTGCAATAAAACTACCTAAAAATATTTAAAGCTACCTGAAACAGGAAATGCTAATACAACTTTACTTTTTGTAAATATGTTGTTTAAGCATTCAATGCATCCACAATATTTTAGTTACATTGGAAAAAGGATAGTTTTAATGTTCCATTTTCTGCAAAATCTACTGCTTGTCAATACTTTTAATGTGTCAACAATAGTCAACGTCGACAAACCGACCCACAGTGGCCAGAGGAACACAATCCATTGTAGTACACTCGAGACGGAACTAAAGCGTATCCTTTTGAATAATATACGTCAAGTTGTTTTGAATGAAAGCTTTCTAATAAATATTCTTTTAACCCGTTCACCTATTTTTTTCGTATGTAGTTCATATTAAATATTTTACAGCAAAGATATAAAATTATTATCATGCAAACATGAGCTATTCTCCTGCGAGAGGGAATGATCTGCTACTATTTATGCATCTTTGGAAAACAATACAAATTCTTACGTAGAAACTTGTATGGGTGAAAAGAATTCAAGCTGATTTGATTGCCAAAGAGAAAATTTAAAAGAAAATTTCCTTGGAAATTCAATAAGAGCAGTATAATAATGAGTTTTCATTGATTGTGGAATTCATATTCATCGTTCTATCTCAACGGCTCTATGTCTAGTAAATATTCAATATGGAGGAGTGACTCAGAGGGCTGGCTCATAACCTCTGTTATTGACTGTTCCAGAGTTCATTTGACGTTAATAATCGTTACGTATTCAGCATTCAGTGTGGCGAACGATTTTTTTTATCTCTGAATGGATTTGAATCGCTTTTACGAACTACATTAAAATGGTGACGCGCTCTTTGAAATAAGAACGTTCTTTATATTTCCTGTTTATGATCATTTTCGTCCTGATTAAAGCACTTGCTTGCTTATGGTCGTAATCTATATACAGGCTGTTACAGAAAGGTGTAGCCATATTTTAGGGTCGTATGGTAGACCCCGTAAATAAAGTAAAGCGCTAACATTTTTTTGAAAATTCGTGAAACTATTGCTGTGTATTACGCTACTGTTGGTATTTGGGGCTACTTCACTGTATACTGCATGTAAGGTAATGTGTGCAGGAGAGAATTAATATCTGAGGTCACCGAAAATATAATTTATTCTTACTGAGGAATTACAACACAAGTATCGATAACGAAATTCAAACAACGACTAAACTGTGTATGGAATATTACTTAGGTACATCGCTTGTTACAGAGTTCTCAGAATTACGTGTCAGCATTAACCACCACACTATGAATAAAATAATTAAATTAATAAAATTAATATTGATAAAGTTAATATTTCGTATGAGAAAGGGCTGACATGAAAATATATTATTTTATTTTATTATGGACTCTATCCCGCACGAAAAATCAGCGCAGGAATTCCGCCAATGTCAAGTGTTTTATAACGAAACAAGTAATATAACAAAAACCAAAATATGGACGTCCGTCCATCTTGAAAAAAACCCAATGCTGACACGAATTAAACTAAAGGTATTTAATACCAAGGATGTTGATGGAATATCCAGATTTTAATGAAAATGTCTGCATAAAAAAATTAACAAACAAAATAATTGAAATTGACATGAAAATTCATAATGTGTTGTTTAGAAATGTGCAAATTAATAAAAGCGTTTTCCGAAGAAAAAAAATTCTCCAATTATTTTTTTAAATATCCCTTTTTTTAAGCTACATCAACTATTTGTGGGCTACACATAACCCTCCTAAAATTTGACTACACCTTTCTATACCACCCTGTATAAATAGGCAAGACAAAACAATTTTCTCTTCTGCTTGTCAACCGATTTTCTTTATTTTTTTGTTTAGTAAGGTATTGTCGAGTCTTAGTGATATCAATAAAGAAATGGTACATGTGAAAACGACTACAAACAGGTAAAGGCGTCCGGTATATACGAGTATGTTGACTTGTCATGCACGGAAAACCTAACAATGACAGTTCAAGTAAAACCGGTCAATGAAATATAACAAAACATTCCAAACTTACTGAATGATTGTCGAATATCTACCACCAGGTAATCTCTACTATGTATAGTAAATACAATACAAATGCAAATATACATATTCATGCATAAATTTTGCACTGAGCGGGAATCGAACCAGTGTTACTTTATTTATTTGTGTTCTTTTCTCATCTTGTTATAGCTCTTAGGTAGTTTATTCTGTATCCTCTCTACGCTCAATAAAAAAAACTTAGCTCATGAGTGAAAGTGAAAAATTTGGTAACTAAACAATAGGTTCATAGGCACTAAAAATTGTATATATATAAGAATAATAACAAAAAATAAACCGACTTCAACGAAACTGATTCTAAAAACAATGAAATGATAATAAATATCTATTGTATTACATAGTAAAACGTTCCTAAAAAATTTAGAATACGTTAGTGAAACACGAAATAAAATTGGTCAATCACTTTTAAAAATAAATCACGGACACAAACATACATATGGATTTTTTTTTTTACTTTAAATGGACAACTCCCGCATTAGGAATTACTCCTGTGTCGCGGGTGACTTTACAAACATACAAAGAACGGACACAAAGAACACCCAGACTCGAGTGGGAATCGAACCCACGGCCTAAGGCATAGCAGTCAGGGTCACTAACCACTAGGCCACCAGGCCAGTCAAAATTGAATCAGAACCTCTTTTTTTAAGTCGGTTAAAAATAATTTGTGAATTTATTTGTTTGTTAAGGCTTTACACCGTAACTACTCAACCGCTCATCATGAAATTTTGCACACACCTTGTGAGGTGTACAGAAAAGAATATAGGGTACATCATCCAGAAAAAAGCACCGTTCGCCAGGGATATCTGAAATGTTTGGCAAAATACACACGAGCGCGAGCGAAGCCGTATGCGGAAACTAGTCTTTAATAAAAAGATAACATCATGTCCGAGTTTACTTTGATGGAAACAAGTAAAACCCCACGCGCAGTTGTGTAACTTTCAGTTTGTTATCAGATTTCGGTGCGAACGATTTACTAGACCCAGCGCCATGATTAACTGGAGTCCCTTGGCGTCAAACGCATCAAAAGTCCCCAAAGGAAAATACTATTCAACCTATCTTTGTATACTTAAAAATATAAAATGTATTGAAATTGGTCGCAGCGTTATGTTATATAGCCTATAGCCTTCCTTGATAAATGGGCTATCCAACAATAAAAATTTTTTTCAATTCCAACCACTAGTTCCTGAGATTAGCGCTTTCAACCAAACAAACAAACTCTTCAGCTTTATAATATTAGTATAGATTACAAGGAACTGATTTGACATCGGCGAACTATGATATATATAAGTTGTTATTTAATTCAAGGTTCCACAGAAACTCCATTTTTTGGCTTTTAATAAAGGGAAAGTGTTTTGATTTGACATTCAAATAACGTTTTGGATATACATAATATTAATTAGGTAAGAAGCCCCGAGCGCGCTCCGAGCTAAGCACAGAACGGTTTCTACAGTGTGTAAACAGTTTATATAGCTTTAATGACATACAGAGTATATAGAAGAGTTACTTGTGCTTAAAACATTTCTATTACATGTAAACATATTCTGTTCTACAAACAAAAATGGCTGTAAGTCTGGTCTAACAAATATCTAAAGCTAGTCGTGCAGTTCCAAGTGACTAACCGCCATCGTATTTTAGCTTTAAATAAGTTTAGTCGATTCTGTCGCAGGACTGCATTTGTTCTACACAGACAATAAAATATCCTATCTGCGAACTTCGAGCACTGCTATCTCAACGCAATGCATGAGAATTGTAAACTGCACCGGCAGAAAACCGAGAGGAACGCAGTGAACAGTTCCTGTGATGCAATGGAGTGGTTATCGTTAGCAAGGTGTCGGGGTTTGTGAGAATAACTTTGCTGAGGATTGCGAGCCGGTAGTGGTTGACGTGTACGTGTCAATAGTGAGATGTTGATCGTTGACCGCACAAAGCGAGCTGTGGAAAATTTAAACAAGTTCCAAAGTGGTAGCAGGTCGAAGCTATTGTTCCTCTAAATGAATGTTAACTTTCAATATAGTGCGCTGCGTAGTTATTAAATTTTCAAAGGAGTTCTAAAAGTCGATTGTATAAAGTGGTCGCGCCGAGTTCGCGAGTCTGGCAACCTCTGCCTTTCGGCGTCGGATACAGACGGTTATTAATAATGTATTGTAATACTTTTTGATTGAACACTACTGAGATCGCGAGCTTGGTTGCGTTTTCCAGTTAAAGTTCAAATTTTGAACTATCATATTATCAGAATAATCCTTCTATAATATGTTAAAGTTTGTGATGTATATACATATGTGTGATGCATTCTTGCTTTCATGATTGTTTTACACGTAATCTCTCAGTATTATCTTCACGTTTCATCTAGTGAGCCTAAACAAATGTAAATTGCGGGACAACTGCTCGGAGGAATCGAATACCATCCGATAGGGGAATTGAACCCAAGACTTCAGTATCGTGTACATAATACTTTACTCTACCGAGGCAGTAAATAGTCAGCAATTTTATTCTCAAAATTGATGTAATTTTAATTCTGGTTCTAATACAAACATGGGTGTCCTGTCATTTGACAAAAAACGAATCACAAATTTTTGACAAATAATTGAACGACAACATTTCATTACGCAAAGCATAAATAACGTTTGACAAAATGCATTGCTTGATAATTAGTTTACATTACATCCAATTAGTATACATGTATAAGATAGGTTACTTTCAGTACGAAATCATTATTAGTAGGGTAGGTCAATTGAACAGAAATGGCTAGGTTTAGGTTAGGTTAGAACTGCGACCACAACGAGCAAGCGAAGTGAGCGTATCGCGGCAGCGGCCGGCGAGTGCCAGAACCGAAATGTACCTATTTTACTTGGTTAGGGCAGCGTGTATTTTTTTAAATTGACTATTAATCAAATGGTAGCAGTATTTGTATGTACCTATTTGCCTTTAAATGATCTGTCCCAGATGAAAATTGCAACCATGCAATTTTATGTTTTCAAAATTTGTAAAATTACAAATTTGACAAACGAGGTACTTACTTGGTCAAATGAATTTTTTTGGAATTATATTTTAACATTAGAAATATTTTCAAAGTAAAACATTTGCGACACCTGCATTTTGTGAAATGATTACTTATAAAGTAATATGTTTGCGAAATGTTATGTTTCTCAAATAATTAGTTTTTATAATGTTATTTTTAAAATGATCATTTGTCATTAGTTTTTTGTCAAACATTAGTGAACCACAAACATGTCTTCTGTAACCCGCGTAGCACCGTAGCACTTCGTAGGTGATGCGTAGCGGTTTGTCAAGAAGTTTTTCTCATTTTAATAAGATTGAAAACAAGGATAAGCATAAGCGAGCATCGTAACCTATTAATTTACAAAGTACTTTACCTATCATTTTTTTTCTGGTAGTGGCTCCATGTACAAAATACAATAGTTTATTATTCTACTTGCTTAGTGCCATTAATTATCGCCAGTGTTGGTCTAAATGTGTCCTGGTATTCCACTGTTAGAGTACTTCCCAACTACTGGAACAGGGATTACCATTAATAAGATTCTTTTATTCATCGCTATTCAGACACCCAAGAATATCCTTGAAGTTAGTTGAAGACTAAACTGTGAGGGCGTTAATATGCAACGTCAAGTCTATATGCAGACCTTCGTCATAATCACTTTAGCGGATGAATCGACGTGATGTGGGTCGAGAGATATTCTTTTTTTTATTTTAAATTTCATGTCCATATCTTCCATTTTATGTACGTTTTATTTACTTGTGTATTTATAACTAAAAATAGAACGATATGTTTGTTAATTTTTTATTTTAATTCACAAAATACATAATCAAAAAATACATCATGTTTGATTGACATCAACTAGACGTGAATCTATCTTGCATATAACAGTAAGACATACCTACTAACTAAAATTAAATAAGGAATACAACAAAATTTAAAAGATTAATTAATTAATCAAGACTTTGAGTTTAGACCTTACTGAGGATACGGAACCCACAAAGATACATATCTCGGCTCGAATGAAGTTATGGCATGTTACGGCATTCATAATTAAGAATCAAAAGGCAGACATTCCTTTAAAAACAATATTTTTTGCAGTTGTTAATAGAACACTCACACCCAACTACATCTAAGCTGATAAGGCAGTGAGTGATAAAAGTAAAGTTCTTAGTAAAACCAGTAGTTGGTAAAGTAGCCAGTTCGGAAAACAGAATGTCGACTCATCTAATGACATCTGTCACAATGACATGTGTCAGTTCAGTGACACATGTCGTTGTGATAGACGTTGGTTGACTTTCCAAACAAACAAATTATTGTACTAATAAAAGCTAGAGCGTTGAACACTTCTTTGTTTGTTGTTTAAATGTCATTGTTTTTTGTTTACGTGATGTTTGCCTTTTATAATAATAGTAATAATAATCATGCCGGTTCTGATGTATTTCTTTGGTATACTTAGATGGACTCAGACGGAACTAGATGCCCTTGACAGGAGAGTCCGTACACTGCTTACTGCATTTCGAATGCACCACCCACGTTCATCGGTAATGAGGTTGTATATCCCACGAAAGTTTGGAGGTCGTGGACTTTTAAACATTAAGACCTTACACAATCGTGAGATATACAACCTTAGAGAATATTTTCTCCATACTGATGTGGGAGTGCATTGTAATGTGGTTGCAGTGGACAACGGACTCACTCCGCTCGCTCTGGCTAAAGAGAACTGGCGCAAACCTGTAGTTCTTAGTACTAATGAGCGCAGGGAGGTATGGAAGGGCAAAGCACTTCATGGTCGTTTTTATCGGGCCCTAAATGGGCCTGATATAGACTTAAAAGCGTCCACATCTTGGCTATGGTTCGGTGATCTCTTCGGAGAAACAGAAGGTTTTGTCTTTGCAATTATGGACGAAGTTGTTATGACAAATAACTATCGGAAATATATCCTGAAAGATGGTACGGTTGACATCTGTCGGGCATGCCACCGTCCCGGTGAATCTATCAGGCATATTATTTCTGGTTGTTCTTGTCTTGCCAATGGTGAATATTTGCACAAACACAACCTAGTGGCCAGGATTGTACATCAACATCTAGCCCTTAAATACAACCTTGTGAATTCAGAGGTGCCATATTACAGGTATGTGCCCGACCCAGTTCTCGAAAATGGTCGAACCACATTGTATTGGGATCGATCTATCATCACTGACAGAACTATTGTTGCAAATAAACCTGATATAGTGGTGATAGATCGATTAGAGCGCCGTGCAATGATCATCGATATCGCTGTTCCTCATGACGAGAATCTCGTGAAAGTCGAAAAAGATAAACAAATCAAATATTTGGATTTGTCTCACGAGATTGTCGATATGTGGAATGTCGAATCGGCGATCATTGTTCCGATTATCATATCGGCTCATGGATTAATAGCCAAGAGCCTCGATCAACACCGTAAGAGGCTCGCATTAGACGGTTGGATCAAGGGACTGATGCAGAAGGCAGTTCTTCTCGACACGGCCCGTATAGTGAGGAGGTTCCTGTCTTTGGAGCCCTAACCACCGGTATCTTGGTCCCTGTACCCGATGTCGGTGGTGTACTATTTTTTATATTTTTAAATATATATTTTTATGTACATATTTAAAAATGTAATTTATATGGTAGAAGATGAATAAAGAGAGTAATAATAATAATAAAAAAAAAAAAAAAAAAAAAATTAAAAACCAATTTCTTTATTAGTTTCTTTATTGGATTATTATTACCTATCCTTTAGGACTGTTATTATTTAATTGATATGTGACCATATAAATCCTACTATATCCTACTAATATTATAAATGTGAAAGTTTGGATGGATGGATGGATGTTTGTTACTCTTTCACGCAAAAACCACTGAACCGATTGCGATGAAACTTGGTATGTAGATAGCTGGAGACCTGGATTAACGCATAGGCTTTTTATCCCGATAGTCCCACGGCATCGGGACTTACGCGGGTGAAACCACGGGGCGCTGCTAGTATGAAAATAAATGAATCTCTAAGAATGTTGTAACAGATAATAAAACTTTGTCTTTGTATTTACAATATTTCTCCGAATCGAAGTCGGTTTTATTTTTTTTTACACGATATACGTAACGATTAATGTATGTTAGTGTATAAATATTTGTAAACTAGCAATGAAGTTTTAACATAATCTGTTTGCAATTTGATAGTGTACGTGTGCCCAAGTTAAGATGCACGAACTGTGGCGAGGCACGAGTGAGCGTCGAGGGGTGCTTTAATATTAGAGCCCACGTACCAACGTATTTCACTAGTTTACCAACTCTCGACAAACAAGCCCAAATACAGATGATTTACCTGCAGCTAACAAACATTACTACCTACACTATCTACGTGTACATTGCGCACTTCTTATTCCTACAGAGTTGCCATGAGTGCCGTGTACATTAAAATCAAAATGTTGCTGATAGGCATTTGTTCCGCAGTACAGTACTTTTAACAGATTTGGCAGAGCAAACGATATGGAATGAATGCTAACTTTCGTAATCATTTAATAAAATTCAAATTGGCTTGCTCAGCAATTCGTATGCAACAGTCTATTACGCACCTCTTTTGAAGACCTCTTTTGTTTTGAACTATCGATTTACTCTTGATTGTCTTCTTTGACCTTTTACCAAAATCACTCACGTAAATAATTACACTCCTGTGCATCCAAAGGTTGCCTGGAAACTATATCTATGGTATAAAACACTTAGAATTATGTATCTAGCATTAGCTGATTGCGTGGTTGGTTATGGGCTATGGTCTCAGTAGTTATGGGCGCACGTACAAAAGCTATCTTGACAGCATTTATAGATTAGGTACAACTAAGTATATCAAAAACTATTGTTCCATTAAAAATCAAAATAATTTACGAAAATGATGAAAGTGGGCTATTCAAACACTGTAAAATACTAAAGGTATTTGATAAGGTCCGCGTGTGTGTGATCAGCGAGGAATAAGACAACATTTTAAATGTAGAAAAAAATGTGACGTATGAATCACTACGTTGCTTGTCATACTTACCTACTTACAGGTTGCCTAAACATACTAATGTCTATGGGACACGGACGTGGGAATATATGTTCCCCGAATTATTGAATGGTTTACCCTCCGAACTCTGCAGTGTGATTAATACTAAAAATTGTAAATCTGTACTCAGGAAACATATATTAGAGAATTCATAATACAATATCAAACATTTTTTTTGTACTGAGACGATGTGTCTGATATACTACTGTTAAACTCTGATTGGTTTTTGGGGTATATTTATTAATCACCAATTTTTGTCTATGATTTTAGTTATTAATAATGAAAAAAGACATTGCTTTTTGCGATAAGGTAACCCGTTGTGCATTTCTTTGCTTTTGGTGTACAATATGCTTATGGTGCTACAATATGCTTATATTGCTTGCTTATGGTGTATTTCTTCTTATTATTATTACAACAACACGCAAGCGGCGCGATTCATTTGTAAAAAATTACTAAAAATCGTAACCTTATTATTAATTAGGATTTATAGTAATTTTCAATCAAAACTGTTTTAGTATTGTAATTTCTTCAGACTTTAACGTCCTCCTTCTGATTGCTTTATCCAAGTTTCAACAGTACGGTTTCCACAGTTTCATTGTACAAGTGCAATAAAAGTATTTACGAGGCACCGCGCTCTCAAGCACGCAGCACTTAAGGCGTTCTAAGCTGATTACTCGAGATTGTGAGCACTCACTTGTATGTATGTATGTATGTACTTGCACAACGTACGATACACAACCTCTCAATATACAGCCGAACGTTACGGGGGTATTTTACAAATTAAATTATTTATTTGCAATAACTAGAGGCTTACTTGTAACTGTAAAAAATCAAATTCAGAATTAAATTTTTACAATAATTCAAATTCTCCCAAAAGATAATTTCCATTAAAGATAAATAATCAAAGTAGGAACTATTGTCGTTATGAATTATTAATTATATAATCATCAATTTTCATTAAGGTCGGATGGAAAGAGAAAAAAAGCCCGTCAGCATTTTTACGTAATTTAAAAAAAAAATATCCTTTTAACCCTATTTGCCCTATTTCCCTCAAATTATTCACTAAAACTTAAGGTAAGATTTAGAATATTTTCCAACATACAGTTTAATAATCAAGATTTTAGAAAAAGCAAGATGTTTAAGTTAAGTTAATTTAATATTGAAGTGGAAACCCTAATATGTGTACATATTATAAAGCCCAGAAAGAGTAGGCAATTAAAACGGTAGGTATCGATATTTTTGTAGGGAGTGATTTATCTGTTACGTAGTAACTACTTAGTAATCTGTGCCTAAAGCCTTAATTCATTCGAAGTACCAAGAACTCAACCGTTATTTAGCTCTGTATAGGCACACTATACAGTACCCTTCTCAAAGAACTGTCTAGATGTCATGTTCATTATTATTGTTTAGCAGACATATAATTTTAGTGTTAAACTTTACCAAGTAAAGCTTTATTACAACTTAAATGAAAGTACAATACTGTGAGCTCCAATTAAACTGCAGAGCAGCTGTATGGTAGAATAGGTCAGGAGTTATGTCTCCCAACGGAAACTTATCAGAATAAGTACCACATAACAGTGCGAACTAAGTACTACAAGTATATGTTCCCTTTAGCATGCAGTGTAACATTTGGTGGACGCTATAAGCTGTGTGATAGCGGCTCTCGTGGTCTCTAGGGGAGCAAATAAAACTTGACTTTTATATTACTGTTATTGTTCTGACTATTTCTTAGATAAGTTTATTACTTTAACTGTTATTTATGACACATTTAACGCAGCGCAATCTAGACTTAAAATAAGCGTAGCTTGTACTGTGGAGTCTATAATATGGAAAAATATACTCAGAAACTTTTTATAAATACGTGCATATTATGCATAGACATAACCAGACATTTGCAAATTGACATATTATTTTTTCCTTTTCATTCCAGTGTGGTGGCAAACAAGCATACTACCCTTCAGATCGTAAACTGTTACTGTAGCTTAGGAAGTAATTATTATCTTATCTGTGTCGCTGCACCGGGCCACTTCAGAAGGCTTCGATTCCGACTTTATTCTTGTCATGATTTGGACCAGAACTTTCATTAAAAGCGTATTTACACTAAAATAAAGTGTAAACTCTCTGACATTTAATGTCTACAGTGTATATTTTTATTTTTAATGTATGGCCACAACTGCTGTGAAAACAGATAAGCTATTATAACATTTATAACACACAGCATGTGCGCGTCACATCGCTGAACCTGAATGCAAACGATTTAATGGATTAACATATCCGAATCTAATTTGTGTATGGAAATTATTATGTGCTGGAATCTGTTGCACGAGTACGTATTGTAAATTGCAAATCGTTCCCTGACATTCTACTCAGTTTGTTTTCTTTCGTGCGTAGTTAGTTACATGTATTACAATAAAATTCACATTCTACGGATAACTTATTTATAAAATTAGAATCGACTTTACAAAAACCTAGCCAATTTCATGTGCTTAATGTTGATTTATTCAGTAATTGAATAGTGAGATAATATCAATATTTTCAACAAATTGAGTCGCGATCACGAAAAGGTATTACATACCTCTGAATTGCCTGACGTTTCGACCAGGTTGCACAGGCCGTGGGCACAGGCTGCCTGTGACCACGGCCAGTGCCATAAATACATAATTATATCATGGAACGCGAAAGTTTAAAAGTTAGTATAACTATCGGATAGCGAGTTCATATAGAAATGTGTTGTGTGTACACTCTGTAGACATATGCTTTGGTCAGTGCACAGCTCAACCATAGATACTGCAGTGAAGTCAATAATTCGAAGCGACTTCTACTATTGTATATGCTATCACTTTGATCGGCTGCCAAAGCACGTCCCACACGTCGGTAGCCGTACACTATGTAAGGGCTAATGTATGCTATGTTAGTGGTAGATTCACAGTTATTGTGTTTATAGCTCTGCAAGGCACATGTGGAATGTCACAGACTAACAGAAATGAAATGAAATTTATTTATTTATTTACTCAAACGTGCCAACAATATAGGATCTTATGATATGATAGGTAGAAGGCACAGCATGTTTAGCTGCAAGCTGTGTCATACAAAATTAAATTATTATTACAATAAATTGAAAAAAGCATCTTTATTTTAGTTTTGTCCTAATAAATACCAAAGTTAAGTCTCAAATTTTAAATTAGTACATAATTATATTTCGTTTGAACACTTGAGTAGTCGCAGGCACAGTGATTACATTATTTTATTACATTAATTAATTGGATAACATTGAAATAATAAATTGAATTGAAACTATAAAGAGATATGTATTTAGTATTATTTAATGTAAGAAGGGGCAACTCAGAAGTGCCCTTAACCGGCGGGTTTGTATGAATGGTTTAATGGGAATAGACAAAGCTCGTGAGGCAAGTGAGGATAGAAGCAAGTGGCAAGGGAGGAAGACGTGAACTTATGTATGCATTATTTAAGTATAGTGAATACCACATACATGCCTATTAGTTTTATTTGCCACATTCATGCAATCACAATCATACTCCTGGCACATAACATTATACATTGAACTAGTAACCCGCGCAACTTCGTTTGCGTTTGTAAATTTTCCCCGATTTGCAACATTTTTCATTCAGGCTCCGCTCCTGTTGGTCGTAGCATGATGTTATATAGCCTATAGTCTTCCTCGATAAATTAGCTATCCAACACTAAAATAAGAATAATTTTTCGATTCGAACCAATAGTTCCTGAGATTAGCGCGTGTCTATGTTACTATGTCACTGGATGCTAATTATTTAAAATAATATATACTTAGGCTGAGTATCCCTTCGCTGGTGAGTCGAAATCATTCCATTTCTCGTCTGGAAAATTAATTCATATTAAAAGAAATGTTATCTATATTTTTGCGTCTGTTTACCTTCGCCATACCTTTCCTACAGCGAGATCTTTTTTCAAGTTACCCAGAAAAACGATAGATACTTCGTTTTTCGTTTCAAAAGTTAGACAAAGTCAATTTGTATAAAGTTTTCCAATAAAAGGTGCGAGATCTATCACCGTTCGTCGCTTCTGAAGATTGATGTTCACTCGGCTCGACAAACAGTGGTGAGGAGAGACTCGCGTAACTACGTACGCGCATTGTATAAACATAGACCTACACTTTGCCCCCCTTCGATGTCATATACCGAATGTTTCAATATGCTCTATCTATAAATATAAATATAGCTGAGACCAAGATCGGTACAGTTCGATACAAATGTTGGGAAAACAAAAAGGTACAATACCTTTGTACCTTCTGATATGAAAATTTCATATTAAAAAAATTACTTTCTTCCTTTTGGGTCAAATACACATACATAATTTAAGCTCAAGTGATTTTTATCAACTTATAATGCATGTCTAACCTTTTATCACCCCACAATTGTCAACCGACCAACAGCGTAGCGCTACCGGTATAACTAGTCATAATAATGTCTATTAACTCATTTTTATTAAATAGTGAACTGTCTATTTTCTATTCTAATGTGCCCCTGTTTTAATTAAATAAATACGAGTTTAGATGTGGCGATAATAGCCCAGAGTCAATTATTGGAATTCTTAAAATTAAGATATAATTAATGATTGTAGGTAAGTATATTATTATTTTCAACATTAATTAATTTTGATGTCGTTGCAGGTAGCTTTCATTAAGTATAAGTAATATAAGTAAGTTGAAATCAATTTGTTGATTGGTATTGGCAATTTGATTGATAAGAAACTAAGCGGAATCGTTTGGCCGGCTTTAATAAACATCTAACGAGGACATTAATTAATTATCATGACAAATGGTACGTCATTTTATGTGTCTTTTTACAATTGTGATTGCAAATTAATTTCTGTAGATTTGTTCAGTTCCAGATCAGTACACGACATGAACAAACGCTAACATGAATTTCCACAGACGCGTAGACGGTAAAAATGATGTCATTGCAGGCACTCGAGCCGCCAGCTTTATAATAAAGCTCGTATGAATGCCGACATTCATTGGCCTGTGCTCGCCATACTTGCAACTTCGAGTTGTCAAATTGTCCCGTCGTTTTTTTCTTCTTGCTGCCTAATTGTGAATATTCTTAGCTTTAGTAGTTCGTCGTAGGGTGGTTTCCTTTCCTCTGAAACGTGAGGTGAGCCATGGTTTGTTCACGAGTCTTCCTCGTAACCATTGTAACGTAGCAAATTTAGCCGTGCTACATGTACGGTGTATATTAAGTTGTTGTAGGGACGTTGAAAAACTCCCAGTTTGTAAGCGGTAGTTGAGACTAAAAATCGTGGTTTGTAGTCGCAACTACCGCTAAAAAAATATTTGGTTAAATATTTTGTTCTCTACTGGAAACATAGAAATGGAGAAATATAAGTATCATTGTCAGAAGGCTATGGTACTTCTTAAGACTATGTGGTTTTTATTTTCTTTAACCTTTTGTAAAATCACTTAATTCCTCAATTACTTTGGTCAGTAGCATTGAGGACAATAACGGTACCATTTATTGATGAACCTCTACATCAATTTGATCTGAAATTTGTACTGTATACTTGGCGGGGGCGTTGGCCTAACAGTGCCAGGGGTTGAGAGAGGCTTCATTGGGGTTGACATCACCCAACAGGTACTCACAGATTCGATCGCCTTTACATCTTAGATGCTGACCCAAAATTAAAACAAGTTAAGAAACACATTTTCGTTTTTTTTTTGCGAGGTATGGGACTAAAGGGCGTGACTTATTCTTTACTTTTCTTTCAAGTTGTATTTTTAACCTCTAACACAAAAAGAGGGGTGTTGTAAGTTTGATGTGTCTGCGTGTCTGTCTGTGGCATCATAGCATTCATAGCTCCTAAACGGATGAACCGATTTGAGTGCCCTTTTTTTTGTTTGAAAGGTGATTTGAGAGTGTTCTTAGATATAAATCAAGAAAATCTGTTCAGCCGTTCGAAGACCATCAGCTCTTTTGTAATTGTTGAAGGGATTTCCGAGTAGGGGTATTTGTCCCCCCGGGGTAACTGACATAAGAATTAACAAAAAATCGTACCACATATATATTATCTTCTTATTCTAATTCGTATTCTTAATTTCTGAAGGTCAGTACGTAGGTATGTAAGGAGGGTTTTAATTTATTTTAATCCTATGTAAAGCTTAGCCTCCCAGTGCACGAAATGTTGCCCGTGTGCGCCGCACATCGTCATCGTTAGTGTTGCCTTGTGTGTTGATGTAATGTTGATAGCGGAATGTGTTTGCGGAGCTCGTCCTACCTCGCTCGTGTATTCACAGCCCCGGGTCCACTGCATCGTTGACCTCGTTCATTTTACTGCAGCTTTGCATCAGTGCTGTTGTGATAAAGTAACGTTGCACTACATCTGTCAAAGACAATTATTTAAAGCTTAAATATATCCTCTTCTCATATACATAGAGAAGGTCGTCTTTAAGACATGTTTTACATCTTGTATAAAGGTGTTCTGATGAATTCAATTAATTCAAGTTAATTTCTACCACTGCATTTCTCGTTAAACAAGTAACGGGTTAAAATTCACACTTTCAAATCATAAAGGTTGCCCAATAACTCAATGTGAATTTCACACCCCGTATTTCCAAAGGGCTACAGTGTGGGGGTTTGTTAAAAAAAGTTTTTAACCGAGACACCTCATGATCACTTCGGGACCCAACAGACTCCGGAGGCTTACTGTAAGTGGTAGATATATAGAAATAAAAAAAACCTGCAGTATGTTATTACACGGCCAGCTTCACTATCTATTGGCTGTACAGCAGCTGCGTCACACGCCATTGTTGCGGTTTGTTTTCCATGAAAGCGGAGAGGCTAAAAGCCTTTTCTGTGACCTGTAGTCCTATATTTATTTTGTCTCAACCGGGTGTTTAGTGCGGTTATAAAACATCGCTATTTCAAGGCATTATTAACTCCAGAGCACCTCTTAACCCCAGGAAACCATTAAGAATACATATACATATGTATAATTATTTAATAATTGAAAATGTACAATACATGCAATTAATCTTTGTTAAAAACACATTAAAGTAACTAATGAATTCTGTATTTTTTTTATAAAATAATTCATTTACATACTAATAGCAATATCAGTGTATGGTGTACGTCTTGAATTAGGTATGATATTTGTAAATTATTAACTAAAATTATTAGAGTTCTATCAGAGAAATACTAAAGTTAATATAGCACAACACGAAAAAGCAAGTGAAGTATAAACTAACAATACGTATGAGCATAATATATCCGTTCTTTTGAAACCATCCAGGAGTAAAGTCAATATATATTAACTTTACTCCTGGATGGTTTCAATGGTAATAAGAAGTCGACATTTTGAGAACAAAATATATATATATATATATCGGTTATCATTTTAGATAGGTATATAAACATATTTCCTCGAATATTATTTGTAAAATTGTATTCCCACTTTGGGTAATTTTCCCCTTTCCAATGGAGTGGTCTTTATTAAAACCAGTACAACCGCGGTTACACCACTACGGCATGTGAACCACAACAAAATTGTATTTAATTAATCGAACATTCACGAGCACACCCCTCTCAAAGCGATTGACTTTCACCCGACGAGCAGTTGAGCGTACAAATGCATTGTACAGAAGGGGATGTCTATACAGATTCCAATTCGTTAAATTTTAGAGAATTAGCTGCCGCCTGCGGCTCCACTTCCGTGCAAATAGGACATTTTCACCCAAATAGAAGTGAATTTACTACATTTCATTTAGTACTCGTCAAGAGAAACCATACCACAATACTTCTTTTTCGTGTATATCTAGCGGTTTATGCAGTGCCTGTGCAAGCTACAAGTTTTTCCGACTTATTTAACGTTTATCATTATATTTCCCCCTAATTACACAATATCGTTTTTAATTATAGCCTTAGTTTTATTCAGATGTATAAGCATACATACTGTAAAGTTTCATCAAAATCCCTTTGGTTGTTCTTGCGTAAAAGAATAACAAACATCCCTCCGTCCCGTCCTCACAAACTCTCATGTTAGTGATTGTAATAGTAACCTATTCCGTACCGTACATTTTTGCGGGATAAAAAGCCTAGCTATAGCTTATGTGCTATTCCAGACTATAATCTATATCTGTGCCAAATTTCATCCAGATCCGTTTAGCCGTTTTTGAGTGAAATATTAACAAACTTCTATCCATCCTTCCATCCTCACAAACTTTCATTTTTATAATATTAATAAGATATAAGAACTAAACCCAGACTTGCGACAGATAGATTAAATAATATAAACTTAAAAATGTCTGTCGGTTTAATTTAAATATAAAATAAAATGCCTACAGACTTACAAAGAGCGAAAATACTCTATTTCATGCATGTCTGCGAGTGAGTTTCCTTGTGAATATGATAATCATTTTCGTTTAGACGGTCGCTGCTCAACCGTCTAGCGTCCCACTTGCACTAACATTTATATTGGTTATGTATAACAGTGGTGCCGAGGCTTTCATCCTCATGGGCCGTAAAAGGGTGGGGAGAATCGAGTTGTGCAATTCTGTGGCGCATTCTCTAAAATGCACTTATAGAAAACAGACAGACTAGCAGTTTTGCATAGATGTTTAGAGCCAATATGTGTTCTGTCTTTTACAAAGAATTGCGGTAACGGTATGATTGCAGTCATTTTTATTAGGTACACATCTGCTTTAAGAAGAAGAATATTACAACTTTATTTAAGGAATTAAGTTAAGGAATGATATGATTGACTAGAACGTTGACGCCCGCGATATTTATGCGTGAAGTAAAAAATCCATAAATTACGCGTAAGGTGTGCGCTAACAGCTCCGAAGGGTAGCACTAAACAGTTAGAAATAAAACAAAACGCTTAAAAATTATGACGATGACAATATTACTGATATTGCCATCATCATAACTTTTAAGGGTTTTGTTTAAATAACTGAGTATAAAAGATAAAGTTTATCTTCTTTAAAAACATACCAAGAGCGATAAAGTGTTTGTTTTGATGAGAATTAATCTGATTCAGTACAAGTGAATACCGCACTAATTTAAAAGTAGTTTTGGTTTCTTAGTTTTCTACAATACTTCTTAAATTATTTACGAAAAACTCATCGCAAATATATTATTGTCGTAGAACTCTAATGGTTTATGTGGCCGCAGCGAGATTCTTTGTTTGGCAGGAATTTTTAAAACTCACTTTACAGTTGTACTATTTTGGCCAAATTCTTTACAAATACGGTTTCGTTGCAATATTTATGATATAATTGTGTATTTCCAAGGGGATTTTTATCGGGAATTAACGCGATCACGAAAAGGTATTATATGGATGAAGAACCTCCTCAACCCTTCTACATCACGATCTCGACGAAGGAGGGTGTGCACCGTTGAGCCAGTCAGCCTGTGACCACGGCCAGTGCAACCTGGTGGAAACGTCAGGCAAGGCACAGAGGTATGTAATACCTTTTCGTGATCGCGTTAATTCCCGTGGCAATACATAATTATTTCATGGAACGCGAAAGTTTAAAAGTTAATATTTATGATATCTTTTTTAATAATCTGAACGGTAAACGGTCTATATTGGTTATAGTAAAGCACATAGATACTATCTGTTTTTGTTTGTAACATTTCTAAACAAGATGAAAAACACATACTCAAGTTGAAAGTACGTATCTGGCATAAGAAATTGTGTTTGATATATCAGTATCGGCTGGTTCGTATTGAAATTTCCCAGGGGTAACCTCCGAGAGTAGGCTGCGGATATATTATATGGTACTGTAACTGATCATACGAGCTGGTAGGCTGAACAGTTGAATACATTGAGTGCGTCAAGGGGCGGCTCGCTGATGAGAGGATTCATTTCATTCATATGAGTTCTCGATAAGAAGGGTAGAAGGTCTTCACCAAGCCTAAAACCTTCCCCAGCAATGGGGCTGTCAAATGTGAAATTAATTTGGCAAAATTAACCACTTTTGATTTATTTTTTATATTAATTACAACCGTTAGTTCCACCAGAGATATTAGTGCGTTCAACCGAAAAATACCTTCAGCTTTATTATATTGGTATAGATAAGAAAAGAGTTTTATTGTCTTTTTTTAGCACGCAATATTATAATACTAAAATGTTTTTAAGTAAAAACTTTTGTTTTTATAGATTACGGTTTTAGCTGTGAATGCTTTTCGGGCTGAAAGCATATTTTAGCCTTTAATAAAAAAAAAAACAGATAACTGGTGGTTCAGCGAACAGTAGGCTTCGCGAGCGCGTGTGTAATGTTTGTAATGGTTACAAAAGTTCTAATGATCATATGACCTAATTTCATTTAATATACTTTTATTTAATATAACGATCACATGATATAATGAATTTTTGATATAATTTCTTTTTACTTAATTTTATATGGTTTAATGAACATTTTCTATAATGCACATTTGAACTAATATTCAAAATCGTTTAATATAATTAGAAGCGCCAGAGCCCCTCTGTTGTTGGTGAATCATTTGGTTTAGATGAGGTTATAACAGTGTGATGTTTCCCGATATTTAATTATTCATTAGGCACATCATTTAGGCTGAAAATTTGTAAATATGAAAATTAGGTCAAATGAACGTTTATTTATTTATTCATAACAATTTTTACATTGTCTTGAATATTAATAACAATGTAACTTAAAAAATTTATTGTTTGCTACTTAATTGAAATGTCACACGTGTAAAATAAATAAAACAATACAATCAATCAAAAAATAATACAATAAATTAAAATAAAGCAATAAATGAATATGTCAAATGTGAGGGTAAAGAGAGAGAGAGAGGGAGAGAAATAATGGCAATAAGTGTAATTTACGTTATATAAAAACAGCATTATACGAGTTGAAAGTTATATGAAATAAACGGTATACTAAATGTTATTAGAGCAAATGAAGATTATTTGAAATACTAGCTGCGCCCCGCGGTTTCACTCGCGTAAGTCCCTTTGATACAAAAAATGTGATAAATGAAGAACCGCTCGACCAATTTTGTGCAAACTTCACATAAACCATCTACTAAATAGTCCGAACAAAGCCTAAACATTTGGTTTGGACAGGTGAGCCCGTTCTTGAGTTATAAAATTACAACGAAAAGTGGCATTCATTTTTATATATATTGATGATGATAACATTAGATCACATGAAATTCATTCATTTGTTTTTATAGTATATAAAAATTGTATCATGTGAACATTATTTCAAGTGAAATTATACTATCTGTTATTTTGTCATATATTACACACCCTTTGCGAGCAGTGAGGGTGTAATATCAGAGTTTACTGTTAATTTGTCCCACTTACTCCCCCTTCCCTCTATATATCACTTCAGTACTTCGCAGCTCTTACAAGGCCTTGTTGAAACGAGTACTGATTGTTACTATTGAATATAATAACAGTCGGTCACAACAACGCGTCACAAACAGAATATTGAGAAAACGGGAACCCCTTATTTGTCCTTTTGCATACTTTTTACAGAAGCTTACAGTACAGTACAATACAATATACTTTATTGTACACCATAAAATAGTTAACAATATTAAAAAAAATAATGCTACAAAAGGCGGTCTTATCGCTAGTTGAGAATTTATTGCTTCACCGAATGTGTTTAAAATCTGTCATTAAATAGGTCACCAATAACTTATTTTAAGTTATTTATTGTTTTATCAATTCAAACAATACAAACTTACGTCTTCGTCATATAATATACGTACCATATAACTTGCTTTAAACATATTAGTTTGATATTTTAGAGACGTCTACATGGTTGAAATACTAAAGAAATTCATCTTGCAAAAATCTGTCGCGCTCTAGATAGCCGATGTATTGATTGATGGACATTAATTGGTGGGATTTATCCGGTCCATTTTAACCAGTTGTCTTTTTTTATGGGAGCAGATGAGATGGACTACCGCTGCCCATGGGCAGCTGTAACTTGAGAGTCACAAGCACGTTGCCGGCGTTTAAGGTAGGAGGGGAAGGGAGGGAAAAGGGGGAGAGGGCAGAGCGGAGGACGGGTAGAGGGGTGGAAGATGGGGAGAGGGAAGGGTCAAAGCCTCCGGTAACCTTACTCACTCGGCGAAATACAATGCAAGCATTGCTTCACTGCCGGTTTTCTGTGAGGCCGTGGTCACTCCGGTCGAGCGGGCCCATACGTGCCGAAGCATGGCTCTCCCACGAAAATTAAGTAGAACAGGGTACGGATATTAGTGTTTTACGTAGTCCTCATTAAAATCGCTCATTTTTGGTCTTTTTCTGTTGCTCATTTACGACTTTAGATGTAATTTTCATTATTATTCTAAATAAAGAAAACATGAATTTATTAATACAATACACCGTATGATTAAGTCAAGAAGTGAGGCACCGTTACCGATCGCAACTTTAGTGTTTCTTATTCATAGAATTTTGGAACACAGATTGTTACTTACACAAGCCTCGTCTTATATACACAAAGGGCACAACGCAAATACAACCTAATATCTTTTGAGAAAAAGCACAAAATTGAAGCTATACAACGAACTACATAGATTATTTTAAGTGGGAGCAAGAGTTTCAGAAGCAATTCAACTTTTCCACTTTGAAATATATTAGTGATGAACGGATTTCTGTATATAATTGGTAAATGTAATGGACCCTTTTCAGTGAGTGTAAGGCCATTGTAAAATATATAGACGTTTATATATCTAGGCCTTGAGAGTGAGTCCCGAACGAATATTTCTAGTGAACTATTGGAATTAATCTCTCAACTTACTTCAAAGTTATCATTATATTTTAAATGGTAACTTGCTGTCTTAAAAGATTTTTTATACCACCGCTGTGGCAAAAAGTATGTATATGATCAGTCTGATGGTAGCGAAGCGACTGTCGTAATTTATGAACACTTGCAGCCCCAAGATGTTAAATTACTCCCACGGATCTAACTGCCTCTTACGGGTCATTTATTGTGTTTTACTGTTTGGTACCATTAATAAGGTCGGTGACGATAAATTGAAAGCAAGTGGAATTAAGCTTTACTCATACTACGTAATTAGCAACAACCTTCCACGTTAAATAAAATAAAAAATCAAACGTCGGAAAGTGCTCACCGTATGAACTCACTGAACAACGAGCGTAATTTAAAACCCCCCAGCTCAAAAATCCCGTCAACGATTAGAAAAGAGCTGATGATCTTCAAAAGGCTGAACAGATTTCTGAAATTATAGCCAAAAACACTTATCAATATAAGATCAAATCGCCTTTCAAACAAAAAAAAAACTAATTCAAAATTGATCCCTCTGTTTAGGAGCTATGATGCCACAGACAGCTATAGATACTCAAGTTAAACTTATAAAACTCCTCCTTTTTGCATCGGGGTTTAAAAGCAGGAGATACGTTCAACTCTTTAATTTTTTTTTTTTTATGGTATAGGGGGCAAACGAGCAGACGGGTCACGGCAGATGGTAAATGACTACCGCCGCCCATGGGCACCTGCAACTCGAGAGTTACAAGTGCGTTACCGCCCTTAAAGATGGGAGTAGGAGAAGAGGGGGAGGGGGGAAGAGTGGGAAGAGGTGGGAGAGGGGAAGGACGGGAATAAGGGAGAGGGAAGGGTTAGGGCCTCCGGTAACCTCACTCAATGCGAAAGGCAATGCAAGCATTGCTTTACTGCCGGTTTTCTGTGAGGCCGTGGTAACGAGCGGAGTCGAGCCGGCCCATACGTGCCGAAGCATGGCTCTCCCACATCATCATCATTAAATGTATTTGGATCCATATCATCACTTCTGTAGAATGTGCACGGCAGAAAATGTCTATCTCACTTGTTGGACGCAGGAAGGGAGGAACGTTCCCAAATGTTCCTATGTCCCAAACCTAAATTTCGTTAAAAAACTGTCGGTCATAGAATTTCACGTGAGAAGTGAAAACATAACTTACATATATGTAGATAAACACACATACATCTGTATATATGCATATGAGCGTGAGTTCAGTGCTTTTTCCCCACATCAAAAATGCCCAACGTGCCTAAATAAGTTTTCTCACTTATCTGCATATATGTATCTGAGCGTGACGGTCACGCGAGCGTAGTGCATTTTCCCTATACCAAAAGTGCCCAATGTGACTAAAGAAGTTTTTAATTCAAAAATAATTTTCTTGTAAGTATATGGTGGACTTGGCACAACAATTACTGCACAGGTATTGTGAAAACAATTGCAAATGATGATTGGCAGGCTCGCTTGTCAACTTGGACTTGTCAATGTCTCTATATAGTCTAATAGTTTTCACAACAACGCTCGTCCACACATCGGACAACGGACTCTTTCGAACTACAGGAGTTACGACTGGAAGCGCCGTCTCACATCATACTTACAAACCAACTTCAACCGATTCCCATTTTTAAGCATTTAAATGAGTACTTTTATTGGAGAAAAAAAATCAATTAAGTCCAATGAGCTAGGGATAAATGCTTTTAAAAAGTTCATCGATCATATCCCCGGGATTTCGATAGCAGATGTATCAATGAAATTCCATGTAATGGCCAATACTTTGATTAATTCAATATACAGTCTTATATTATGTACCAGCCATTGCCCGCGTCTTCACTCTCATTAAAGTTATTTCTCTACCCTTCGTGAACAATACTTTTTTTCTGTGTGAAAGGTAACCCATCCTACGACCCTATTCTGTACCCCTAACAAGGTGTACACAACATATTATGATGATCGGTTGAGGAGTTACGACGTGAAAGCGTAACAAACAAATAAACTAACTTTCATTCACATTTATACAAACAACCTCTTCAAGCTTTATAATATTTATAAAGCTGAAGAGTTTGTTTGATTCAACGCGCTAATCTCAGGAACTGTGTTGTGTTGGATAGCTACAGCCAATAAGAGCATCAATGAACAATTTTGCAGAAACGGGGAAAATTTATAAACGCGGACGAAGTTGCGCGGGTCATAAGTTTATAATATAACTCGTAGTTAAGATGGAGGAATAGTTCCAGGGTCGTAAGTATAATTACTCAATTACCATTGGAGCTCAGAGTAAACACTCCCCATAATGTTGATTTAATCTTATCATTATTACATTCACGTCCCGGGTTACTTTAACAACTAAGTACAGCTGCTCCTGAACTAAAAGTGTGGTTCAAAACTTTTCGATTAAAGTTCAGCCTCGAGTCGGGAATGTTGGAAGGGAACAAAAGCTGTTTCTTTGTGTCTTTTCCAGTGCCAACTCTTTGTACTTTTTAATGTGTACAACTATATGTATACTTGAATGAAATGTGAATGAATTTCTTCGTCTTCATTTCTTTTGTTTTTGTGATGTTTTGCATAAGTACACTCCTAGCAGTCCTAATAGGACTGCTAGGAGTGTAGTGTGTTCCTCCGTCCTATCTGGTAGTTCTCAGGGAATCTCGAATCTCGCTTCTCGCACTTTTGTATCAAATTATAACAGCAAATAGTTGCACTTTGTGAGAAGAAATCAGACAAACAAACTCACGGCCACTCTTTTTAATCACAGATAGTTATATAATATTTAGTCAATAATGTTTCATCACTATTTTCTTGTGTGCTGTTATGTTATTGAAATTCAACTCGTACATTTAACAAGTAAACTAAAATTTTGCGGATAAAATGAAAGTAAGAAAATAAAGAAAACAAAAGCAAATACAAGAATAATAATGATGACTCCTGTTTACACACGCGCTCTGTTGTCAAAGGTCTTACGTCTAACGTTACTGAATATTTGATGTCGCACTCACCATTCCTTTTCGTTACCTTATCACTCGTGTGTCCGATTGATAGCTGATCGTTATCGCTGACAGAACCTGTTATATAACACGTCAGCGGCACTGTTCAAATGTCAGCTCTGGGACAAAAGTATTATTTTTTTCCGGTATAAATGTTTTGTTTAATATCCCACGGAATCATTTTACTGACGTACATTTACCGGGATAAAAAGCAGCCTAATTGCTATTCCAGACTATAATCTATCTCTGTGGTCCAATTTCACCCAGATTCGTTCAGCCGTTCTGGCGCTAATCGCGCCTACTGTATATATGTAATTTATACAGTAATATAAGAATATTATTTACCAGGCATTTATAGAATTTAAGAGCTATATATATTCAATCGTTAAAGGAACATTAACAGTGACAGTACCTATCGGTCATGAATGAGTCATGACTGTTTTAGTATGTAGCTATATTTGCATACTTTGTTATATTATTTGTCGTCATTCACTTTTGTGAATTTCTTATTCACAATAAGTGAACGACGATCGCGACGGTGTCGTCATAATTGACTA
This sequence comes from Euplagia quadripunctaria, assembly GCA_963859945.1. Classification (NCBI taxonomy): domain Eukaryota; kingdom Metazoa; phylum Arthropoda; class Insecta; order Lepidoptera; family Erebidae; genus Euplagia; species Euplagia quadripunctaria. The sequence continues at coordinate 335,691 of OY982568.1, read as the reverse complement.
TTATATGTGTTTAGAATATGAACAATTCTTTGTTCAATTTTTTAAGTTTCTTTGTTTTCAAAAGGTCATATCATTTATCTTCAATTAAAGCAAGACCTAGCAATGCCAGCGTGTCATCGTCCACATTCGATGCCATCGCAAAAAGAACTGAAGACCGCTCCGATACACCGGAATGTCCCCATACACGCTACCAATGTTCGGTTGACCTGCGCAGGCATACCTGCACAGATTACCTCTCCGGTAGACCGTAGCGTGTATGGCCTACATTAGGCTGTTTACAAGCCTACCTCCTAACTTATAAACGACTCCTTCGTTTTTTATTTCAGGTAGTGAATCTGTTTATGACAATCATATTAGTAACTGATGCACTTGCGAATAGTCCTATACTGTTTGTATATGTGCGCACGAGCATAAACTTGTGACGTCACCTGACAATAATTCTGGCCACGTGTTGTAAGGTCATGGATTGGCAGTGGCATGCATTTTCGGGTCGTAAAACCACATTGGGTGTTGATCCAATGATCAATACCCAATGTGGTTTCACGACCCTCTTGTATATTTTTCACTGGAATCCATTTTTTATTCAAATATTTAATCAGTCACAAAGTTTAACATGCGCGTACATACAAAACAGTGACATTTTACTCCCATTAACGAAACAATAGACCATTATAATTATGTATACAATTGTCACTACTGAACCGAAAACTTGCTTTTAAGTACTTACTTAATTCTTTTGTGTACAGTATTACTAACATAAAACATTCTTAATGGGTTTTATTAAAATATAAGCAATGAAGAATTTTTTTAGGTATCTTATTTTATTACATATTATTTTATTTGTAAATGATAACGGAAAATATATACTTTATGTATAAAGTACATACAAGTTGACCGGACAGACGTTTATCTATCTCCATTAAATGGATAATTAGAAAAAAATAGATCTCGGCAACAGCGCCACCTATCGATACCTTAAGGTTTAAGTGCTATGATTGAACGGGCAAATATGACATTGCAGCGGGTGTCCGATTGGGGCGACGCCTTCCATAACACAGGCGTGTCTCTTCCCCGCGAAAGAGTAATTTCGAACTGACACCCAGTTTCAAAAGTGAATCCATATAGATTACTGACCATCTAGGGTTTTTGGGCATCACCATCACGTCCAAACTTAATTTCGTTCAACAAATCCAGTTCAATAATCCAGCACAGACAGCATTCAAGAAATCGGGTACCTATCATTTCGAAGGTCCGGTGGTACTTCAGCTCTGAACAGCTACTTAATCTATATACAGCTCAAGTTCAATCTCACATGAGGTACTGCAGTCACCTTTGGGATGGCTCAGTTAAATACCAACTCTAAGCTTTGGGCGCTGTTGACCGAAGAGCGAATTGAGCTTCGCCGTAAAGTCGCTTGCTTCTCGGTTTTTATAGAAGTCACTTTGGTAAGTGTGCGAAAGTTCTCTTCGAATTAATGGCACCCTCACCATTCGTTCTTCGGACGTAGACAGAAGTTCTATCCTTTCATTGTCGAAACACCAACAAGTCGAACTAAACGCTTTGATTTCTCTTTTTTGGCTCGAGTCGCCAGAGTCTGGAATGAACTGCCTGCGTCTATCTTTCAAGACAATTATAGTTTTGGAACTGTATGTTGACGACGACGTTAGACGAGTAGATGAATAAGTTTCTCTTCGATAGGCGTGTACCATCTTCGTCTTCATCGTCACTTTTCATCAGGTGAGATGGAAAACAAACGCCTTTTCCATTTATCAATAAAAAAATAAGATCCATCCGGTGACTACTACGTACAAAATAATAATCATAAAAATATCGGTCAAGCCGTTTGTAAGGAGAAAAAAAATACGAACACACGCATACATACTAACTTGATATTATAAAGATATATTATTAGAAACAGGCGCAATATAATTAAGGTTACAGAAACATTAACATGCTTAAAAAAAAAACGAAAAATATCGAAATTCGGCCGTGTCGTAGTTAGACTGAAAGCCGACCCTAACTTAGTCGGGAAGATAGGTAGGATGATGAGCAATAACAAATTAAAAATCAATTAAGAGTGACAAGGTTGCATATTATACGTAAATTAAACTTCTAATGTACAAGTCAGGTTGGCCGAGTGGTCTAAGGCGCCAGATTTAAGCTCTGGTTCCCGAAAGGGAGCGTGGGTTCGAACCCCACACCTGACAATATTTAATTTTTTTTAACCAGAGAAGTGTAAACAAACGTTCATCAATACACCGGAAATGTATACCGATATAATGATTTCAGAGAGATAAAATTTATTAATTTACGTTTAATAGCACTATGGTTATTTCTAGTGTTTCGTGGCGTGGATAGTACCTAAATTAAATAATTTGTATTGTACTTACTAGCTGTGTCCTGCGTCTTAAATGTACACATTTCAATTCGGTCATTTTTTACTACATTTGCTGATGTTATAAATATTTGTAAATACAGTATATTTTAATATAAACTATTAGTTATAATTTATACCTACTGATAAAATAAAGCTGAAGAGTTTTTTTTGTTTAACTGTTTGTTTGTTTTAGATTTAAATTTGTACTCGATAGTGTTAATTCAAGTCATGTTACGGCCCTTGGGAGCGGAGCAGAGGCTCATACACGCAGGTGAAACTGCAGGAACGGCTCGTTACTTATAATTAACTAGCAACCCGTCCCGGCTTCGCACGGGTACAAATTATACACCTAAACCTTCCTTATGAATTACTCTGTCTATTAGTGAAAACCGCATGAAAATCAGTTCACTAGTTTTTCAGTTTATCGCGAACAGACAGACACGTGGCGGGGGACTTTGTTTTATAATATGTAGTGATTAGTGAGGGTCATTGTACAAGGTCTCTAGTTTGTAACAATATGTTTATACAGTTTTGTATAATTTCTTATGTTTTTGTACAATAAACATTTTATCTATCTATCTGTCTCAATCAATATTTATTAAAATTATGATAAGAATATTTAAAACTACAATATGTACTCATATATGTATAATAATGACATAATAATCATTTCATAGCGCAAGCAGATACGGAATTTCTAGCTAATAAATCTCTTCTGGCCGTATTTTGTTAAGTACATATTTCTGCAAATACGCTACCATAATATAACAAATTGTCATTACCAGTCAAAAGAAAAGTTGAACTACATTTACCGGCTAAGCATTGAAACTCTTGAAACCATTACGTAACCAAAACTAAGTTTATACTTTTCAATAATATTGAAATGAATAAACTTCCTAATATTGTTAGGATCTTGCCGACTGTAAGAATTCAACTCAATAATTATACATTCATGTTTAACAGAAGTTTAGTAGAAGTTGTGACGTCTTGTAAGTATTGTTTGTGTTGTCCTGTACCTACAGCTAGTACGTCAGTCAACTTACGAGATACTTACCTCCAATACATTATGTACATCCTTCTACTAATTGTAGTTAAAGTATTAGTTCGTAAATACACTACTGTTATTTTGTAAAATAATAATCTATCTCGAAGCCGATATACAAGACAGCGTAATAGGTAGTGGGACATAAAACTGCAAAACTAGAAATTTTAATTAACGTCCAATGAGCCGATACAGCCGCGGCTTATCCACCCCCACATAAACTATATCTATCGACCATATTACCTAGACCCGCGCCGTCTCCTACTTAAACCATTGTTCGAACTGTTTCTGTAAAAGAAGCAGACAGCTTTGTGTTTTAGGTTACACTGGTGTTATTTTTGCTGACCACTCTCACTGAGAGCACAGATCCACTCAGCATTTAGTTCTCCACTTTATGGATACCAGATAATCGAGCCTTTCTATTTAACAGAACCAATCTTTTATAAAGTATATGCGATGTGATTTGAAAAAAAAAACATTTGTTATGTTAAATTTACTTTTGTCTTTATAACGTGGCGGTCAGGTAGAACATCTGTCGCTACAAAGTTTTTTAACGAATTCTAAAAGTTGTTGAATTGTTTCTATAAGATATTCTGAGAAAAAATATTAAAGTGCTTCTTAGGCAAATTACTTGAGATATAGAATCACGCTAAAGTTTGGTAACTGTTTTGTAAATAGCTACTTATGATTTCTTACTACTGATTGAACTGAGCACATCTTGGTTACCTGAGTGACTTTGTCGTGAAAGCGAGGGCGTTTTGCCCACCGTGTCCCGGGGCACGATTTCTATAAATTGTGATAAAATTTAGAATATGATAACTTTATTTAGCGTAATTTTTCAGCGGCATTACCCAAAAACAAATTTGTAAAAAGGTTGTCTGGATGAGATTGCTTTTTGCGATAAAGCCGGGGCCGGCTTGGTGTATTTTATGTAAAAACATTTGTCCGATTTTTTAATTCTGTTCTACAGTACAAGGTATTGATTTGTAATATATATTACACCCAGACGCAGGTAGTTCATGCTAGACTTTGACGAACCAAACAAGAGCTGTAAAAGCGTTTAGGTCGACTTTGATGTTTCGACAACTGGAGCCTCTGTCTTCACGTAACATAATGTACGTAATGTACTATGTCATCTTGTATTTTCTAATATACTTATGTATTTATTTATAACCTAGATATTTCCTTGTTACACAATTACTCAAAAATTTATGAAAAACGCTATATTTAGCGATTAATCGACCTGTTTTTATATCAAGCAACAAAGTATGTAGGTTTAAATTAGAAAAAGGACAGTGATGAGTGTTTACCGAACAATAATGTAAAGCGTTGGCACCCCAAAACAGGCTTGCCTAGTGTGGGACCATCGGCAATGTATTATATCTCTTGTGTTTTTTTGGTAATAAACTATTATTATAAAACTAGTTTTGCCCGCAACTCTGTCATATTTGATATTGCGACAATACTCGACACGACACGACGGCGACGGGGGACTGTTATCAAGCGATGAAGCGACTGGCCGCGTCGGTGTCAGGCGCTTCACAGTGTAGCGCCTTCTCTAATACTTAGATAAGCACTCTACAAAGAATTTATCTTTGTGAAAGGTTCAAGACAATGGCTGTTTAGATAAAATTTATCATTAAAAAATATTGTTTAAAGACATAGCCAACATCACTTTGACCTCAAACGAAATTTCATCAACCAAGTTTTTTATGAACATTTCGCGCGGGTTTTACTAGCCCACAATTAAATAATTATGTAAATATTATGTATATTTACGTATTCGGGAATCAAAGTAATGATTCTGTAATGTACGTGGTATGGTGTTAATATTAATGTCACCGGTGAATATTATATTCTAGTTGGGTTTAGTTTGTAACAATCTGTCTAAACTTTCCAAGTGCCTTCAGGGATCTGAGTAGCTTGGTATGATCGATATGAACATACGATACTGACACGACGCATACTCATCAATCTCTATTATATTTCAAGACAATTAAGCTTTTGAAAAAAACATTTTCTCGTCATAAATTGAAAGATCATGATTTATATAAGTTTTGTAACAAAACTATTGGTTGTTTTTTTTTGTTGTTGTTAAAAAGTTATGACAAATTAAAAAAAAAAACTAAACTCAGTACCGAAAACACGCCGACCGTTCTCGAATTATTGATACTCTAAATAAAGTTATTTAACACAAAGTAATGTTTAAATAAAGTATTTTCGCAAGCCCGTGTTTTCGGAAATTACCAAAATTTAGAGTATAATTTTACGTAAATACGACTCGACAATATGAACGCGTCAATATGGTTGAACGAACTGTCCGTTTGTTACTAATAACTAAACTCGAACTAGTGAAATATATGAGTGAATGCCAACTCTTCAAGTTTTTTGTTTTAACTATCAAAATTATTTATATTAAAATTATAAAATACATGAAAAAATTCGATGTTTTTTTTTCAAAAAACTTAATTGCTCTTTCGAACCCTGTGTACTATTTTTCTGAACAGGAAGGTTTTTAGACCAGGAAGGTCTTAAAACATTTCTGGTGTATCATTTATTAATGTGTAGCTAACTTGGTCATTCGATTAAATTTTGTTACTTAGTAATTAGGATACGAGAATGAAAGTAATTTGAACGAAGTTCCTTATCGCACGTTACACTTCAGTCAGACCGTCGTTGGCGGCCGGCTAGCAAAAAAAAAAAAATTAGCGCATCGAAAAATGCTGACCGCACGTTGATTTATTTCCTTTTTACGCCATCTGTGACTTCTGCGCGATACTGTCTGTGAAAGTTGCCCGTAACGAATATACGGATAGTTAGTATACAAGTACCTATATTTTGATACAATTTATTCATTCCATCAAATATATATATATATAGCTAAAGAAACTTTGTTCCAACCGGGTGTCCCGAAGACACCTCACGCGTTTTTATTATCATTAAATTTATAGCAGGCGTTCAAGTTAACAATAACTTTGGCTTTTGTGTGAATAGTTGCATGTGTATTATTGTGAAGAGACGTAAGTTAATAAAGATAATAAAAATGTATTGTTGTTCTCATGGAAGGCCGACTAGATATCGGCTTGACCATTTATCAAGGAGCGAAGCTACCTGTCTCATTGTCAGCAGGTACTGTACTCATCAGTTTAGTACATACAGACTAGATTTTAATATTTGTAAATGTTTCTATCACGTGCTCGCCCATTGTACAGTTAGAACTATTATAAGTAAGTAAATTAGACTAGTTCCGCATAAAGTTTAAAAACATAGGTATTGTTTTTGGTAGTTTTTGTTTTCACTTTGCGTTATATTCAGTAAAAGTAGTAGTGAAAAGAGTAGGCAATATAAAAGGAAAAATTAAAGGGCTTGCGTTGCTTCAAGCTTTAATAACATTTTCAGGAAGCTTTTGTAATTGACTGTACCTATAAACAAAAGTTACTCATTGTTGTTGAAATTAACAAGAATATTATTAACATACCCTTAATTGAACAATTCCGATAATTGGTTTTGATCAGTAGTAATCCGATACCAGGTTTGATACTAGAGGTCGCTGTATACGTGCATATAAATTACGTTTCAAATAATTAATAATGCATCTATGTATAAATGGTTTATAACGAATCGTTAATGACATATTTGCGTGACAAACATTGTCTGTTACAAACTCGTAACTGCACAGCAGCGTAAAGACATTTGATAAAGGTCTCATGCATCGTAAACCCACGCTAATTTGTTTCGTTAATTTCGGCGATTAATTAAATTCGTAGTTTCTGAGACCCGATAACGCTTTCTCATCGTTCTGGTGTGATTTCACCATCACGGAATATTACTTTTATCTAAAAAAAAAAATAGATTCAATTCAATGTTTTTGGTTTCAAAAAAAGGTTACTGCATTAAAAATCATGATTATTGTTATTGTTAGTTCTTTACGTTACTCACATAGTCGTCTATTTGACCTTAAAACATGGTTATATCTGTCTATAATATGTTCTGTATCTGTGTATGTATTTATTATAAGATTTTAGACTAATAGAATTTGGTATTTCTATAGTAAAACGTGAGGTGCTATTCTGTGTATGGGTGTAATTTTCACATTGGGATCTATAAATACGTTACCTTTGGTGCAGTATAACCATAATACATCAACTATATAATCGAGTCGTATTTAGTTTTATATTTAAATAAAAGAATAAAGTTACAGTGGTATACGAAGAGTTAGTGTCAAGAGAATTGTTTCTACTGCCCTTATCTGGGACGTGGAGCGTGTGGAACACGCGAGCGTTGCACTTCTATTTTTTATGTAACTTTACAGCTGGCATGCTTTTACTTTATTAATGTGAACGCGGAATTGTATAAATATAAAAATGTACCATTTAATACAAGGATTATTAAACAGGACTGAGGAGCTCTACAGAAAACGCCAACGAAGACAGAAAAATCTATTAATAAATAGATCTTCGTCAATTACTTCTTTTGTTTTTGAAACTGTTTGTTATAGTTGACATTTATTATTGAATTGATTGTACTTAGAAGTCATTAGTAGAAGTATAGATAAGATACATAGGCCCACACTCGTTTCTCTGTGGCACTTAGGAGCTGGGATAGCACTCGGCGAGGATTAGCGATATTTAATTAAAATAATCAATAATAAATTGGATTGGATGGGATTTAGAATATTTTTACTCCACTAGCACAACTTAAGATAAGAAGTTGCAATTGCTACTTAAGAGCTGCTTGCGAATGAAAAACCAATTTTAATGTTAACACAAGTTTAATACGAAAGACTTGTAGGAAAAGCGGAATTGTCGAAGATTCGCTACTTTTAAGAATATATTTATATTCTTTGTGCTTGCGACAGTAGTACCTGTCACAGATTTTCTGGTACCGCCCTAAGAAGTGAGGGACTGACGTAATACCTTATGCATGATTAGGTTGTGATGTGCAATAAAACAATTTCTAGTATTTTTAAAGTGAAAAAGAATTACGAGGCACTTTCCGCATTTACGAGTCCGTTACGGCTCTTTAATTAATTACGGAAAGTCGCGCTATATTTTAGAATGACTGTCGAAGCAAACGTTCTCTTCCCTTATTTATTCGAAGGCCAAAGCGATAAAAAAACATTAAAACATTTTAGATTTTTTAAAGAAGAAAAAAGTAAACTGTAGTGCAAAATGAGCTTAAACGACATACTAAAAGCTTACTTTTTCGATTTACAGAGAAATAAGGTTTTGTTACTTGGTTTTTGCTACTGGTAATCTACAAGAAGAAAGATAAGCGTATTAAGTGATTACAAAAAAATAAACAAATTTGGAGCCGATGAGTGTAGGATCGTATGCCTCTTGTCAGCTATCCAACCACCAGAGATCCAAAAAAAAAAACTGAAAAACATATTGATTCACAATTTAGACGATAAAAATTTTCGTGGTGACATAATTAGTTTACATAATTTAAGCATAGAATTTAACTATTTATTAGTTGTTTGTTGACTTCTGACATTTTAAATTAATTTTAGGGTAAGAAATTGTTGACTGCATGACACAAACATAATATACTATTGTTAATATTTGCATACCGTAATAGGTGGAAGATGGAGAAACTTTGTATAATTATAACACCCTTGTACCTACCGATTCTTGCAAATAAAGAAATTGTATTGAATTGAACAGATCTACATCAACTCGGACAGCCAAGCGGTGCTATTGGAACTATATAATTTTCAAACTAGCTCAAAGCTAAAACAAAATTGCAAGCAAAACCTGAACACACTGGGGCAATCAAACAAAATTACATTAAGATGGGAACAAGGCCACTCAGGTATCGATGCCAATGAAAAAGCCGATGAACTGGTAATATAATATAAAATAATAACAAATCGCCAGAGCTGGTGCAGACAACCGACAGCGTGGACCGGAACCATTCTGCGGCATCACCAAACAGCGAGCTTATTCAATCATAAACACCCAATATACATTAGTGGCAATTAAAAGTTAGAAGACCACAACTGGTCAAGACTCTCGAAAGCCTTAATAAAGGGCTATAATAACAAAGTATCAAAAGAACTTCTGGAACTAAAAAGAGACAAAACCTGTGCAGTAACAACATCCTCACTGGACACTGCAAATTGAACAAACAAAAGTTGTACGTATACCCTAACGAAGTGCTACAATACCCATTCTGGTTTTGCACAGATCACAAAAGTAAGTTACCGTATCGTCTTTGTAAACGGATTCTACTCTTTACATAGTCCACAATTTCTTTTTATTTAACCCTTATTTTTTTCTTTTAAATAAAGTATAATAATAACATTAGATAAAAATTAATAGGGCTTCACGACTATACAGCGTGTAAGTAACACCGTCGCAAATAATTTACAAAAACGTCTTTCTTTGGATACTCATCACAATGCAAAAGCCAGTTCATCATAAAAATGCGAGATTAAGGATTTACAGTCAATAGTTTGATTTTGAACTACGCAATGTAACGCGACACGCGTACGTGTACGGTCCGGTGAATGACCTTCAGCACACGGTGCCGTCGAAGCAGCTGATTGCATAAATGTTTTACATTGCTGTTTTTGGCCGTATGGGGTATTTACTGATTTTTTGTCTGTAAAATGTTCTGTTTACTCATTGTGATATCACTTATAAGCAAAAAAATTTAAAATAATAAAAAAAAAAATTATGAATTTTCCGGCAGAAATTTCCAATGATTTTCCACTCAGAATGATGGTCTGAATACACTATTTCAGGATTCGGTACGGTGTCACTTACACCCTGTATAAGTTTAATGAACTACTATTATTGTGGTTTAAGAGTTGCAGTACCTAAGAAAACATTGTGAAACGCGATAAAGTATTGAGTACCTTAATTTCTATTACTCATTGTTCTATTATGAGAATTTTTAACAGACTTCAAAAAGGAGGAGGTTTTCATTTCGATTGATTTTGATGTTACTTATTATTACGATATTTTCGTCATTTGTGATACACTAACTAATAACAATAATTCTTTTTTTTAAATTATACAAGCAACGTAGGTCACACATTACTGGTATTCTTGTTAACCCCTCCAAGTAAGCTAAGTTCTCGTGTTAGGAGTGGGTTCTTTCTATGTTGCCTAGCAGCTCTGTGATTTTCTTTTCCATTTTAGAACAATAATAATTTATGTTGCATTGTCCTCACATTAAATTACGCTTATAAGCAATGTAACAAATAACTTTGAAAAAAAACAAAAAGACATGTTGGAAAAGAGTGTCCTTGGAGTTTCTTGCCTGTTCTTCTCCATAGCATCTACGTTTTGGAACAGGCAACTAGCTTCACGACCTACTTATACTGACTGATTCCTCCTGACAATTCAAAAATACCTACAATAGGTTTACTTGAAATAAATAATTTTGATTTTGATTTTGTTCACATCTGTAGTGCATTGGGTGGGGTTAATTGGTTTAAATTTAAAGAAAATAATCCAGCTCTAGAGGTGGAAAATTAAGGGGTGAAGAATTCAACTTATTTCAATTGAAATCGGTGATACTTTTTTAAAAGGTAATAATGATCCTGCGAAGTTTACATGATTTCTGAGTTTCCTTTTATTGAAGCTACAACTGAATCACTATCAGATTATTGTAAAACCTTCACACGCACTTGTATAACTTGGTGTTCGTTATCAGATCTCGGCGTGAACGATTTACGGGAGTTGCTCGCGCCTCACGTTCCCACCGCCGAACGATTTAATAAGCTCCGTGATATAGTGAGTACCGCGCCTCCAGGGAAATCACATTATTCTTCACTTGGATAGGTACTTGATTTGTAATAGAAAAGTTAAATGAAATTTTGATTACACAAAAAATATATATGCGTTATAAAGATGATGCCTGAAGTTATAAGGTTGTATACATATATTATAGGTACCTACATAATGAATATGTACCTAAACATGTTGCTGGTTTGCGAGAATATCGACGTAATTCAAAATTCAGTTGAATTGATCTAAGTATGCCAAACGATCATAAATCTTTGATATTTTATGGTGAACAGAGATGCAACGCCGATTTCGTGCTAACTTTCGTTAGAAAGCGACAAGTTCATTATATATTTAGAACAAAATACTCTAGCGGAAATCACAAAACATTGCCATTCTCTAAAATCAATGATTTTTACTTCCGTCGCTATTCTCGCAAACCAGTGATGTATTTACCCGAATGCCAGCAGTACCATTTCGCAATTTGCCCTGTCCAAATCTCAATCGTTTTTTCTGTATAGCCTCTTTATTTCCATAATGAATGAATTTATAAAACATATCATAGGATTATTATATGCATGCATAATATAAAATTCATTGTAAACGCATATTAAATATAAATAACATTTCATTGCGAACAAATAATAACGTGACGAAGTCCATACACGGTAAAAATATACTTTAGCTTCATTTAGCGAAAACAAGCCGAAATGTTTTAGTAATAATAACTCAGTGAATATTTCATAACTATTGATCCCAAAATGTAGGTATATAATGAACGTTCACGATAAAAATAAATAAATAAATAACTGATAAGTATGTAATTATGTATACAATACTAGAGATCGCCTGGTTGTAGAATTTGGACCATAACTAATTAAGTTTTAAATGTTTTGTTTTATATCCCACGAGTATAGCTTGTCATACAATCTTATTATTTATAAACTTGCATGATCATGTCGCCTGGTCTGAGAATGTTGCCTTTTTGTTCATAAAACCTTATTCAGCCAAAATATCGAAACGATCTCACCACATACAAAACAGTTATGTTCTTACCCATATTAATATCTCCATTCTCTATTACATTGCATCGAGCGATGATACATCAGTAGTTCGGAGTAGCTGCGTCGAAGCCTATGTGAATTATTTAAGAGAACAGTAGTGAGCCGGAAGGACTAGACATGGTTATAAGCTATCGTCGATCGACCACTGCGCTCCAGCTCCAAGTTTATGAGCCAGACGATAGAGAATTTAAATTTGCGCAAACATTCTGTGGGAATTGGGAATGTGGCGGATCCATTGTTCTATTAAACAATCAGGTTGAACGAGCTGCTTAAGAGCAAAGCTGAATTATTATAAAGTAGCTTTATAAATAGTTTTGTTGCATAGTCGCGAGATTAGTATCGCTTTCGTAAACGTCTTTAGACTTCTATATATAGATATGTATGGAGATCGTCTAGTGAGCCAATTCCGACCATAACTCGTTAAGTTTTGGATGTTTTGTTTTATTTCATTATCCAGTGTAACTTGAACAGTTATTGTATAGACGTTAACGTGATTTTATTTTATGACTCAATACATATAATTGAGCTACTTTTTTTTAGGTATATGACCCTCCAGAATTCTTAAAAAGTTCGAAAATTATAAAAAGTACCGGCGTACATTTAATACGTGACTATATTAGCATGAGATTACCTCTTCTTACTCCCCGGGATTAGAGTCTTACGTCTCTCGCTCTACAGTAAGCCGCGAGGCCTAATTATTATAGGCCCCTGCTGTCGACGGTTCGAGCCCCAGTAGAGCATCTCTAACCGTTTCAAGTTTATGTGCATATTAAACATTTAAATCATTGCCTTTTAACAGTGAAGGGAAACTTCTTGACGAAACCTGCAGCCATGTAAATTTTACATAACAATTTTGGAGGTTTGTAAAGTCTACTAACCCCGGTCTATTTTTTTTTTATGGGGGCAAACGAGCAGACCGGTCACCTGATGGTAAATTACTACCGCCGCCCATGGGCACCTGTAACTCAAAAGTCACAAGTGCGTTGCCGCCCTTTAAGGTGGGAGTAGGAGAAGAGGGGGAGGGGGGGAAGAGTGGGAAGAGGGGAGAGGGGAGGGACGGGAATAGGGTAGAGGGAAGGGTTAGGGTCTCCGGTAACCTCACAACACCGGTTTTCTGTGAGGTCGTGGTATCGAGCGGAGTCGAGCCGGCCCATACGTGCCGAAGCATGGCTCTCCCACGTCAAAATATCACCACGTCTATACCCATTGAATGAAGTCCAGTAGTGTGACAATTCATAATTCGTAGACAGGGCTATCCAGTTACGTTTACGAATTTTGTCGGTATTTGAAAGCTGCATATTTCTACTATTATAAATACCTAAGAAAAAGGCGTAATGTTGAAACATAAAATAGTTACTACGACGAAATGAAAGGGCGTATAGACATTCGCCGCAGTACGACACCGCTCTTTTTGAATCGAAGCCAAATAAAAATGGAGGTACAAAGTTAGCTGGACCGCAGGTTATAAAGAAAATCTGTCTGAGACGCGGTGCTAAATTGCTGTACGATTGAAATTCGAGTCGAGTAAGAAAATCTGTAGAATGATTACTGTAACCCTTACAGCGAGTTTCCTACCATTGTTACATAACGTGCTGCTATGACAACGTTTCATTGTTCCTGTCGAACAGATTATTATTCGAAAATCATATTCAAGATATATTGCAGTTGATAAAGAACGGAAAGATTAGGCGCATTTGGCTGTTTTGGACACGTGATGAGAAGAGGTAGAAAGCATATTGAAAAGACGTAGGGGAAAATGGATGGTTTGTGTAAAAAATGTGAAGGATCTCGAAAAATTACGGATAGAAAGTATGATGATGAGTGCAAAGATAGCGGCTTATAGAGTCGTATGGACTTGGCGTTACATGTATGCCTTTTGCAAGAGCGGGAAGATGATGATGGTTAAAGAAAAATTAGAGCCTGATGTTTAGATTAAGTTTACACACCTCTTTTAAACTTTCACGGGATTAACGCTATGTACGGGTTTGGGTATGTAGCTTTGAACTGGCTGACGTTTCAACCAGGTTACACGTACCTTTATGACAACTAAAGCTCTATTATTCAAATACTGTACTAAAATGCTGTTATTTAAATTAGATATTATAAGAGTGGTACGTAAGTTACATAAATAACTGTATCACAGTAACGGCCACAAGAATCAGTCAAAGGATTTCTTTACAGGTAGGTACTAATACCTCAATGTTGTCTTACTATTATTACTTACTGTCTATCGACTAAAAGTAATATCTCTGAATATCGTATATTTACAGTGCAAATAATGAGATGAAGTTTCCGAGAAATAAGTTATGGAGTTGAAAGTAATAACAGTGCAGCAGGTGCAATAGTTCTCGCTTTATTACTTACTTTAAGAATTTAATTCAAGAAATTATAGACATCGGGACGTTTTCTGGTTGTTAAGCGCGGTGCTGCCATTTTGAATGTTTTATTTACTTTATATTTCTGTACACGTTTAGTCGAAAGAGTTTTTGAAGAGTCATACCTAGCGTTAAATTCAAACAATAGACGATAGTTGATACTCCTCCTTTACGCTTGTTGTTAAGCCGTTACCGCAGCCCGTAAGCGCTTGCAATATCAGTGGCGGCGCTTTCCTTCGTTCTGTCACCCTGTCTGTGGTACTCCTCAGCAGATTTACGACATGACATTACTAATACTGGTTAATCTTGGTCATCTGGTCGTAGACCGGAGATTGTTTTCAGTCAATCCTCAATTGGAGCAATAACATTTTGCTCAGCTTTGCCCTAGCTTCTGTTCATTAGTTTTTCTAAAATCCACTATTGTGAATTATAAAAGACCTTATCAGTGTACTTTCTGATGTTTCAGAAAGTAAAACGGAATGCTCGCAAGGAGGTATATGTACAAATGACAGTGCATCATTTTATTTGAAATCAAGGATAAAAAAAAGATTCCATTTGCAACGCTTTAGACAAGGCTGAACTAGAATTCAAAACAAGATTTACACGGTAGATAAACACTCGGCCTAAGCTCCTCGCTTCATTACGAGCGCACGTACACAGTTAGCAACATTCTGCGAATGTTGTTATCAAATGAACACGAGTTGAGAACAAACTTTATCAAGCTGTGGTGGTGTGCCTGAGGAAGTCCATTCATTACCAGATATAATGACACCAAGTTCCCGTTACAGTAATGAGTGAAGCATCGTTCCAAAATGATCTGAACCGAGGGGAACTTTGTCGGGTGAAGTTTTAACGAAGAATATGAAGTTGATATCAGCGTTCTTCATTAATTGGAGGATTGCTCAAACGCGACACGTGCCTATGATCATGCCTTCCCCTCAGAAACGCAGATAAACTTTGTCTACTGTAACACACAAACTTAATTTACCTCACGTAATTCAAAAAGACATATTTACTGTTACCGAGAGTCTATCCAGATTTAATTATAAAAACGAGATTTTAAAGATTCCATATTGTATAAACAGCAGATACACGAAATAGCAGGTTTCTTCGGAGGCGGTCTGGCTGACAGAGGGAGTATTTTCACCTCTCAGAAGATCGCAGTACACTAGCATAACTTGCGTAGCGATGCTTTACATTAGGATCAATCACCATTAATATCAACAGGAATAAACGAAAACAATGACCATGATACTCGGCGAGTCATGGGGAAAGTTAAAATGTTCTGAAACGCACAACCAATTTCAGAACAAGCGTATATTAAAATTCACTTCCCCAACTTAAAAAAATAATTCAAAAGAGGAAACATTGGAAACATTTGCTGTGTGTTGTACGTGTGGTAAGTTTGTGGATCGGTTTTAAAGGTATTCACATCACCCTGTTATCTCAAGTAATAACATACATTGAATGTGTTATTCGTGGCCTAAACGTTTCTGTATACACATTGTACACGACAATCAATCGACCCAAGCGGAATTGAATTTGGTCGGAAATAATATTTATATCGGAAATCCATTACGGCCGACACGTGTCGCAGCGCCACTGTAGATACGCTGTTATGCGACTGTCGATAACATCTGCCGTGTGTTAATAGTTATGTTTTCAGTACATTGATAACCCTCTCATGATAGGTCCCTACAGAATTTAGGTTTAAGTAGAACATGAGCCGACGCGGCGACGTGGCAAAAATAGAAAAAAGACAGACGTGCGTGCAAAGAGATAAAGAGCTGTTCGCAGTGACTTTGAGAGTCCTGGATTCATATTTCTATTGAGTTTAACTAACAATGGGTGATATGAGTTTCGGAAATTTAATTATATTTTATAAAATGTAAATAATATATAGGTTTAGGTATATAGGTTAGCTTGTACAAAGAGAGCTATTTTCAGATCGTCAATAGTGCATTGAATAACCATTTTTTTCTGCAGGGTATACCTACTTAATCTAAAACTTACTGTTCCCTATTTCCTATACATTTAAAATAAAATTAACAAGCTTTACAAAAAAAAACATCGGGAACGGAATCTGGGTAGTTCTTATTACTAGTTGATTAAAAATGTTTGCCAGGGTTCTCTCGAAATTTAACGACGTTGTGTTTGTGAAATGTCGACCGAAATCGAGCGCGTTTGGCCGACACTGGAGTGCAGTGTTTCAAAAAGTAGGCTTCGTTCGTCCGGGAGCTTTCCCTAATAAAGCGACGTTCAAATGGAACAGATGGCGAAGCGTGTTTGGATTCACACATCCGCACTTTAAACACCATGGTTTGGTTTGTCTTTCTGTGCGATCGTTTATTATCCGTTCTGATAAAAACCAAAGAGTCAATGGAGTTGAAAGCTTTTTTGTCTGTCGTTGCAATGGTTAGCGTTCGTGATGGAGGGGTGAAGTTATTATATGTGTTCCATTTGTTCTATTAATGTGTATTGGTTGTATGTAAAAACTGGTTCCGGAATATTTCAGCTTACAATTAGCTTCACAATGTACGAGTATGATAGTACTTATAATACATACATATAACTTGATTGCCAAAGTATATTTGGTTAAGTCGATACATATTTTACTGGTATTGTATTAAAGTAGAATTAATTATCTAAGGTTACCATTTTAGCATTTAATTTTTTTATAAATTAAGATTTCCAATAAGTATATCATACTTGGCTAGGTTTTACCAGCAAACCAAACTTTTAGAAGAGTAAGATATATTGACGTCACAATACATAAAAACCGTAACTTGCATGTAAAATAAGGAAGATAAGTTGATTCGCCAAACATAAGATAACTTATATGTGAAAACTAGCTAAGTCAAATCTTGAGCTTCAATTTATCGTAAGTTATTTGATCTGTGTAACAAAATCGAGTGTTCAGATTTAAGAAGTTATATATTTAAATAGTAAACATTCTTGTAGCAGAGAATATCAACAATGTGTGTTTTTTTGTTTTAGAATGTTGTATATTCTTATAAATGAATTTCAAGATTCTCTACAGAACTTAGCACCCACTTAGATCTCAATTCTTTTGTCGGCAAAGTCGACAACCATGCCTATTCTTAATATTGAACTTGGCTCATGTTTTTGATGGGATATCATTACTTTTTGTAAAGATATTATTAATATTCATCATTCAAGTGATCTGTAACATTATACATTAAACGCTTATAGGCAACAGAAATTTGTTCAAATCTGGGCTGTAATGTATACCTTTCGTAACACAATTATTTGCAATGGCATAATAACGTGAGAGCTGGCGCTGCCAGTTGCAGTTTGTGTTATTATTAGTTATCTAAGTTTTATTAATAATCTGGTATACAAAATGATAATAAAAACAATATTTCATCATGGAACCTATTCTTCTGCGAAAGAAAAAAATGCTATTATAATTTTGCAAGGCGCTAAGCGTTAATATAAATCGATTGTTTGAAAAATATTTTAAATCGTAAAAAATCACTGTTTTCAGATTTTTTCCTTTGTATATATACAATTAACTAGCTGGATGCCAAATTTCAACTTTCTAGGTCATATGGAAGTGGGTTAGGTTTTATGTCTATACGTGAAAAAAGTATTGATTTTTAAATGTTAATATCTCAATAACCGTTTGAGGTATATTTATGAAATTTGGGATGCTAGTTAGTCTAAGGGGTTTTAATAAATAAAACAAATTTCATGTGGTTACGTTAAATAGATGTTGAGTTTGAAGGTGTCAAAAGTGGCTCTAAATGGTTCGTGTAATATAACACAAGGCTGCTGCGTCGCCAGTTCTTTTTCTTGAACTTGTCTTGACACGCTGCCGCGTGTCTAGATCCCTTGGAAATTGATGAGTATATTTTTATGTATTATACTATGACAGTATTAATATAACTTTTTTATTATTTATTTATTTATTATTTATTTATTACAAACACTTGGGTTTATTTCATAAGGAATCTGCTGTGCCCTGTAACTTGTAACTATTATCGACCTTGTTAGTACTTAGTTCGATGGTTTAGTTATTAATTGAAAAATACGAACACGGATGCCTAATTAATTAGGCAAATTCAATTATAAATAAAACACATGCATTGAACTAAAACTTAAACAGTATGTGACAGCACCCTGCAAAGTTCATTCGTAAAAGTACAAACAGTTCAAAAGTAAATTTGTGCCAGTTCGCCAGCTTGCACCAGCAGCGTCAGCCTGGCCCGGTCCACAGCGCAACTACGCTCCACGGTTCGACACAATGCAACGTTTCAGAGATTAAGTTATTGTTTCAAGTACCTATGTACTTGTCTAACTAAGTCAGTACTTTTAAGTCAAGCTGTAGCTTTGTTTCCATTAAGGCATTTGCAACTTGCCAAATACTGCAATATTTCGCTACAAGAGTGTTTCCATTGTGATTCTACATTATTCATATACATGTATATGTTGTTATCCTCCTATACGTCCTGAGTTCGTTTTAACATTAAGAGTTGAAAAACACACACGTACAATATAAAAATAAATGAAATGACTGGCCTATTGGTCTAATGATTAATGTTCCTGATTGCTGAGTCAGAGGTCGTGTGTTCGATTCCCACCCAGGACAAATAATTGCGTGATGAGCACGATAATTTGTTCTGCGTCTGGGTGTAATTTATCTATAACTAGGAACCCACCCCGGCTTCGTACGGGTAACAGAGACATTTCAACAATCATCATCATATTTCAACCAATTTACACAAAACCTTAAAAAATTATATACCTAAACCTTCCTCATGAATCGCTCTATCTATTGGTAAAAACCCCATGAAAATCCGTTCAGTAGTTTTGAGTTTATCGCGAACAGACAGACAGACAGACGCGGCGGGGACTTTGTTTTATAAAATGTAGTGATTACGAGTATGTACTTAGTAAAATTTAAGTGTGTTTATCAGCAGCCTGGTTACCATAGTACGGGTTCTATCTAGTTTGGGATCAGACGGCCCTGTGTGAGATGTGGCAAGTTATTATTATTGTTAATAAGTAGCCTATCCCTAGTCCCAAATTAATCTAATATTAACTTGTGACTTGGGCAATCTCACACCCGTAAATTACATCTTCACATTAAAATTGTGACCTATTAAGTGCACAATAATAAAATCAACTTAAATCACAAAGATAAACGCTTCCCTTGCATTAGCAAGTAGTACGTACAGTCTCATTATGCGAAGCGTGTTCGCACATTTGCATATTGTCCGACCAGCCAATGGACTTGCTGATTTGTACGACAAGTCACTGTTAAACAATCTGCTATTATAAGTATAGTGATCTTGTAAGGTCTAAGGGCGTGGTTTTGTTTTTAACACACTTTAAAAAAGCATTTCTTTTCTGCGTTTATCCGATTTTAGTTGTAATTTTTCTGGGTATGATAAACCTCTTTTATAAAACTTTAACCTCTGTGGTTAAAAACTAAATTAATATTTGGAAAATTAGACTAGCCATCCCAGCAATTTCACCCGCGTTTATGGTCACTGCTCCACTTCTATTGGTCAAAGCGTGATGTTATATAGCCTATAGCCTTCCTCGATAAATGGGCTATCCAACACTAAAATAATTTTTCAATTCGAACCAGTAGTTCCTGAGATTAGCGCGTTCAACCAAACAAACACACAGACAAACTCTTCAGCTTAATAGTATTAGTATAGATAAGCATAATCTTGAATCGGTAGTATTTCAACAAGAATAATACAGAAATATACAGCCTTATCCATGCTGTTCATTGTCAAAGTTATAAGGGTCGGATACATCTACTTACACAAAGGTATATTGTTCTAGAGATAACGTTATTAACTTTTATATGTAAGTAGAGCAGAGACTGCACTAAATATAATTTTATGCACTCATATAACGCTAAGTCATACACAAGAATATGCTATTGCTTTGTTGTCGGTTCAGCTTTGAAACTAATTTGGAGATACTACATGGAAATTTAAATATTGATTTTTTTAATCACTAAAAATAACTCGGCCAATTATGACAAGTGTGACAAGTTACTTCCAGGTTCCAGGGCGTCTTATTTACGAGTATTTGTATATGTAAGTTGGTAGCAAAGAAATATTACTTCAACTATCGTCGTGAAAATAAAATCTATCTAATTTTGTATACCGTCGCGACTGCCCTGCCTCGCTATCTATTGAAATAGAAATGTACCTAATAAGTGGTATTGCGTACACACTTTTGAAGAATATGAAACGTATGAAAATGGAAATGTTTAAATATGAAACAAGATCCATAAAGTCATCCAAGTCGTTAAATAATCTCATACATATGTATCAGTGGATTCTTACTTGATTACGATGATCATACTCGTTTATACCAACCCATCCACCCCCTCACCCCTTCAGTCCCCCTCTCTCATCGCACACGGCACCGTAACGAGATATCACAATTTTTGCTGCAGCACGCCGCGCGCTCCCACGGCGACCATTCGCGCACCAGATAGTAGGTACTGTATAATAATGATTTTATTACCTACCACATTCTTTTGTTTTGTTTTCTTTTAAAATACTGTTACTAAAGTGAACTCACATTACTAGTATTCTTGTTAACCTTGTCTCAAATTCAAACGTGTGGATAGTATGTATGATTGATTTGTCAAACGTTTGGTTTGGCTTGCTAGCCTTGTCATAACTCGAGGGGTTTACAAGTGGCCGATGTAAAGTTCCATTATCCAGCGCCTGGCTTTATCATCAGATCAGCTCCGAGATGCCATCATATATAGATTCCAGCAGTGCATCGTCATCGAAACTAAACGTATATACAAAGTTTAATTTCAATGCGACAATTAGAAGTACATCAAAATTTATTTCCAAAATTAAGCTGATAAAGGCTCGTTCAAAAGTACTTCCTTTTAGTTTAGCTGGGTTGATAAAACAACAAGAGACTGTTTGGTATTAAAATAGTGCAATAGTTGTTTTTATGAACAAAAAATGCAGGAGAGATAAAAGTCGAAGTTCCTTTAAACCATACTTACGCCCGCTGAATATTTTGTATCAATATTTTCTTTCAAATTTCCTTATAAATGCCTTTCAACGTGTAACATCTTGGGTTCGATCTCGACTTGTGACAAGTATTTGTTTACTAAAAAAATAAACCCATTTTGAAGTTTTAGGATAGAACTGTTAAGTCGCAAATATTTTGACAGCTGAGACACTCCGGATAAATTAAAGCATTATGCATTCAAGTACGTAATTTCTATTTGTTGAAGACTAATAGTGCCCGCGTTTTCACTCGCGTATAATTTAAAAGAAAGCACTGATTGGTAATTTATAATACTTCAGTATGCAATATTTTAGTACGATTTTCTTGGCACAGAGGTGTTCACAGTTCGTCTCTTCTTGGCAATGCTTGTTTCTCATCGGGCGGCCAGGGTTATGCTACGCCTGCCTGTTATCCTAGTAGGATTCGGTGGCGTGACCGTGAAAGGGGGCAAGGCATGCAATGATGTGGCTGTCTAAATTAAAGAGGCGGCTAAGGTAAGCCGGGGTTTTCAGTGACTTCTTTCCTGGGGTATACTGGAGTCACTAGCAACAGACTCACTTGTGATGGAACACCGTACAGTTTTAGTTGGTTTGATTCCGACATACCGTTTCACCGTAAGCCCCGGTGAGGTGATGACCTATGGGGATTTCCACAAGAAAAACAAAACGCCTCCCGCCCCGCGCAATTTTGGAAAAGTACATAGCAAAGAGTCGATTATGATTAGCATACCTTACACGTAGTCGTATGTAAAACGATAATCGTGTTGTACTCTAACGTAATAACATTCTAATTATCCATAACAATATTATAATTATCCAATTTGTATGTTTAAGTGGTAACCTGATTACGCTAACTCGTAACAGCCGACGCATTCCTGATTAATGTACGTACATAATATATAATGTATATATTATGTAGGTATGTGTACATTACACGTGTCTTACATGAAATTAGGTTGTTTAATTATTTGATAAGTTATTGTTACTAATTAAATGTCGACTTTATCAAGTTAATGTACCTATTTAGGTGTATAACAACAAATTGATTTTGATTATTATAATTGAATTTATATTTTTAATTGTAGAACGTACATTCGTAGAGAAAATAATGGTATATGTGTAGACAAGACTCTTATTTTAAGAAAATGAACCTTTCTTGTAATGTAAAATATTTCCTTGATTTATTATAGAACAGTAAAAGTTACCCGATAAACTACTCCTACAAAATTATGATGATGTAATCCAATTAAATTTAGGTAGCATAATATTTTTCAGCAATTTGTTTTAGCATTACGTATTTATACCGGAAAAGCAATTAACAGACGAACATATGAAACTGTGTATTATTGGTCAAACGCTTTTGCGTTGAAAGCGACGGCATTTTCACCGACTTCAAAAAAGCAGGTGTGTATGTATGTCCACGATTTTCTTCAAAAGCTATTTACCAATTTTCATGATTGTTTCACTAATTTATCCTACATATTTTAAGGAAGGTTTTAAAATATAATACATTAGGTATTTATTAGTTCATTATTTTCACAATCAATTTCCTTGAACTTCATTTGGATTTTGTTATTAAAAAAATTATATACTCTGTGGAGGTTTATCTGTACCTACTCCTCAAAACATATATGCAGTTTATATGCAGTTTTATGATCAGCTGTTGATTAGTTAAGGCTTGAAAACTAAACGAATAAGCAAACAAATTTACACTTACATATTTTATAATATTAGTTAGAATGTGAAGAGTAAAGGAGATATAACGTCATCCTGATTACACTCACGAATATCCCACTAATATTATAATTGTGAAAATTTGGATGGATGGATGGATATTTGTTACTCTTTCACGCAAAAAACACAAAACCGATTGCGATGAAACTTGGTATGTAGATAGCTGGAGATCTGAATTAACACGTAGGGTACTTTTTATCCCGATGCTCCCACGGGATCGGGACTTACGTGGGTGAAACCGCAAGGCGCTGCTAGTAAAATATATTATCGTCTTGTCAATAAGTTTATACTTATACTGTCGGCGTCCGAACAGGCAATTACAAATAATTATGTTGATAGAGCGCAGTATGTTCTGTTAGAGTGCGTTCATATGACTCGAGGTGGCCGCGCGTCAAACGTGCGTTTTGTTTTTATATAGTGTTCACATGGCGAGCGTTTTACGGGCGTTGAACGCGCGTTGTCGCAGTTCAATTCAAATTCTGTATTCGTCGAAAAAGGACGTAAAAACAGCTTGGTGTTTAGTGCTTTTATATCGACTTCAGAAACAGCAACACAAGAAGAGACGGCAATACTGGGTTCATCAATTTTAACTTCCAGACTTACTGAAAGCCACTTTATATCCTACAATAAGGCTGCGTTTCCACCAGAGATGTGCGAGGATGCATAGCGAGGGATGTGTTTGTTACGAACCAATAGAATTGCTTCATTTCTCTAGCCTCGCTCAGCGCAGTTCCTGTGAAAACGGCTTAGCGGAGCGAGGTTTTTGTACGTACAAAACAAGCGAGGGATGGGTGTTAGAGATGTGTACGAGGGATGTATTCGAGACGGTGTTTGTAAGAGGTCGATGTGTATTGTATACATCCTCGCACCACTAATTTGCGAACCGTTTCATAGTTAGCTAAGCATCCTCGCACCGCTAGGCGGCCTAGCACATCTCTGGATGAAACGTTCACATCGTTTCACAGCTTCGTTACGCATTCTCGCAGCACTGAGCTACCTCGCACATCTCTGGTGGAAACGCAGCCTAAGGCTACATGAAACTAAACTGGGTAAAGGCTCAGTAAAATTTCACAAATGTTAGAGCGCTCGGAGTCCCCGGCAACAACTGGTTCGAGTCACAGGTGTGCGACCCTGACCTGTTCGAGCTGACACTCCTCAATCCATCCGTATAAGCAATATCACTTTCCTTTCAGCTTTCCATTATTTCCTACCTTTCCCTTTCGATATACTTCCAATCTCATCTTTAATTCCCAAAGTGTTCAGTTGACGGCAACAGGCTTGCCCCCTACTCCGTGAGAGGGACTGTGGGACCAAATGACATTTGGCAAAATGTGGGTGTTTTAATAGCCTCTGTCTACAGGCGTAAATGTAGTATCTAGAACCGACAGACATTTATTTTCAACCACAACAATGTAGCGTGCACGAGTCGAATGCAATTTCAAAATCAAGACATAATGGTATTCATAACGGTAGAACTAAATTGGTTCGCAACAACAAAAATAAGCTTTGTTTCTATGTACTAGAGATCGGCTGGTGATCGCGATGATAGAGATCGATCAGAATGCGACCATAACTTTTTAACTATTCATGTTTTGTTTTATATCGATGGCCAGTATAACTGGAATTGTCATGGTAACTATATAGTTTGTGTACAAGTCAACATATATACTTTGCAGCGGGGGTACTGCACTTCACACTCTGGTAAAGTGCACAGCGTGGACGCAACAGCGCGTCGACCTTGCTGCGGCCATTGGTGTGGGTAACCTCTCGCTGGTAACCATGGTTATGGCCATGGTCCGGTGCGAGAGAGCATGGGATTCCGCTGCCTCGTTCTGTGAGGAAGTGATGTATGCCAAAGAGGCAGCGGAAAGGGAACGGGAGAGAACTACTTCTCTTTCGTTCCGCAGAAGACGCACCAGGTGCCGGAGAGTGCAAAATGATCTCCGGCCTCCATGAGCGCTGGACTGAGGGTGATGGGCTGGGTTACCCGTTGCCCTAGCAGAAGCAGGCCCAAGACGGCGACGCGACGTGTTCCACGCGCACCTCTCTAAATGGGAGGGGGCAAGGCTCCTGTACCAAATTGTGGGGTCGCCTGTTGTCGAGCAGGCGGCCAAGTCTGCCAGGGTTCACAGGGATTTCCTTTCTAGGGTACACCTGAGTCCCCGGCATTAGGACCTCGTGACGGAACACCGTGTGGTTTTAGTCGGTTCGAGTCCGACATACCACCTTGCCATTGACCCCGGTGAGGTGATGACCCGTGGGGGTAGGCACACGAAAAAAAAAAAAGGTTAACATATACACTGGACCCCTGTAACTTTTTGTAGCCCGTTTCGCATAATATTTAAATTTATAACACACCTCATAAATTCATAAAAAAATTAGCTTTCTCCACTGCTTCTACATGTCAACTTAAACTATTTCAAATTTCACACGTCCGCGAAATTTTGTTTAAAAAGGGTACTTACAAATAATTTTCTTCACATATTAATATTATGTTGATTTTCTACTGTGTACTAAAGTAATTACAGTTTTCGTTACACCCTACTAATATTATAAACGTTAAACACATGGATTAACACATAAGCTACCTACTGTTTATCCCGATATTCCCATGGCATCGGGACTTGCGCGGGTGTAACCGCAGGGTGCAGTCAGTTATCATTTCACAAACATACACACAAACTACAAAATCGTGATTACTATAATACATAGTGAAGGTAGTAGTGCATTCCTAAACAACGTCAGTGATCACGGGTTCGATTTTCGCTCAGATCAAAGATTTGTAAAAAAATGTACATATGTAGGTATATTTATCCGTATTCTAGGACCCATAACACAGATTACTAAGTAGTTACTACGTAACAGATAAATCACTTCCTACAAAAACGTCCATACCTACCGTTTTAATTACCTACTCTTTCCAAGCGCCGACCGCTGCATGCGAAAATGATCTTAAATGTTCTTAAAACACGCTTATTATTGCCTCGTTCGTGTGAACGGGTTTTTATTGTGCACTCAGACCAAAGGTACAGGTAAACACACACACAAATAGGCACAGACGCATCTTTACCTCTATTTACTATTTTTTTTTTTTACAGCATATGGATTATGTATCTATTTAGATGAACGACATGTTTACATTTATCATGGCGAGCTTCCACTGTGCATCAATTAGATACCTACGTAGCTCTTTTTTAAAAGTGCTAGTAGTATTAAGAGATCGGATAGGCGGTGGTATATTGTTCTAAATTTTAGATGCGGCATAGCGGAAGCTGCCTTTAAAAGCAGCCGATTTATGAGGCAGTATGGATAATTGCTGGGAGCACTATTACACAAAAAATCTGGTGTGTTACCTGACTTAGAAAAATGTAACACTGAATACCACGTCCCCGTAAGTTTACTTACACTTAACAACGAATGCACAGAAAAATGTAACACTGAATACCACGTCCCCGTAAGTTTACTTACACTTAACAACGAATGCACAGAAAAATGTAACACTGAATACCACGTCCCCGTAAGTTTACTTACACTTAACAACGAATGCACAGAAAAATGTAACACTGAATACCACGTCCCCGTAAGTTTACTTACACTTAACAACGAATGCACAGAAAAATGTAACACTGAATACCACGTCCCCGTAAGTTTACTTACACTTAACAACGAATGCACAGAAAAATGTAACACTGAATACCACGTCCCCGTAAGTTTACTTACACTTAACAACGAATGCACAGAAAAATGTAACACTGAATACCACGTCCCCGTAAGTTTACTTACACTTAACAACGAATGCACAGAAAAATGTAACACTGAATACCACGTCCCCGTAAGTTTACTTACACTTAACAACGAATGCACAGAAAAATGTAACACTGAATACCACGTCCCCGTAAGTTTACTTACACTTAACAACGAATGCACAGAAAAATGTAACACTGAATACCACGTCCCCGTAAGTTTACTTACACTTAACAACGAATGCACGCTACTACGAAAAACTTAACGCCGTAGCCATGCGATCTCGAATAACCAAATCTCTAATTCATCAATTCGAGTCACTTAACAACAAATGCGCGCTTCTACCAAAAATTTATCACCAAAGCCACACGACCTCACTTAACCAAACCTCTAACGAGAAACATCAATAAATTATTAGGACAGTTAAATTCACAGTCTCAAGAAACCAAAACAGCAAAGAAAATATGTACTACTATATTATATCATCATACATTACTGGATCTACTTCACTAACCCCTATTATACAAGTATGTAAAATAGAGGTCAGTGATCTACATCTATATACAGCACATAAACTATCAGAAACCATGTCAATTTGCACCGTGAATTTGACTGTATTTAAAGTATATCAATACCATTTCGAATTATTTGTACTTTAAAATTTAAAAATAAAAAACGTGAGCGCTCGATGCAGCTGTCGGCAACCCACTGCGCGAGACTGCGTATAAGGTCCGCCAGCGGTCGAGCGGCCTTTAGGTGTTTAGCGCACGTAAGTACATCGAGTGGCATAGGCCTGCCCATAGTTCCCCCGCCCGTTCAGCTCCTAATGGCTGAAAGGAGGGGCTCGTGGCTAAATGGCGACCGAGTAGGTTAGCACTGGTTAGCACCACAGATCAAGGGAGATTTGTTAAGAAGCCGTGGCGCGTGCTTGAAAAATGTGCTTGTTATTCATTTCTGTCTTTAATCGAGTGGCAACCAGCGACCGCGTCATTTCTCGAATACTACGAAATGCCGCATTGTTCAATGGTTGTTTGCAGAAATAACAGCATTAAAGTGAATTATATGAAAGATGACTTCTTATTTTATACGTAGCTACAATAATTAAACTATATTTTGCCAAAATAATCAATAAGCAAAAATGGTATGCTGATATTTATGATGATGACATATTAAATACACCATATTATTAAAACAAAAACCATTGCTGGCCTAGTATGGCTTACATAATAAATTATACTGTTAGCGACGCAATATATGAGTTTGTTTGCCGATTCTCTCACTAGCACGATAAGCTCGAAATGCAGCCGCAGCTGGCTCCCGTAAACTAGGGATGTACACATGGTACGTCATTTTTGTTTCTTATGATTTTTTATTATGCCTGAAAGTCGAGTCAAGTACACATGCTTTATGCTTATCTAACAAACTTTAAAATATATGAATATAAATGTATAGTGTCAAATTATGCAGATATACTTATAGTGTTGTGTTATTTTTATTTTAGATTTCCAAAAGATCAAAAAAAAAGAAAGTGGATAAATGCTACGGGCCAGGGCCCAAACTGGTTTCCGAACAAAAAAGCAATGTTTAGTGAAAAAAATATAGGATGCATTATTTATCAAAAAAAAAAAAAAATTCAAGCAGCATAACATATCAAGTATTCGCATTTTAGTGGTCATTAAAGTCATTTGCTCACTAGTAGGTTGCCCTAAACGGTAATAGATCTATATCTTAACTAACAAAAAAACAACAAACAAAAATAACTAAAAGTTTCACATTTAAAAAAAAGCATCAAGAAGTTCCAAAACTATAGTTCCATACCTTTACTAAGATAGAATTTCGATAACTTTATACTTTTTTTTGTAATTGTAATCACTAGCGTATATGAAATATAAATTGCTTTTGCACAGCATAACGATAATTACTCATATCTATGTGAGTGTAAGGCGGACGATAACTCTAAATAAACGCTATTTCTTACACGCTAATGTGTTTGTTCGATTGTCAAGCACTCATTGACTTGTTGATATCGTATACGCTTAAGTGCATGTGAGTCTACGCATTTTTTGGTTTTGTTGAACTGCATATGTAGTTGTAAGCTAATGGAAGGGACAATTTGGAGACAGCGGTTTTCATACATTTCGATCTAAAAGGCAAATCTAGTTGATTCTATGATCTGAGGTTAGCACATTACAAGTTAAGTAATACTAGCCAGGTCAGCCTCCGAGTCCCTTCCGTGCCTCGGAGAGCGCGTTAAGCCGTCGGTTCAGGTTGCCATACAAACATCTGTTCCATTCGTTACCGGTAGTTGGAGCCCTAAAAAGTCCGACAACTGGTCTAACTACAGAACTTCGATATCGCCTAGTACTTGGATTGTAGAGATTGTTGCTGTCTGTATCTAGTCTATAGGGTAAGATCCATCTCTCGTAGAAGTGCCGGAACAAACCACGTGTCATGTACACATGTGCACTTTATCTACATGCGGGTATCAATATTATTGGATAGTGAACAGTGATAACTATTATTACTGCACATATGCACTGCCATAATTTATGTAAGTACTAGCAGTTCCCGCGCGGCTTCGCTCGCGTGTACTTATTTGTATATTCTGCGCGGATCCCTAAATCTTTTTCCAAAATAAAAGTAGCCTAAGTTACTCTTTATAACACCAGCTTTCTGCCAGTGAAAGTCCCGTGGAAATCGGTTAACCCGTTCCGGAGATTAGCCAAAACAAACAGACAGACAGACAAAAAATGAAAAAAACAAATTTTTACTCATAGGTATCGTGCAAATAACTTTATGAGCATAAAAATACTTATTTTTTATGGGATAGGGGGCAAACGAGCAGACGGGTCACCTGATGGTAAATGACTACCGCCGCCCATGGGCACCTGTAACTCAAGAGTCACAAGTGCGTTGCCGCCCTTTAAGGTGGGAATAGGAGAACAGGGGAGAAGAGCGGGAAGATGGGTGGAGAGGGGGGAGAGGGGAAAGTCGGGAATAGGGGAGAGGGAAGGGTTAGGGCCTCCGGTAACCTCACTCACGCGGCGAAAAGCAATGCAATCAGTGTTTCACTGCCGGTTTTCTGTGAGGCCGTGGTATCGAGCGAAATCGAGCCGGCCCATACGTGCCGAAGCATGGCTCTCCCACGTAAGACCTCTCCCATCTATTATTTTGACATTACAATACAAACAGACACTTCAATTTTATTTATTTGTATGGATGTATGGATTCAACATTGTAAGCAAAATTTATATGATTGATATTTGTATCTAATGTTACATTGGAATACTCTATCTGATAGAACCGTTATTATACTCTGTATCTTCCACGTGTTATGTGCGTGTCGGGGGAGACTGGCATTATGACCCTCCAACACAAAGGGAGAATTCTCTGATGAGGCTGGGTGATCATGCCTGGTGAACCGCGGCTCAACGGCTGAAAGAAGAAAGAAAATATATTTGGTTGTAGTTGGGAAGTTGTATATATACTAATGGGCGCGAGATCTTTCATAGCGCGATGCAGGATCGTCTTCGCTAGATGACGTTGTAGTATATTGTTACTGTATGTGGATGTATTCGCCACAGTGTGTGTTGTTAAATGAATCTTTGATGAATGGACTGGCACGACAACCTGACAAAAAGGCATAATAATTATGCGACACAAGAGACAATCTTGAGTAGGAGCATTTAAAAATCATAGGCCGAATTTTATGCCGTTCTCTGCATAGATACTATGCTAGGCAGTTTTATTCACCGGAAAGTTCTTACTATCAGGCAGTATAGAAAAAAGAATTAGTTAGTAGAAAATAGTTCAGAAAAACGCGCTTAAAGAAAACTTACTGAAAATACGTGGCATTGTAAGTTACGCTGGGTCAGTAAGCATTAACTAGTGTGAAATAAAAAACCCAGTATGTCCGCATCGCAACCACTGCCCCCATATTGTCCAGCGTAGATTTGTCTGTAGGCTGGCGGTGGTCCAACACCGCGCCGCGCCGGTCTCTGGCAGCCCGGGAACGGCCCTGGCGAGGGGCCAGACTCCAATTAAATTATACAAATATAATTTGCATTCATTTTTAACTTTTGTTTAAGACGAGTACCGTTTAAAGAGAAATTTCAGTTTTTTCTTCATGGTGTTGAGCGTAAGATTTACTTGGCTTTTATTTTTATATATTTTGTGCTTTCTAACGTGAGTTCTACCTCGTTACTAAAGCGGGAACGCGACATACTTAACAAGTCCTGTGTACCGCACCCACCTATGCAGAAACGTTTTGTAGTAAATCGTGCCCCTAAACCACAATTATATTAGTATCATTCTGATTAAGTAGTAATTAAGTAGTAGGCCTGAAAAAGGTTCAAAGAAAGTTGAATTTGAATAAACTATTTACTTTATTATAATTTTAATTACTTTCAGTTTCTTTCCCGACGATTTTTCCAAATTTTCTTTACATGAAGATTTGAACATTTAAAAGAAAAAATAGCCAAGCCCATCCAGCATTTCTCAAGTGATCGGCTTACTAACGAAGAGCATTCACTTTTTATTTATACAGACAAGACTAATTGCTTATTTTATCACAAAAGAGATTAGTTAAAGTACCGCAAGTAAGCCATCGTTAAAGCTAATTATAAGTAAGTTAGTAAGTAGTGTCCGTGTTGATATTTGTTCGGTGTATTAATGCATCAACTATAAAATGTCCAATGTCTACAGGTGCAGAAAGCAGCCTGCACAAACTTCCAATTGCTTGGAGTGCAGATGTTTTGGAAAACACAAACAAATAAGTTATTCCTTACTAACATTTTAACTCGACGCCGAGCTATCGGTAAGTTTCGAGATTTTTATTTTCAACTGCACTCGTTACAAAGTAAATGATGGCTTGGGTATTTTACGTTTTCGCATTTTCACTAGATTTTTTATTTATTTTTTCTTAATAATTATAAAAAAAATTAATAATTAAAAATCAAAATCATTTTAATTAGTAATGCGATAGTATTCTATATTCAAACCTTATATGCAGACTTTGTTTAGATACACAACAATTTAGTTTTAATAAAATTAATTTTAGAAATCCACTTGTTTAAAAGTTTTGACCACTTTCCTAAATGTAATAAATTACCATTCAAATTGAACATTATTATTTTAATTGTTTACGTTAAGAGCAAAACAAAGCCATTGCGCTCATATTTGTTTAAAAATAAAAAAATGCTTATTACTAGAAAGTTATAGGTACACTAGCGGATCCGACAGACAGACGTCCTGCCTGAACTTAAAAAATATTATTCAAGGAACCCTATCGCAGTGCCATCTACCGGGTCCAATTGTAAATCTAAACTATTCTCGAATCCACCTGAAGACACACAAAAAAAATTGATTAAAATCAGTCATTATTCCTGTAACCCTATCGCAGCGCCATCTACCGGGTCCAATTGTAAATCTAAACCATTCTCGAATCCACCTGAAGACACACATAAAATGTCATTAAAATCGGTCCAGCCGTTTACGAGGAGTTCAGAACATACACACGCACAGAAGAAATATATAGCTAGTTTGCGAGAATAGCAACGGAACTAAAAATTATTGATTTTAGAGAATGGCAATGTTTTGTGATTTCCGCTAGAGTATTTTGTTCTAAATATATAACGAACGTTAGCACGAAATCGGCGTTGCAATTCGGCGTTCAATTCAACTGAATTTTGAATTACGTCGATATTCTCGCAAACCAACGATATATGAAGATGTAAGAATGTTAAGCTTTCAGTTCGTTTATTATCTTATGCCTGACTAAAAGGCGTTTTTTTAGTAACAGACAGTCAATATGACACAATAGTAGGTATAATACAGTTATGCAGAATACCCTGTGGCGTATGCTCGTTCGTTTCTCTTTCAACTTTAATTAATTTTTAATTAATAGTCACTACGGGCGTGAATGGCTCAGTGAGTTACGCGGAGTTTGTTTTCAATTGAAGTTAATTGACTGGCGAGAGCACAACACTAAGCAAGACTTAACTTTGCCTCGAATGAATGTTCGTTTAGTATTTCTGTTATGGATATTTGGAGATTTTTCCCAAACCCCTAGTTATTAAAAATTAAAGAATTTAAATGGTTTTATTGTAAAGTAACTTTGTTGGAAACGTTGGTGATTGCAATTTTGGGCTTAGTTACGCCAAACCTTGTAATATTGCCTTTGGATTGTGCACTCCTTGTTTCAACTGGGTGTCAAATTTGTTTATTATGAACTAGAAGCGTAGTAAAGGTCGCGAGATTTATACCGGCTGCCGCTGATGTTCTCACGATAACTTTTATATAGGCATCCGTTTACGATATACCTACATATTTCAAAGAAGAAAAGTTAAATTGCTTTTGTAACTCTCTATACGCTCACATTCAAAATGTACATTTACCTATGTACGTATTTCTTTTTAAGACTCTTAGGCTGTATTTGGCTCGCGTCGTTATGTGCGTTACTTCTTCTCTACAAATATATGTGATTAGACTTACACTTTTTTGTCTGTCTGTTTGACCAGGATTATTCTTATTTGTTTTTTCTCAAAATATTCTCTTCTTACTTGTAAACGTACGTGGTATATAGATATATTCGTACTGTAACGTGCAATGGACAATGTCCTCAGGCATCAATCTACAAATATGTTTGACACGAGTCGAGCGTTTGCAATGATGACGAAGAGTTACAGTACCACATAACACACTTGCAGTATATTTTCCTCGGACCTGGCCCCTGGGAAATTTCCGTAGCACACCTGCTCCTGCTCATATTTCTTATGCCGCATTCGTTCAAACTGCATCATGTTTTATGTGTAGGTACGTTTTACATGTAAGTTTGCAGGTTTTCGTTGCTGAACAGTTAAAAATATTTAACAGATTTTAAGAGTGGAACATTCTTAATTTGGTAGAATGTTTTAGAAAGTTACATAAAAAGAGAATTGATTGTGTATTGATATATACACATATACTACGACTAAGGCATTTTAAAGATTTTTTAACGAATATAATTCAGTGTTTTCTGAAAAGTATGTACTCAGTCCGTGATATAGAAGCTTTCTATATAGCATTTATTCGTGTTCGTGTTCGTGTAATTCGTGCCCGATATTTTATCCCAGGGAAGCAAACATAAGTGGGTGTCATACATCTCTGCCAGTCTCTTTCCGAATAAAAGCGTTATGGACTTTTCCCTTCGTTTTGTTTCCATAATGAAATTGCGTTTGTTTCAATCCAAATGCCTAGAACATCATTGGAGTTTGTTTCAAACGAAAAAATCGTTTGCTTTAAAAATTCAGTACACTCAAAAATTTTGTTCAAAAATAAATGTGCATGTCTAAAATAACAGTGCAATTGCTATGAAAAGTTTTAGCCAAACTGGTATTTTATACTTTTTGTAATATTTTATTTTATAGCAACGGAAAGAAATATAGTGCCAAGTGTAACATTTTTAACACAAAATTTTACAGGCTGTTGACATCGAAGTACCGTGAAATGCTATTAGAACTACTGTTCTAGTAGTTAGGGGTCCCTAACTACATATTTTAGGCGTAGAGTATGGCTTTTTTAAAGACAAGTTTTGATTATATCAAACGCATAGTAAACAAGAAGGCCTGCATTGTTTAAGAGTTTGTCATGAAAATGGTGACACACTGTGACAAGGCACTTATAACAGTTTTTGATGACATTAGTGCAGTTTAGTGATGCAATTTTGAACTGTAATGCTATGATTGCATACGTCGCTGGCACGTCGCCATCCCGCGGGAGGCGCAAGCCGCCCCTCGCGACATTTGCATGCAATCTGTTTTCAATTTCGCTCAATGCGCCCTCTGCCTGATTTTTGCACTTTCAGAATGGAATTTTTGTTGAATTTCCTAAATCCGAACTACAACCAGTTCGAGTATTTGTAAGTTTAATATTTAAATAACATAACAGTGCAAGGTGCTTCGTCTCTGGTGCACTTATATTTTCTCTCGAGTTCTTTCGACTTATATTGTGGCTGCGTGTAATGTAGTGCGGTATATGTAATGTTCTATGTTAATGTCTACTTACACGCGAGTGTAGCCACATGCACATGTATGCCACATCATTTAAAAATAGACAAATCGTGTTATGTCAGCTTTCTGTACAATAAAGTGCTTAATCAAGTTTAAAACAAACGTGAACAAAATTGATTCGGTCAATTTGTATTCAAAACACTTTTTATTTCAATTTAGACTTATACGTTTAGAAAAAAATCTAGAAAAAGTTGCTTCCACATAAACTGTATAATATAATATCTTGTGACATATTACACATCGCTATATAGAATTAAACTAAGCAGTGTTCGTACTGTGGGCTCTAGAATATGGATATACATTTAGAAAATGTATCTGTACATACAGTATAGATTTTCTTCTTTCACCCAGACTAATGCAAATAGACATATTCATGCATACAAATATTTGCACTGAGCGGGAATTGAACCCGCGACCCCCGGCGCGGCACTCGCATGCACTGCCGCGCCGCATAGATCGACAATTTTTTTACTAGTTTTTAGTGTTTCGATCCTCAAATGGAAAATCAGAACCCTTATAGGATCACTTTGTAGTCCGTCTGACTGTCAAGACCCTTTTTCTCGGGAACCCGTGTAGACATCAAGTTTTTATTAACATTAAATACTTGTGCTTGCGGTTCCTTGTAGCTATCAAAAAATCAACCTTATAAGTCGACGCAATCAAAAGAAACCGCCATTGAAGCCTTACCTATATTTAACCAAATTTGAAATTTTCGCAGGTTAACAAAACCGACTTATTACTTGTCTATGGTTGGTATGGTAAGTATTATAGATAGTAAACTAGTAATACTACTATGACGGAATTGTCCCCTTTTAAAAGTTCTAAAAAACAGTCTGCGACAGCATATCTCTATCTTTTAAGCTTGACTTACGTCTGCTTGTTTGCCCCCTATAATATAAAAAAAAAACTTACCATAACCTTTTTTTAAAGTAATCAAATTTGTTCTAAAATACTACTACCACACTACGTACTACCACACATATCGATCGCTGACAGAATGGATCAGTCAAAGAGTACAGTAATATTAGGGAAAAGAGAGGCCTCTTGCAGCATTTCAAAGCTTACTAATTGGACAACTAGCGCTGACTAGCGGTTGGCTTCGGAACTAATCGTGCTAAACACAGTTATGGTGGTACTTTAGAATTATTACACCTATACGTTAT
The DNA here is from genome assembly GCA_963859945.1 of Euplagia quadripunctaria. Lineage (NCBI taxonomy): Eukaryota > Metazoa > Arthropoda > Insecta > Lepidoptera > Erebidae > Euplagia > Euplagia quadripunctaria. The sequence continues at coordinate 299,383 of OY982568.1, read as the reverse complement.
AGACTTAGTTGTGTAGTTTTCTCGTGATATACGTCTTAGCTATTACATCATATTCAGATACAAGTGGATGGCGATCGGGTATACGGTATTTTCATAATTTATTTGAACTAAGAGTTAACCGTATGTTGTAACAGCTAAGACGTATATCACGAGAAAACTACACAACTAAGTCTATATCGTATGGGTAAAAGAATAATTTATTGCTCTGTTTACTTATTAGAGGTTTTCACAGGCGAAAATATACAAAATGGAACTGAAGATCTACAAACATGCGTATTAGCAAGAAGTAGCCAAAATTTTGTAACATGATAATTTTTGTTTTTGACTTTTTGTTGTCAAAAGTCAAACGGTCGGTAAATCACTGTCGGTAAATTAGCGTCGTCTACATAGAAACTGAATACTAACTAGGAAGGCTTTTCGTAGAGCCAACGCATAGATAGCGCCTCTATCTTTCTAAAAAGTCACTTTGTAGGCACTGTCATTCCCCTGGGATCAGTTTTCGTCGATAATCAGTTGTTACCACATCGATTGGTTCAAAACAGCCACTACACCAATTAGTATGTATATAACTAACACCCCCTCCCCTTCCCACCCGTACACACACATAATAGTGCTTTTTGCTCAATCTTAATAATACCCCTTGTATTCAGGGCCTTGGAGGCCTGGGGGCCCCCTAGGGCCAGGGGCCCGTGGCAATTTGCCCGCTCTGCCACCCTATTGGTATGCCACTCCCTACACTTTATAAGACCTTACTTTTACCCAGCGTTCTTTAATTATTCCTGTTCCCGTGACATTTTTTACTATAGTTCAACTCTTACTTATCATAGCGTGATTTACCTAAAATAGCTTCTTAAAGTGATGTGATAAGTAATAATCTTAAGTAATACACTTAAAGTAATGAAATATATTTTGCTAAATGTTGTTTCCTCAAATTAACGCGGGTGAAACCACGGGGCACGGCTAGTATACTATAATTGTAAAATGGTCTGACAATTAGTAAAAATACTTACTCACAATATTTTTATGGGAACTTGGCTTTGAACATAACTTGAAATGTCTGAACAAGTATAATACCTATTACACCAGGTGCACCAAAAACGTGACTCGGGCCCTCGGGCAAGAATACTCCACTATTTGAATATTACAGAAAGTATCTCGTGTTCACCGAAAGAGCTTTGTCGCTGTTTACGATACTTTTACACAGGAATTACTTAAAATAAATCTATCGTCATTCTGGACCCAAGCTCTCTTGTACATAAATTACATTTTCTCGTTAAGGCTAAGTCTTCTTATTGATACAAGTTACAAACTGAAGTGAATTTTAAAATGGTAAAGCGTAACTGATGAGAATTTCACTGCATCAATAAAGCGTTTCTTTATTGATGCAGCAGATTGATGCTAACGAGAACTTAATCCGTTAAGCCGGGCGAGGGAGACCGAGTGCAGTTACTTTCTGAATTAGTTGCAGTTTGCGTGTAGGTACTTAAGCAAGCTACCATTAGAGCTTGTTTTTTTTTTAGTTTTACTAAACTATAATTATCATGTTATCAAATGAATGGCAAGCTACTGATGAGCTGCGTGTTCTTCGGTTGTTTTCGCACACACGCACGCGACATACGACGAATTTGTGTCAAAATAACAGCGTAACAAAATCATAAAATCGGTGTTTGTTTAGATGTTTGTAATAAGAAACCTCTGAATGTAATTGAATCTATAATAATGGTTTAAAGTATTCAATAATTAAATGAACTCTTACGTTTGGTGATTTTAATCAGAAACACTACTCAATAATACGATTTTACGAATGTTGGATCTATTTTTGTAAATTTCTCTGATACTGAAATATCAACAGTTACTATAGTAATCTAACGTACTAGGCATCTGAAACACAATTTGCGTAAACGAGTCTCCCCACGGTATGCTACTCACAGTTACTAATGGATTTCCGATAGAAATATTATTTCACATCGCATCAGCTTCCGGTTGATGTCGATTGATGGTCATACCATGTTTCATTCATGAGTTATTTATGATTGACACAGGCTATACTTGAAACTGTTCCTTTTCACATTTTCTTTTCTAGGTACATAGATAATATGGCTGTGGTATATATTGTTCCAAGCTAAGAGACCTCGCGTACTTTCTGGTAATTGACATATCTTCATACGGCGGTGTATTAATAAAACAAGCTAAATTTAATAACACTTAAGACAGGAAATCTTGTACAAACATTGATTTATCGGCGCTCATTTTCTCTCCTGCACTAAATCAAAAGTACCAAACATGAATTACAACGGACATGACTATGTTTTAATATGTAGAATACAGCCACCAGAAGGACAACTTAGTTTGTCTCAGATAAATAAATAATGTATGTAATATACAGAGTGTTACACAAAAGTGTCCTAAAATTTAAATTTTTGTGATTTAACTTGAAAAATAAATGGATTTTGAAAAAAAAAATTGTCTTCTGTCGTCGCGACATCAAAAACTCTTAATTATTTTATTAAAATTAGGGACAAACTATAATAGATGATAACACAGTTCACTATTTAATAAGAATAAGTTAATAGACATTATTTTGACTGCTTATACCGGTAACGCAATGGTATTGGTCGATTGATAAATATTAATGAATAGTGGGGTTATAAAAAGGGTAGCAATAAGTTCAGAACATGGTCTTGAGTGCGAAGAGAAGTACGAAACAACTTGGCCGTTAGTGTTAGTTAGTGATTTTCATATTTTATATCAGTGGTTGTAAGAATGTTTTTTACACTTCTAAATATGCTTTTCCTGGTGTAGACGCACATATCTCAACAAGTGTCAACAACATTATGAATTTTCATGTCAATTAAAATGGTTGTGTTTTTTTATTTATTTATGCAGACATTTTCAGAAAAATCTGGACTTTCCATCAACATCCTTGGTATTAAATAATACCCATAGTTTCGTTAATGTCAGCCTTCTCTCTTGCAAAATATTAACTTTATTGATCAATTTTGAAGTTCAATTAAATTTGTCAGTTTAAAAATAAAATTTCTGTATTAATAATCATGGATTTTTCAAAAATTGTTAGCGCTTTACGTTATTCGAGGAGTCTACTATACCCTAACAATGACCATACCTTTCTGTAACATTCTGTATACTGATTACGATACAATCGTTATCGATTTACGTTTTCAGGAGAACTAGGATATCACGTACGGAAGACAGTTTATTGAAATATTTACTCTAGTACACAGTACACAGTCGTACTCGTGTTTACGGGTAGACCATCAAAATGGTAGTAAACAATACCTACCTTTATAATTTATAAACAAGACACGAATGCCGCTGATTTGATTTAAAAATATAAAAAAGTAATTGATTATTTTTAATAAGTGGAAACTAAAAAAAATTAATACATAAGGTACAAAAAGAGACAATTTACACGACTTATTTATATACTTGTAACTTATATGTATATAATAAACAGAACCATAACAGTGATATAAAAGTTAAGCTTCACTTGTTAGAGCCGTATTTCGTAACAAAATGTAACAGACACGTTACACGTACCTCCAAACACCTAGTGAAAGTACCTATTCGTACACAGTTATGTACACGCGCTATTATGTTTCCTGTGGGAATATTAAATTCAGATCATTTTCTACAATAGAGCTGTACATAATCTACAGCATAGTAGCATTACAGTACATAACTGTAATCGTTTCAAAATCGATATAACTGTCCCTGGGGATGTGCAGTGTTGCCGCGAGCTCTTCCTTCTGCGGGACCTGTGGAATTCACCATGATCACATTTACCAAGGGACGTGCGCCTTCAGTTTATAATTTCTATAGTTACTATTGGAGCTTGTGTCATTACGACTATTTACGACTGCTGTCATAATAATTTCTGGTAAGCCTATTTTATAGTCTTGAGTTCCTAATTTCATTGCAATCTTTATAGATGTAATTTCATTGCAACCTACTTTATAGTAGGTTGCAATGAAATTACATTGCACGACATTACACATAGTTCTGTCGGGACTCATGAGTCCGTACGACTTAAGTACATAGTGCAAGTCCAAGAACCATCTGAACTGACTGATTTATTTCGTACTAGCTGCACCTCGCCATTTTCCCTCGCGTAAGTCCCGGTGCCGTTAGAATATCGGGATAAAAAGTAGCCTATGTGTTAATCCAGGTCTCCAGCTGTCTACATACCAAGGTTCGTGGTAATCAGATCAGCAGTTTTTGCGTGAAAGAGTAACAAACATCCGTACATCCTCACAAACTTTCACGTTTATATTACCAGCAGCACCCCGCGGTTTCACCCGCGTAAGTCCCTATCCCGTGGGAATATCGGGATAAAAAGTAGCCTATATGTTAATCCAGGTCTCCAGTTATCTACATACCAAGTTTCATCGCAATCTTTTCAGTAGTTTTGGCGTGAAAGAGTAACAAACATCCATCCATCCATCCATCCAACCTTTCAAATTTATAACATTAGTGGGATTAGCAGGATTAGCAGGATATACTTGAAATGCAGACATATACATTATACATATTATGCTCATTAAACCCTTTATAATAGCGACATTCAACACACAACTATTGTAACACAGAAGCTGCAAGAAATGTTCGTATTAATAGACCTTTGCCGAAGTACATAGTTGACAATTCGTGTATTGTATTAAGATGGCTGCGCTCGAAACGCTGGCAGATAACTAGATATCTTTTATTGCCCGAGGACAATAAACGCAGCGTTGAGACAGATGGAACGTGGAATTCAAGCTATTTGAAGCTGAGACACAAGGATGTTTAGTACATATAACACTAAGAATAAAATGGAAGTGTTTTAAAGGAAGTGACAAAGGAATTAAATGTTCAAGGAATTTGGAAAGTCACTGGAGGACTTCTTTAGAAACAGAAGAGTGTATTTTCTTGATAGTAATTATTGTGAAGTGGTATAATTTTATCTCTCTGTGTGAGAGTGGATACTACGTCATAACTATTGTTATATTCTCAGATCTGAGAAACCTTGTCGTGATTATATATTGCGTGTCGTACTGAATTCCCTGGAATTAGTCATTTTAGCTACTGCGACAATAGGAGAATTATATTACTTACTCATAGTTTTCTTTTAAATTATCGTTTATAATAAATAGTAATTTAACATCCAAAAATGCATTCTTCGTCTGGCACGAACTGGTACTTCGATACATGTTTCACCAGTACATGAGGTGTGTCCAGGAACAACTTCGCAGTTTTTTTTAAATTATATTTTCTACTTTAACGAAACAGGTACGTTAATGATGTCTTCTGTATCATGAAGGGCAACAGTACAGAAGTTATAACAATTTTACGAAAAACAAATAAATTAAAATCTTAAAATATATAATTTCTAGAACCCGGTTGCAGCACCTTCTACCGGATCCAATCGTGAATCTAAACCATCCAGAGACCCACACGAATACATGCAATATTTTTTCATCTAAAAACGAAATAAGAATCCTAGAGCCCGGCTGCAGCACTATCTATCGGGTTCAATTGTGTATCTAAACCATCTAAGGACCCACTCAAACAAAAATATCATTAAAATCGGTCCAGCGATTTAGGATGAGTTCAGTCACATGCACACGTACAGACGAATTATGTAATTATGTACGAGTATATATATTAAAAAAAACATACTTTAGTTCCTTACACTTGTTATTATCAGAGAGAATAATCCACTGACGTTATTATGCAAAGTTATGTATTGTGTGTAGTAGCGGCAATGACAACAGAAGTTGTTCCAACAATTCCAATTTATTGACAATAATCTTATGCATTAGGTAGTGGACGTCCGTCTCGAGCACTAACAGCATCTACATATGCACGTTATCATCTAACCACTCTGTTAGTATGTGCTATCCGTGCTAGTGGGAATCGCAATACTATGTTGCCAATTTGATGTCTACATACACGTTTACAACATTTATAAGTCGTAGCTATTCTTGTATACTGCATCTTCTGACTTTGATCAATGTCTTGAAACACGCTGCGACAGTCACTCTAAATCAGAAAAAAAAATACCGGTCAAGAGTCTGACTCGCAGGTCAATGGGAAGTACCCTATAGGTTTTGATATAAGTACCTGCGAAGTATTACAATTGGTGAAAATATAATACTTTGGCCTTTGGCCTGTAAATGGTTGTATTTTTAATGCAATGACTTAGAAGGCAGAGGGACAACGAAGTGATCCTATAAGGGTTCCTTTTGAGGAACGGAACCCTAAACACAACGAATACTAACACACTTATTCTTTTATTCAGCCTTTCTTTTATATACTTACTCAAAAACCGGTATATGTACTTTAAGTACTCATGAATATTCAAAGTACTCATGCTAAAAACCAGTGCAATTGTACTAACTACATTTTTTTAAATGTAATTCCTCATCATGATAGATTTAAGGAACTAGTGTAAGCTCATCAGTTAAGTAAGTTCAATAAGTAGCAAACTGCAAGTTACACAACTGCGCTCGGAGTTTTATAACAATATGATTGGAGCAGCAGAGGGTGGTTAAAATAGCAGTTATACAAAATCAATCTTCAACCGCTTGTGGTTGATGCATAATTTTTCATATCCGCGGATGCGGATGTGGAGGCGGATATTTGAAGGCTAACATCCGCGGATACGGATGCGGATGCGGGTCTTAGGATATTTTATAAAAACTAGCAGTCTACCCGCCACTCCGCTCACGCTAACTATCCCACAGAAAACTCGGCCTTTCGTTTAAAATAATTCCAAATGTCACTTTACGTTGGTGGTGACATTACAATGTTTTTCGATTCACTTTTAAATGATCAGTGTATATTGACAATTTCACAATAACACTGGAAATGACAACAAATATGATAAGCGCACCTAGCTAAACATGTTATAACTGATTTACGAGAAGCAAATGAGACATACACAATAACAAACGCGTCGAATCTTGTCAGCGAACGAAATCTTCGTTGGTATTGGTCAATACACACGTGCATAGCGCTCGCGGACGTCGCCGGCTCCACCTATTTTCTTTCTTATCGCGACTTGTGGCACATCTGCATCCGCATGAGTATCCGCATCGATTATTGCGGATGCGGATGCAGATGCAGATGTCCAAATCGATGCAGAAGCTCCGCAATTGCGGATGCAAATATTCGCAACATCTTTAGTTCAAACCTATCGCTTTCAAGTCCGACGCCATTAATGCTATATTTATTAACGTAGCTTATGTAAATTATAATATCTTTCAAGGTATGCTATAAATAGTTTGTAGGTGAGTGCACGTATCATGTAATATAGGATAGACACGGCTACACTCGATCCATCTCCGTCCGTTGCTTCGTTGAGCGACTCCGTGCACTATATCGGGTATCGCGTTTGACGGGTGCAGTGAGTTATTGCCTATCACTTGTAAACTATTCGACACTACAACCCGTCCGGGCTATAATAACACAATGCTCTGAATATTTTGGAAGTTAGTTTGAAAATGTTTTGAAACCGAATTGTCTTTTGTTCAGAATTTGGGCACTGTAAGCAGCGAATGATGAAATGAAATGGATTAGATATATGAATATTACAATATTTAAAAAAAAGTTGTATTAAAAAAAGGAAAATAACATAAAAAATATATCGGTCTCAATAGCTGGTCCTTTTCCACAAGCATGTTTCATAAAGAACTCATAATTTTTAGCCTTCCTCTTTAATGGTTGAGTTTATGAAGTACCTATAGCTACAATACGAACGTACGAACATGGTAAATCTGTTAGCGGTGAAATTCACGTTCCTTATCCTCTTTGCGTTTACACCATAATTTGAGGACACAAAATCCAGTTGGAAGGCCGATTCTATATTTACAGTGAACGAGGCATGAATATTCAGTTCGCTAGCGTGCACACTTTTGGGACATTTTTACTCGTTGTTTTGGATGGGACTTTTGTAATCTGGAGAATTTATCACAAAACATTTTCTTATATGTCTTTAAACGTTGACTTGATGTAACAATGTAGAAAGTGTTGTATAAATATAATAAAACAAAGTCACCGCCACGTCTGTCTCATCTGTCTGTCTGTTCGCAATAAACTCAAATACTACTGTTTCCACCAATAGACAGAGTGATTCATGAGAAAGGTTTAAGTGTATAATTTGTTAAGGTTTTGTGTAAATTGGTTGAAATATGATGATAATTGTAACTTACGCGTGTAAGGCACAACTAGAAACGTACGTTTAACAATATATCAACTTTATTTTTTTTTTCTTATTTTTTATTCAGCTTCTGCCTTTCGTGATACATACCAGACATTAACTCATGCTTTATTCAATGTATGGGTATTGAAAACATGCTGCGTCCTCATTCGCAACGTGTTGACTACATTAATATCTCACGGGCCCCAAAACCCCAATAAAATAAGCGATAGGAACAAATCAACGTTCAACGCTGCGGGTTACCTACAAAACAAGCGATTCAGTTGTTTTAGCAATAAAACGACTAAAATTCAATTTGCAGTTCGAACGCATAGTTAAGCTGCGAATTTGGTTCGGCGGCGGAGCGTTCAGCGGTGGGTTCAACTGTTGTACAGTACGAGGTTGAGCGTGTACTTTCGCGTGCAACGTGTACATCTTACTTGATGAATTACATCCAGATACAGAACATTTGTTCAAATGATCGTGCTCATACCACAATTATTTGTCCTGGGCTCAGCAGTTAGGACCACTAACCACTAGACCAATATGTCATGTTTCCCGAATACTCGTTCATAACATAGTATAGTGTAATGTTAGAAGTACAGTATAAACACGGCTGGATTTATAAATTTAAGGACATGAATTATTCGAGAACAGGATTTGAAAAACAATGAAACGGATTTTTTTCTAAGTAAAATCTGTTAAATTACATATTGAACACTACTTATAAATGCATGTCGTAACAGAAAAAAAAACGCTGAAACACTTTACCAAGGAAGGAAGTCGCAACCGCAGTGTGCGTGTAGGATTTACTGCAACATCTCGCTGCTCGATTAAGTGGGACCAGACAAATCTGGATCAATGTTGGCACACTCCTGAAAGTGGTAGGCGCGTGAAGCTATGGCTGAAAGATCATAATTATTAAATTTTTAATTTCATTAATTGTATATTCTCTCTATTTACAACAAACATGCATAGCAACAGTCTAGGCAGAATGGTAAACGATCAATGTACCTACGGAACGTACACATTGCAATGGAACGATAAAACTTTTATGTAGTTCAGTCGCTCATAAAAGCGATTCGAATCCATTCACAGATACAAATATTCGTTTGCCACTTTGAATGTTAACGTCCAATGAACTCTTGAATACTCAATAAAGGGAGTTATAAGCCAACCCTTTGAGTCACTCCTTTACATTCAATATTAAACCATACCTACTAACGACTTAATATATTTGAGCTTACGAATATTAAATATTGAAATAATATTCCGTGAGGGAGGAGAGCCAGAATCGTCAGCACATCATACCTAATTTAACAGGTTATGGTGCAATTTATAACAATAATAATAACTTGAGACACTTCACACATGGCCGTCTGCTCCCAAACTAAGTACACGACGTCCAGGCACACGCGGACGCCGCCTTCTTGCGGTTGACCACTGTAGCTTGTGAAGCGGAAAACCTGTCCCGTCCACCCGCGTCCACACTTAGGGCGGCATGAGTCGCTGGAACGCGCACCTCCACCGCCCGATTCGGCAGTCTTAAGTTGGCGGGGAGAAGTCGCTTTTTTTTTTTTTTTTTGCTCTTTCGACTGTTCGATCAAAATTTTTATTTGTTTGATCGAGTTTAAAAAAAAAAAAATTCCCCTTAAGCTGGCGGGGAGAAGTCGTTTTTTGGCATTTTTTTACTATTTCAACTGTTCCAATGATGAACAGTTAACGAACAATTGAAATAGCAAAAAAAAATGTAAAAAAACGACTTCTCCCCGCCAACTTGAGAGTAATTTTTTATTTTATTTAAAAAAAAAACCAAGATTTAGGTCCGAGTGGAAAACTAGGCAGAGCCTGTACTAAAATAACCAGACTGCTGAGAAACATACTTATATATTTCTAAATACATGCATATTATAGATAAATTACACCCAGCACAGAAAAAATCACCGTGCTCATGAGACAATTATTTGTCCGGGGTGGGAATTGAACCCAAGACTTCTGGCTCAGCAATCAGGATCCCTGACCACCAGACCGATAGACTTGTCAATTATGTTCTGTTATTTGTATTATGATGTTATTTATTTGGCCCCGCGGAATTCACATACATATGTATGTAGTACTATTTACTGTAATAAAGGAAGGTATATTGGTGATATTTCATTTAAAAAAACACATAGATATACCCACACAGAATCGAGCCCACGACATTCGGTGCGGCGTAGTGGAGAGGCGACCACTTTACCATTGCGCATTGGGTTACCATGCAGACATAATAGACAGATTATCTATTTAGCCTTGGTCGAAGATATCACGATAAGTTTTGCAAATATTGAGTAAGCTGGGTCATGCTTTGTTGTTTAAAAAAATCCTTAAAAGCTTTTACTAACTGCAACACTCATTATCATATTCTTTTCATAGTAGACGGTATTGGGGAAGTTGTACAACCTTTTATGTGTTCTTCATAAAATACCACTAAAAATGAAACACTAAAACATTACTTTATGTTATCCATCGACTACAGAGATCCGACCACGTTTATGTCCGAATACAAAAGTGTTACAAGCCCAAGCCGATATAAAAGCAGAAACGGCACTAATAACTCGTGCACGTAAAATATAAACGAAATATTTCTACTTTTACGGTGCCCTTACTTTATACTCGTATGTACGTCCATACATAGTTGGTCGAACTATTATAGTAAACACAAATGAGCGCATTCCCATGCTGGACTAAATATCAACAAAACTTTTGCATGTACATAAACGTTAAGAATTTTACGGTTGAAGGTTGTGATAAAAGTCTCGCATTTAATGTAAACGTTATAATGTTTATTGATTGTTGATTTTTCTTGAAATCAAGCAAAATTGACGTTGAAAGTGATGAATGTTATTGTAATTAACCAAGTTTAAAAAAGGAGGAGGTTCTACGTTCGGCTATATGTATCTTTTTTATAGCAAAGCTTACCACCTTATCTAATAGAACTATCCGGTTTATTAAATTAAAGTTAATATAATCTAAGGCACAGTAGTTCGGTAACTTACAATATTTATTTAACATTACAGTAAGTAATATTCTAAATATATAAAAAAAGTTAAAACTACTTAGGCACTAACAAAGGGCACAACACATGTGACACTTTTAATATAGGTAGGGTTTATAGGTAACACTTTATGCACTAGGCACTGGTTCGTTTGAAGTCAGTGCCCGAAATGCAATAATTAATACTAAGGGATATAAACGCCTCCATTATGAACGGAATACAATTACTACGATGTTAGATTCACTATTATATTAAATACCTACTGAGAGAGATATATTTTGCGCAATTTGCAAATTCCCTGCAATAATTTCATACCCAGTGGTCCTTCAAATGTGCATAAACAAGATGACGTCTTATATTGTACCGCAGTGACAGGTTGCGTGGCACATGCTTTAGGTGGTGTTGGCACCACGCCAACCGCTGCCACACTGCCATAAAGCTATGCAAATCACAAAGGAGCCTGCATTCGCGCCACGCGCCACGCGCCCCTGTGCCCCATCACACTGGAGCCCGATACAACTCATGAGCTTACCCGTGGCAGAGATATATCTTACCCGATGAATACCGAGACTTAAGTCCTTATGTGAAAAATTGACATCAAGGTAAGTACTCCCATCTCAAAGACCGGCATCGCACTTGTGACTCTTGACTTTGAGTTGCAGGTGTCCATGGGCGACGGTAGTCACTTACTATCAGGTGAACCGTCTGCTCGTTTGCCCCCTATAATATAAAAAAAATAATAATTAAATTTTATTGTGCTTGTAGTCAACGTACAGTTTAGTAGCTGTAGCTCCTCTGTTTCACAACCGATTTTTTTTTTGTTTAGTAGATATTAATGTTTTAGTCATCATCATCCTCCGGCTCTTTTCTCCGTTTTAATTAAGGTCAGCGCAATGTGTAACATTACAAAAGAATTTTGGCTGGTTTCTTTTATGGCCGGCCGCCTGTCTGACGCCAACCCTCCTTGGGATTGTGGTCGTTTTAAGACGGGAAAGAAGGAACCTAGGCTAAGGGATACCGTAAGTCTAGGATGGGGAATGGGGCTGAGACAGCAGTAGCTCACAGAGGCTGGGGCGTACCCGAATGTCCTGTACTTCCTGTGACTGGAGTGGCCACTAGGACAAGAACACCAGCTGGCATGATGATAATGATGACAACGAGCTTTAGTGTTCTCAACAATAAAAGTTATAGTTAGTAAAACTAAGAAAAACACGCTTGGAGAACGGAATAGAAATTTAAAGAGTTCCACTATCCACCTGGCTTCATCATCGGACCATCGTTACTAAGCCCAAACGACCTTAGTTGCACTGCACTGTCTAAACATTATCATTCTTTTATTCCACCACCGACTGATAATTCGTTGGTGGCAACTGCTTACCGACCGGATCAGGACACCGCTACATACTCACTAACCACATAATAATGTGTATTACAAAACAATACTATAAGAAATACAACAAAATTAAACTTCTGTAAAGGAACTGTTCGCGATTTTATAACCGAGAAATATTGCACGGACCGATTAATCAAACGCCATTAACAAATATTAAAGTTTTAAGAATAGCTGACGAGCAAACGGGACTGGAGACAACGTGACTCACTATTTTATGTTTATCTGTAACAATAGTATTATAAATCTTGTTCTGTTAGTTTACAAACAAACAATGTTTGATATTACTCTCTCTTTTTTCTAAAGGGAGGCTATGAATTATATAAGATCACGCTATGGCCTAAAGCAGTAGAGCACTAGCGTTCAAAAAGATATTTTTGGTCTTGCATAATTATATAGTTAGACTATAATATAAGGACATACTACGGATTATTTTGCCTAACTTTTATATACTAATTAAAGGTACGAGAGGTATAAGGTGTTATTAAAGCGTATTTTTGTCACCCATTTTATCAAGATGGTCATTAAAATCTACTAATATACACGGACGAATTATAATAGCCGGCTAGAATATTATTACCGTGACTGCTACTTTAAACTACAAGATAAAATATTAATGAAGGCTAGAATTTATATTCAAAGCCTCAGTCGCACTGAAAAATGTTGCCGGAATTTTATAACAAAGAGCCCGGCAATAGCAATAAGCACTCACGACCATTCTTTGCTGATAGTCAGATTTATAGTGCGTCTGAGTTTTCAAAGCAAGAGTCTTAACGCTACGCTAATCGCTTACATCATGCTAGGCGCATCATTGTATGGCATTGCTGACTATTGTTTCTTATTTTTCATAATTTTTATTTAAATTGAACTATTTATTTTACCTGGGTTGACTATAAAACAGGTTCTCGTAAATAATGATTATCAGCTTCTTGCCCTTTTCACAAATTTATTTAGGGTCCGTGCAATATGTTTTCTTCTTCCATTCTACTCCATCATTTGTTATTTCACTGCCTACTCCCTTTCTAGCTATATCCTCTTTCTCGAAGTCCATCCGTCTTTTCTTTGGTCGTCCTCTACCCTTGCACTTCTCTACATACATAGAACTCTAATGTATTCATTCCGCATCTTGTCCATCCTAGCCACACCAACGCGTAGTGCGTTCCCTTTCAACATTCGCATTTCAAATATGCAGACTTCTCTTATCCGTTCCTTTTGTTGACCAATATTCAGATCCGTACAGAACGTACTGATGATCGTCGTATAAATCTGTCCTTTCAGTTTAACAAGAAATCTGGGGTCACATATTGTACCTGTTACCTGCCGCCACTTCATCTATTCTGGATTGATTCGATGCTGTAGAATAGCCCGGTTCATTTCGCCATCGCTTTGTATTCTCGTAAATAATGGCACGTCACAAAATGGCAAATAATAAATTCTGCATCGATTGCTGAACAAGTTATATTGCACTTTATAGCGTAGTAACAACGGTCGCTATTTAAATGTCCTCCCATAGTGAACGTTCTCCATGAAATACTTTTAGTAATTCCGTTTCTTAACGTAAATATGAAACTTCCTTCTTAATATTTTGTTGTCCGAGTTGCAGTAACATCAGTATACTCAGCTACTTTCGCAGTAAAATCCGAGAAATAAAAATATTTCTTAGAACTTCTTATTGAATGTAGCATTAAATTGCAAATGTTTTTATCAAGTTGTGAGTTGTGCCTTGGGGATTTTTACTAAAAACGAAAAGTGTAGGATGACCTACTTAATATAATGTATGTTCTCGTAGGAAAAGTTTTAGTAAAAAAGAGATGTAATTTTTTTTACGGTATAGTGGCAAACGAGCAGATGGATCACCTGATGGTAAGTGACTACCGTCGCCCATGGACACCTGCAACAACAAATTAAAAACACAGTGGAACCCGCGCTAAACTAAATCAACCGAGTTCGTAGTCTTTGTTAATGTTGATACATTCATGACATGTTGGTCCATATTTTTAGTTCATATTTTTCTGTTTTTTATTTACTTTTAAGCGCATTGTTGTTGTCAACTTAACAAAAATATACTATAATAACTGTGATTTAACCAGCAAACTGAGTTTCAATTAGTATAATCTAAACGTGCATCTAATGGAAGCAGTGGGATCGGTAACTATAACTTAAAAATAAGTAGTTATTTGGTAATGCATAAATTCCCGAAAGGTCCCGTGTAACTTTCTTAGTATTTATGGGTTGTCTTAGGAAAATCCTAACGAATAGTTTGATTTACTTAAATGGAAAAAGGTCATGTAGTAGTGTTGACTCTAAACATCGCGAGCCAGACAAATGGTAAAACGCCTTCTATCGGTGAAAATATTAACGAATTGTCCGAACTTTACAGGCAGCCGGTGATCTGCGGCGTTTAGAACCCACCCAGGGGGCCAGGCTTACAGTTTGTAGGAATGAGGTACTCTATTTTGAGCTTTGTGCTTCTAACTACATTTAATACCCAACTTGATCGATTCTTCTCACGGCAGCTTCTTACAGCAATGCAGTTTTTTCGTGTCATGGAATAAGCTTTGCCATCATTTTTTGGGTACCTTACAGTACTGATGACAGATAGGTCTGCCCTGTATTAAACTTGAGCGTGTTACAACTTAAGTTGTAATTAGTCCGTGAGATCGCCCAGGTGTTGACGTGAGGCACGCTAGTCGCGCATTACCTGACCCAACAGGTACCGCGCTTCCAAGAGCTGCAAAGACTCAACACGCGACGAGAAATATATATATATGATACAGTATACACAGGTTTACATTAGATGTGATCTTCTATCACACGGCATTTCCCAAGCCCTGTACTTGAAGATACGATTGTTTGTGTCTTCGCATAAAGTAATACTAAAACTCTGACTTGATTACGCGATAGGGCAAGGTCAACAATTGACAGTATTTAACACTTAAACTCAATAGTAGTACACATACATAGCTGGTGGGTATATTATATTTTTTCAAACAACCACGTGGTTCGTCTGTTGTTAAGCGGTTTACGTTTATAAATACTCATAATATTTTGTGCGTTCTCAAGTCTAGTCAAGGATTTCCATGAGAGACCCACAAAGGTCTTTCGACTCTACTAACTAATGATGATTTTCTGTAGGCCGAACAATATATATTTTTTTTGGATTCTACATCCTACTAAGTAAAATATGTAAATCAACATATTTTATTTTCAGCCCAAGTAACTTACTGGTTTTGTTAGTTGGTATGGCGGGTATAGGCATCTTGGCAAGGCACCACTTTTATAATATCAATTGCAACGTTCCGATGTTTCAGATAAACATTTGCGAAAAAATTATGAGTATACAATAAAAAAGGGTGAATTGAGTTTAACTTTAATACAGCAGTTGTAATTAAAGCCTTTTGTCCCATTTCCACATTCACAAAATGTAATTTGCATGACAGTAAAAAATCGACTTGCCCGTTTAGCTAGCGTTAAATCCCCGACACAAATAGTGCCAGTGACGTCAGCATTGCTTACGTCACACCGTTTACTTCTGTGTGCAGTGACAAACTAACTACGTCCTTTGTCCATGTAACATCAGCAGTTGGCAGTATTCGCTTTGTGGGCACCACAGCGAAGATTACGCGCCATTCACACGATGTTCAGCGACTCGCTCTGACCAGATGTGTACAATGCGCTCGTTACGAGATATTTGCGGTCATTGCGATTGTTACATTGAAATTGGTAGGTTGCAGATCGTACTTAACTTATCTACATATATGTATATACATTACCTACATATATGTATATTTATATAGGTAATGTATATACATATATGTATATATGCTTGCGATATAACTAAAGGTGTAAGTACGTTGTAATAATATAAACTTGGCAATCAAAGCCAGGTAATATTGAGGGGTTAGTTTGATACTAGAGAATATAAATTAATAATTGTAAATGCCAACGTGCTCGTAATGACGCCGTCACGGCAATGTCCACGTGTTGAACATAAGTGCACGTAATAAAAAAGTTTTCAGGTTGCCTGAGCGCGATTATTGTCGCAGATATGCTAACGAACCGACAAGCGAGTGACACGTGGTGGTACTGTATCATTCTAGTGTCATGTCATTGTATATTTTTTGTAAAAGATTCCTTATAACTTAGTTTACTAGATACATTATAAAAAAAATTAAGTCGTGCTCTTCACTAAAATTAAGTCAATGTTTTTGTTGTTAATATCATTATTAATTTAATCAAAGAATTTTATTATTCTCTGTTTTTTTGTTGACAACAAAATATTTATCTAATTAGCGCATTTTAAATAGTTAAAACAATAAGGCAGACATCATCTGCCTAAGACGATATTGATGTTATTATTAAAGTTTAGTCTTCACGAAATGGTCGTGTCTTTATCGGCTCTGAAAACCCAACAGCTGACTATTTATTTTATTATTCCTTTGACGTACTAATTTTACTGATGTTAAAGCTGCATATAGCTTACGCAGAAATAGATACGAGTTCATAAATATACTCGTAGTTTGTGATGAAGTTAAACTAATCTTAACAAAAATAAAAACAACAGAAATAATACAGAATTAATTTTAGGTGGGACATAATCAATTGACTTCTAATGATGAATGAATGGATGTAAACTAACTGTGATTATTGATTTTGCCTTTTGTTTGTGTGTTGGTGCTAAAATCCCCATCAACCGGGTCACGGTCGAAAACGAAATAAATATTCACAAACAAAAAATATGCTGTTAAATGTCAACCTTTATTATAGTAATAATTTAACAATAAATGTACTAAGAAATAACAAATAAAATATCTTTAAAAAGCATTGACTCGTCAAACCACACTTACTGTAAGTAATCGGACGGATGGGCTTAGGAAGCCCTCTACGTACAGACTAGACTACGCTATTATATTACTACACTATCACATAGCATATCACATTATAACATTCACCACATAGCATTGGTGTCTATTTGAAAAATGAGGAACGATTAGCGATGCTGATGTCATGAGTTCAAGACGAGACTCGTTCGACCGCCATCCATGAGCCGCCTCATAGGGTTGAATCGACCAATTGGCACAGTGTGTTGGTATTTCTGCATTCTTAACTAGCCAATCAATGACGTTTTACCTTGCAATTAATAGATGGCGCTAACGAGTACTAAGTAGTTTTGTGGTATAATATAGGTATAGGACACAACTTTTTATATTTTTAAATGTATTTATTTATATAATGTGAATGTTTATAAAAATGTAATTTTGGTATAAATAAATGTAAACTAATGAATAAAGGGAATAATAGTAAAATCAATTTCGTGTTTTTAATATTATTATTATTTTTGTTGTATTGCATTAATTTATAAACATCTACTCCGTACTCTGTCAGCGAAACACTCCTAAATGTTTTTATTGTGCATATCCACTGATGCTCAATGTACTTCAGCAAATTAATAATTTTTCTATCTATTCTTTGATAACTTTAATTTAAACTGTTGTTGATAAACACATTATATTACATCTCACGCTAAGCATAGTGCTGTTCACACGCACTTATATTCTCGATCAGCTGTCAGGTAAAAAATTCTGCCAAATTGAGCTGGCTTTTGGGATTATTTGTTTTTTAGAGTACCTATATTACTCTCCCAAAATCTCAAATTGCCTCAAGAATATTTTTTGGATTAGTTTAAAAAACCATTATGCAAGAGTCTGGTAAACATTTAGACCCGATTAATTGAACCGGCTCTTTTATTTTTCAGTTCCTTAAATATCTAACTTAAAGATATAAACAACCACTGCTTACATGAGTTGTATAAAATTCTGTCTTGAAAGCGGTTATTTCCTATGGAGAGGAGATTACTATCTACAAGTGGATGGAGTGTCTATGGACTCATCGCTGGTCCCTCTGGTGGCAAACATTTTCATGGAGTGGTTTGAAGAACAAGGCTTAAGCACAGTGTCAAAGAAACCCCGATACTGGTAGCGATATGTTGATGACATCTTCACGGTCATCGACCGGGACTCACTGGGCGACCTAAGCAGGCACCTCAACAAGGTACATAAAAAGATACAGTGCACAGTCGAAGAAGAAAAGAATGGAGTCCTGCCGTTCCTAGACGTATTAGTCATCCGTGGCTCGAACGGGCGATTAACAAACACGGTGTACCTACAGGAAACTGACACACACGGACAGGTACCTTCGAGCTGACTCACACCATCACCCTACTCACTTATCTTCTGTGCCTAGATCACTGATAAACCGAGCTCTCAACATCTGCGATCCACAATATTTGGACAAGGAAATGGAACACCTACGCCACACATTAGAAGCAAACGGATACCGCTGGCGGGAATGTGCCTGGGCGGCGAATGCGATTTATGGTCAGCGAACACCCGGTGTAGAATTCCCCCCCGCGTTTCTCCCATTTATACGTGGAGTGACTGATAAAGTTAGACGTATATTGGGACCCAAATATGGTGTCAAGACGATCTTTCACCCACCCGGATAGCTTAGAAACCTACTGCGCTCCTCAAAGGATGTGGATCCACTTGGGGCCCTCGGTATATACTCGATTCCTTGTGACTGTGGCTTGAGGTATGTGGGTGAGACTCGTCGGAGCGTCGCAACTAGGCTACGTGAACATATACGCGATATGAAGAACATGGACTGCAACAGATCGGCCGTCGCTGAACATGTTTCAAAGACGGACACGGCTCATTTTCACAACCCGGCGGTCGGTACCACAAATGAATTGGTGGGACAAACAACAATCTAGTCTGGCACCTGCAACCGGCGCGGCAGGACGCCTCATACCTTGATAAAGGGCCCCGTCGGGTCCGAAATTAGTCGGGTATCCCCGAAATATACACGTGAGTAAAACCGTATATCTTAACTAAGATATAAACAATTCAAAATGCCTCAAAACATATTTTAATAAAAAAACTCTTTTAAAAAATTCAATGTTTGGTAGGGGGCCGCTAGCCTTTAGCCAGACCTCGATTTTATCATTCAGAGCTCTTTCGAAGACTATTACAAAATGTTTCATTGTGCCTCAAGAACATACTCTAAATTGTTCACCAGCTCTCGGACTATATATTCTTTTAACCACTCAATACAGTGTCTTGTAGCGTAAGATAAGATAAGCTAAGCTAAGATAAGATGAGTGTCTTAACCCTGTATATTATTATTATACTTATTTACATTATTCTTCTACATTTATTTAGTCTTATGTACGTATGTGCCTTCTCTTATTAAAATGACGCTTTTACTTTCACTCCAGTACTGAAAATATTTTATTGAACGAGTTTATAATACGAACTTCACGGAAGTCGTCTTACAATTTTCGTTCAAATCCTTTGATGAAACTAGCCATGTGTAATATCGTTGAAAGGTTCACAGCACAAGGAGAGCTGGAAATAACGAAAATAACATATTTATTTCACTCGCTCAATTCATTGCTTCTGATCACTTAAGGCAGTGCTACATCACTCGCTCGAGGTCGCGTTTTATATACCTACCAATTTAGCATGCCGTGGCCGGTATAAGTATCATTAGGGGCGACAACGCGTAGCTGAGAGCACGCACGCACTGAACGATATTCTTCGTAAATAAAAACAAAATGCCAAATCGAACTTATTGTACAGTGGACGTGTTTTGTTATTGATAAATGTATTTATTATGTTAAATTGAGTTATTGCTAGATGTTAGTGATCTGTTAAATCCTATAAAAATAAGTCGCAAAAATTATTTTAGTTATTACTTATTTTGTCAATATAATTTAAAAAAATACTTTAGGTGTTTATTCTTTACTCGCTTATAATAATAAATAATATTTATTTTCTTAACACAAATAATAAATGTTGCCTATATATATTCTATACAATGTTATATACAAATTGTACTAAATCAGGTTTAGAGTGTTTGGTCAGGTTGTAAATAGTGAACCCATAACATTTAGGAAAGGTGCCGAACTTTGTAGGTGTGGACTGCCCGCGTATTCATTTCTAGTAGGCAAGGCGAATTGTCCGCTGCTTCTCTCACACAATATGTTTGACATAGTACCTACCTATAGGATTTTCTTAAAACACGAAATTAAATTAGGACCATCTATAATAAGGCTAGAAAATAATATAGTAAGAGCGACTGAAATGTAAAACATATTGAGAGCGGCTCGGATTGAGGTATTTATTCGAGTAGGTAGTTATTTGTTATTGGAGCGCATATCATAAAACGTCGTGCCGATTAAAGGGGTCTCATAAGATACAAACAGTTACAGGTAGCAGGCAGATACCTTTTGTCTCTAATGCTCCTGTAATTGTAGACTTTCGTTGTAATAGTAAAAATGTTCATAATGATATCAATGATAGATTTCATCCTATGTCTGAACATCGTTGGTTTATTATAAATCATACTCGCGCTATTATAAACTGACGGAAAATTGCCAACTTTTTGTATGAGAAATTAAGTATATTAAAGTCGGATAGTAAAAAAGCAGTATTTTAGAAAAATAAACAGTGTTGTTTTTTAGAATCGAAAATCATCTTTGGATCTTCTCGCACAAATCAATATCTTACGGTCATTAAAAAAAAAATCACACATTAAATCTTAATTAAAATAAATGAGGAGCAAATGTTTTTATCAAATTGATAGAAGCCCTTTTTCTATAATCCCGTCACTTGGCATACATTACAGAAAAGCAAGCATTGAATCGTAAGCAGAGTATCTTTCTCCCGTCTACTCAGCGGCCATTAGTATATAAGGTACATGTGTACAGCATCAACATTTTACGTTTCTCCGGAAAGGTTTAAGAATAATAAGGTTTAATAATAATAACTTGACACATTCCACACACGGCCGTCTGATCCCAAACTTGGCAGAGCCTGTACTATGGTAACCAGACTGCTGATAAACATATTTATATATTTCTAAATACATACATATTATAGATAAATTAAACCCAGACACAGAACAAATGATCATGCTCATCACACAAATATTTGTCCTGGGTGGGAATCGAACCCAATATTAAAAGTGAAGAATATTTTAATAACTTTTAAAAATTAAACTTGGGGGAAATAAATTTATTTATTATTCATTACCTTTATAAAACTCAACACCCATAAATTTAATTATCAAATATCACTACATATTATAAAACAAAGTCTGTCTGTCTGTCTGTCTGTTCGCGATAAACTGAAAAACTACTGAACGGATTTTCTTGCGGTTTTCACTAATAGACAGAGTGATTCATGAGGAAGGTTTAGGTGTATAATTTGTACCCGTGCGAAGCCGGGGCGGGTTGCTAGTATAATCTATTTCATTATTTGTCTATTTTGTACAACCTTAAAGTGTCTGGCAAAGCGGTTACACACACAGACAAAGGTCGCGCGGTGGGCAAGGCGTTCTCAACTTTCGAGTAGCGGAAATAAGATATATTTCTGGTCGCAGCTAACGCCAGGTATTATTAATTAAATTTTGTAGGCTATTATAACGTAGGTATTTTCACTTTTGTATGGGAGTGATGTATCTGTTACGAAGTAACTATTATCTTATCTGTGCTTAAGGTAATGAAGTTAAAAATAATTAGTATGTGCTTTAAAACAAAATTTAAAAAGTTCTTTTCGCTGTGTGATACAACAGTGGATAAAGCATTAAAAAAAGGTCTTATACCACAAAGAAAAAAAAAGTAATTTAGAAAAACTAAAAAACACGCTTTACAAGTGAACCATATTAACAAGTAAATAATTTTTAAGCTTTCGCGTTCCTTGATCGCGTTAATTCCCGTAAACACGTAAATAATATTAAGTAAATAATTCTTTCAAAAAAAAAACCGACTTGAAAAAAAAAAAACCATTCCATAAAAGACTTATATGGTTTTCTCATGGATGCCATTGTCAGAAATGGACCAAATTGAAATGGGACCACACGGAAAGCACCAGCTTTCAAATAAAAAAAAGAATCATCAAAATCGGTTCAACTACAAAATTTCAATTTCAACTAGAAAATTTGACCCAAATAAAAAACGAGCAAGCTAAATAAAACCGTTTAATAAAAATCTATCTGATTCATTTTCTTTTGATATCTCTAAAACTCGTCATTAGCTACTAAACAAAAAAATAAAGAAAATCGATTGACCAGCAGAGGTGAAAATGGTTCTTAACTGTTTAGTCTTGTCTTTTTGCATATAAAACATAGAGTGGATTATGATATCGTTACGTAGCGCTACGTATGCGTAGAAGTCACAGTGCTACGATTTCATGCTGTGGATACGAGGTCGGCGACCCATTACTGGTTTAACACAAATCTCGCTTCTGATATTCTTTGCATAATCCTTTCTTCCTATTATATTTTAAATGCGAATTTGGGTTTGTTTGTTGTTTACAATTAACTACTCAACAGAAGGCATTTTGTCAGGGGTACAGAAAAGGACGTAGGGTACTGTTCATCCGGACGAAAGTAATGTTTCCATATATAGAAAAATAAATACGATGCGAGAGAAGCCGCCGCAGGCTTAAGTAAGTGTACAACAATCTAAACTCGCAAATAAATACAAGTTAGTTAAGCAGTAGCGTGCCTGTTAGGATATGTGCAAGCTGCGGAGGATAGCATTCATTAGCTAAGATAGTCGCAGTGTTCATTCGCGATTAAACAGCTGATAACTGACTCTCAGTAAACAGATACAATCTCAATTTAAAATAGTCTTTGCATAGATTGCGTCTACATTGCCAATAAGAATTTTCAAGTAATTTTCTTTCCCTCAAGTTTTGCTTCAAAATTGAAATAACCGAGACTCTCTGTAGTATTTGTAATTGTACACGTTAGATATATGTATGTGTGTTGGCTGAACGTAACTTATGTCCAAAACACTATACCTGAATCAAAATATGTCAACGTCAGGCAAATTCAAAGATATGTAATAATATCTTTTAAATACGTCAACGCGTTAATTCCCGTCAACATAATTACGAGTAAGTATATGTAAAATATGTCAATTTCAACATGGTGGAATTACATTTTAAGCCCTCGGGGAATCTATTAGCATTGGCACTTGAAATGATATAGTCAGAGTCGGTTATATACAGGTTGTAAGATACACCACACCGAATACTGAAATAGTATATCAGATCATCATTCTGAGTCGATCATTCATTTGTCAATCATTGGAATTTTCTGCCAGAATAGTTTTTCTCGTAGCTTAAACTTACATGCTGTATAAATATAAGATGTTTCGATAATATATTTAGTTTTGAGTAACGAATTAAAACATTAATGAACTTATTACAAAAGTTTTCGTGATTAGTTCAATAATATATCCAGCAAAATACTAATCTTATTTCAAACAACTTCTAACAATTTCTTTGGTGTTGATTAAAGTATTTTAGTAATTAATTGTCGGAGTACTAGTTTACGGTTGGTAGAAAACAGGAGCAGTGGGCGGCGGACACTGAGTAACTCAATTAAAGACTCTTCGTCTTGTTTCAAAGTGTCACTGTCGCGTTGTCCGGCGGCTAATTATCGGCTGTCGCTAATTACAGCCGACTCGGGCGACGAACAGCTCCACCATGACACATATGTATAAGTACGAGTATGTGTTGTTGGAGGGATAGAGGAACTTTAGAAAAATGAGACAATAGCCGCTAGTGAAAATAAAAGGAGTTTATTGTTACTTCTGGTCACATAGCGGTCAAAATGGAACTGCAATTCTTTAGCTTTTTAAGATTGTACTTAATTGAGATTCCAAGGGTAAAGTAAAATGTTGTGTGAATGTTACGTTTTTAAAACATACCTAGGTACACCCATTACAACTTTTTTTTACTTCAATCAACTATAGAAAGCAGAAGTTTATTAATTCGTCGCTTTGTTTTATGTATGTTCACCGATTACTCTTAGACTTTTGAGTTTTTTCGGAGCCTAGGAACGAACTCGTAATAATATAGTATATAGTGCGTTAAAAGCCCTGGGTGCTTGATATAAAATATTACAAATAGTTCATTGGTAGCTAGTTATAAAAGTAGATTTATTATAAAAAAATATGGTAACAAGCACCCCACGCTTTTTACAATTAAAAAAAAAGCGTGTTTTTTTTTAGTTTTTTAACTTTTTAATAATTAATTTATTCATAATTTTTAGTTTTGTATTGTCATCGGTGCTTGATACATGTGCAAATTTTCAAGTGAATCCAGTCCATTACAAAGATAGATAGAGACAGGTTAAGCTAGAAGAGCTAGAAAGCGTGTAAAAATCATCAATACGATGAGGCGTTTGTTTGTACGTACAAATCAATTTTATCAAGTAGTTCTATCCACCTTCAAATTAGGTAGGTATATTAACAAATCAGATAAATTTTTTCAACTAAACGTTTTATCAGTTCACCCAACGGATTGAACTTTGAGTTACCTATACCCTATTAGTTTTATGCCCATTTTCACCAACATCCCCTAAATTTTAAGGGTCACCTAGAGCAAGTTAGGTAACCCTTAGTGAAATTTTCGTTTTCACCAACCTTTAGGGGACACCTAAGTGCTTAGATGTCTCTTAAAATTTAGGGGCCCGAATGTTGACCACCTAACTAACCCCTAACAAAGTGACAGAGCAATTTGACGCACGTTTTGTTTAAAATTATTGAAATGGACGACTTATGGAATTTTTTCAATACTGTTGAGACTTTAGAGATGGTAAATAATCCTAGGTTATTCAATAGACCGAGAATTTAACGTGACAGACCGGATTTATTTACAAAATATGGCAAAAAAGATTTTGTTACAAGATATAGGTTAACCAAGGAGAGTGTTATCTTTTTATTAAATAAAATTACTATTTACTTTCTTACTATTTAATATTAATATTTACTTTGTGACCTCAACTCGCCACTACTTCAGACTCTACCTCTGCGTGGTATTTACTTTGGCAGTTGTCAGTTTGACACTTCGAAGCATTGGAATCTACATTTTTAGCACCAAATTACAAAAAATGGTTATTTAATCTTTAAGTATACAAAAAAGTATTTTATTTCCCATAAATTTTTCTTACGAAGATTTCTTACGAAGATAATCATTTTAATAATTTTATATTGCAAAAAAAAAACACAATCGGAAAACACTTTCGCAAGTTTACGGTTCTTGAAACCCCTACAAAATAGGAGACCCTTAGTTAGGTGTCACTTAGCATGGTGAAAACGAAATAAGATAAGAGTTGTATTTAGGAGCTACCTACGTTAGGGGACTCCTAGTTAGGAGATGATGTAAGTATAGTTGGTGAAAACATGCATTAAACTCTTTGCTTATACGAAGCTATTCTATGAAAAGATAGTTGTCGATACGATGCACCCGGTCGAGGGAACGTATGTATTCATTTATCTTTTGTGGCTTAGTACGCGATAAAGCATACAAATATAAAAGATAAGTGTTTGTCTATCGACGCATCAAGTGATTCCTTACACGTGAGTAAAAGAACGTCTGGTCGTAAACGTCTATCTACCTACAGAAAGGTCTCTCTGCGATTCACAAAAGTGGCACGTTTCATCCATTTTTGCGATATCTCGGCGAAAGGATACCATAATACATACTTTGGTAAGAGTGTGATGCTCTAATAGTATCGCTTATAGATTAACAATGTAGTAAGTGCTGAAAAAAATAAATACAAAATAATTAATAAAAATATGCCAGCAGTGGTCGACCTATGGCTGTAATGATGATCATCATCATTACAGCCATAGGTCATAATGAAGCGCTATAAGTTTTTCTTTTTTTATAACGACATATTGTCTGTCTGTATACTGTGTTCACGACTTAATCGCGATGATAATTACTAGGTACAATACCTTCCTTGGTTACGCGACGTTTCGATCGAATTGCAAAGTCGCGAATGCTCTAAAGCACTCTGTCTGTAGTAAACAAATAAACTATCAAAATCCCTAAACAGCAGTAACTGCTATGTTGTTCGTACCTCGATCCGAACTCAAGTGATTGTTTTCAACTTATAATGCATGTCTAGCCTTTTATTACCATACCATTGTCAACCGACCAATAGTGCGCTACCGGAGTAACTAGTCATAATAATGTCTATTAACTCATTTTGTGAAGTAGTGAATTGTTTTATCATCTATTAGTTTGACCCTATTTTTAATAAAATAAATACGATTTTTTGATGTGGCGACACTGTTCATGCATTGTTATACGTCGAAAGATTACTAAAGTAACGCCATGACATTGCGAAAAAAAGAAAATGTGCGTAGAAAAATTCCCATCAAAAAAATCTACACGCGCAGTTTGGGGGAATTATTCTGGCGAATGTCTAAAAATAGTACTCATCGCTAAATTATATAATAAGAAAGATCGAGTACGCCTCCCCTCTCCCGCCTCTCTCCCTGCCGCCGTGACGACTGTAATAATATTAGTGACAGCCAATAATTAGTCGCTTTGATATAAGATGCTTTTAATTAACTTTGTCACTTCTAACGCTTCGTTTTTACCTTAATGAAAGAGAAATATTTATCATTAAAGACACGAGTACAATTAATAATTTGGGGCAAATTTGGTGACATTATTTAAATTATTTATAACATAAAACATTTTTGTATTACAATTTCCATAATACAAAAAAACCTAACACTCCTTTTTTGAGCAGTATGATACATACATATATGTATCTTTTTACTAGATTTATAATTGCGAATATGCTGTAGGACTACATATTTATTACGCTTCTTCCTTCGTACCAATGCTGTCCGTAATGTTTTACTTTGTATTTATTTATTTAAACTTTCTTCAAACACATTGCATAAATCGCACTCAATACTAGGGACATTTTCTATCAGAGACATGTGTGACAGGTTTGCATGTAATTAAAAATCTTAGTCGGGATGTACAAATAAAATAATAGGGTACATCATACCCAGCATCATGGCGACCATTTTCTTAATAACTTGATATCCTAATTTCCGGGCCATAAGAGTATCCCATCGCGTATCTGCGTACATACTCAGGATAGTGTCGGTATTCCACTGTAGCCCTAACATCGCATATCGACTTGGCTTATGACTTTTAGCACGATTTTATATTAACTGCACTTGTAACTAACTAACTAATAATTTAAACAAATGTAGTAAGTAAATTTTAACCTACTTCTAATTTTCATATCGAAATAACACTTCGTATTATATACAGCTAATGTTCCTGTCTTAGTGGACTCTCCAGTCACAGGAAATACAGGACATTCGGGTAAGCGACCCCGGCCTCTGCGAGCTTCTGCAGTCTCAGTCCCATTCCGCATCCAAGACTTGCGGTACCCCTTGGCCTAGGTTCCTCTCCCTACCTCTACCTTCTTTCTTCTTTCTCGTCGTAAAACGACTACATTTCCAAGGAGTGTTGGCGTCAGGCAGGCGGCCGGCCATAAAAGAAACCAGCCAAGACCCCAATGAAAATTGGGGAAAGGGCAGGAAGATGATGATGTATATGTAGTTCGCATGGTGATACTGTAATTTAGCATCTTCGAGCTGCTCTAATGATAAAGCCAGGAAGTGGATAGTGAAACTTTTTAGTGAGATATGATTTGATTTGACGAGTCCTTGTATTAAAACCCCCTAGATTAACTACAACCCCAAATTTCATAAATACAGCTTAAACAGCAATTGAGATATTATCGTTTAAAAATCGGCATTTTTATCACTGACTGACTGACATATAGATCAAAAACATTACCCACTTCCCGATGACCTAGAAAGCTGAAATTCGGCGTCCAGCTGTGTAATTGTGTGTATGCAAAGGAAAAAATCAGAAAACAGTGAATTTTTACTTATATTAACTTAGACAGAATCACTACCAAAAATGTAAGTTACGTAAGGAAGAATTTATCAATAAATGGGCAATGCGCTCTTATATTTGTAATGTTCAAGAAAATGTACAAAAAAGAAAACTGTACAACGTAAATGCAGGAAAAATTTTAATTTTACAGATCACTTTTGAATCATGATTAATAATAATGTCATTACAAAAAGTAATGATATCCCATCAAAAACATAAATGTGAAAATGGAAGCCAAGTTCAATATTAAGAATATACGTGGTTATCGACTACGCTGACAAAAGAATTGAGAATTAAATGATTGCCAAGTTCTGTAGATAATCCTGAAGATTTGACATGGCTAAATGTGTCACGCAGCTTCGCACCCGCCCCTGTAGTTCCTCCCCGCAGCGATACGAAAACTACGCGACCTGCTGACCCAACGGTCTCTACGAGCACCCCTGCTGCTCTACCTGCTAAGGCCCTGCCTATAAAGCCAAAGGTTCGTGCTGACGAAGAAGTTTTCATGACTGTGCGAAGCACAAGTCGCGAAGCACTAAGAACAGTTGTGGAAAGGCCCCTGTAAACCCTAACGTAAAGGTGCGTGCCGCTGCGCCGAACACCCTAGTATTCATCTCTCGCCTAAACTACATCACTGAGAAGAGATCGCCAAGTACGTGTGCGAGAAGCTTAATTACCTACCGAGAGTGCAGCTGCTGGAGTCGTTCCGCAACATCAACTTCAAAGCGTTCGTGGAGCGAGTAAACAACTGTTATCTGCACCAGGTATTAGATGAAAACTTTTGGCCGCAAGGTGTGGTATTCCATCGCTTCCAGTACCAACAGACAGCACAAAGACTTAGTGCAAGTGAAGAGTTACTAACGTTAAGTTTTAACTGGCCTGTTGGTCTAGTGGTTAGTGACCCTGACTGCTAAGCCCAGAGGTCGTGGGTTCGATTCCCACCCAGGACAAATAATTGTGTGATGAGCACGATGATTTGTTCTGTGTCTGGGTGTAATTTATCTATAATATGTATGGATTTAGAAATATATAAGTATGTTTATCAGCAGTCTGGTTACCATAGTACAGGCTCTGCCTAGTTTGGGATCAGACGGCCGTGTGTGAGATGTGTGGAGTTATTATTATTCTCTTCATTTATTTTATAAACATACAAATTACATTTTTAAATATACTTACAATAAAAAAAAACAAAATATATTTCAAAATATAAAAAATAGTGTCCCACCGGTATCGGGTACAGGGACCAAGCTACCGGTGGTTAGGGTTACAGAGACAGAAACCTCCTCACTATGCGTGCCGTATCGAGGAGGACTGCCTTCTGCATTAGGCTCTTAATCCAGCTGCCTAACGTGAGCCTCTGAAGGTGTTGGTCAAGGCTCTTAGCAATTAACCCATGGGCCGAAATGACTATCGGCATAATGATTGCTGAATCCACATTCCACATGTCGACAATCTCGTGGGATAGGTCCAAATATTTTATTTGTTTATCTTTTTCCGTTTTTAAGAGATTGTCGTCATGGGGAATGGTGATATCAATAATCATTGCTCGGCGCTCTAATCGGTCTATCACCACTATATCAGGCTTATTGGCAACAATAGTCTTGTCAGTGATGATAGATCGATCCCAGTACAATGTTGCACGACCATTTTCGAGAACTGGGTCGGGCACATACCTGTAGTATGGTAACTCGACAGTCACAAGGTTGTATTTAAGAGCAAGTTGCTGATGGACTATCCTGGCTACTTGGTTATGTCTATGCAAGTACTCGCCGTTGGCAAGACGAGAACAACCAGAAATTATATGCCTGAGGGTTTCTCCGGGACGATGACACGCCCGACAAATGTCAATTGTGCCGTCCTTCAGGATATATCTCCGATAGTTATTCGTCATAACAACTTCGTCTGTAATTGCACAGACAAAACCTTCAGTTTCTCCGAAGGGGTCACCGAACCGTAGCCAAGATACTGATGCTAATAAATCTACATCGGGCCCATTTTTAATGATTGTTATTATTAAGTTTTATTAACTAACACAAAGTTTTAGTATGTAAATTTAGATTACGATATTTATCCATTTGCCAAAATAAACTAAAATAAACACTTTGAGAGTAGTATTGAACTTGTAGTATTTACCTGTGAAATGTTTCTTTATTAGCATTTTTGTTATATGTTAAACCACAATATAATAGGACACCATTATTATTTTTTATATTTATCCGTAAAAAATAGAAAGATTACGACGAAAACACCAAAATTAAAACGCGAAATTGTTTGACTGGAGACTATTAAAGACAAACGTTTTTTAAACCTCTCTTTATCACACCTAGGTTTTTGTATAAGGCAAGGTATCTCACTCAAATACATAGCAATGTACCATAAAATTAGTGTTGGTGGAACTATTTAATTTTTTAATTTTGGTTCGCTAATAGAGCGTGTTTTTAAACCACCACACAAAAATTAAAAAATAAAGTTTAGTTTTTCTAAACTATATTTTTAATTATAATTATACTTGTCCGAAACATAGATATTATATTCACGTTATAGAACAGTGTTTATTTGAACGTACAATTGTACATATTCTCTGAAGTAGATTGGCATTTATTGAACAGAAACAAATCCGGTCTAGTTTCTATTCGATAAATGCCATTCTGCTGACGAGGAATGGCTGGCGGGACGACAGACAATTTTTAAGAGCGTGTATGCATACATGCAGCTCCATCGTTACGATGCTGTCTACTTAGAGATTAATAAATTTTTATTAAATTGTAGCCATTACGGCTAAGGCATCGGACTTGCGATGATTGGTTTGGTATCTCATTTCGTACATCTGTTCTTGGTGTAACAGGATGAAGTATGTTAAAAGGTGCACGTCAGATTGCCCAAATAGTTACTTGTCAGGGGTTTAGAAATACCAATTTCGAAACCCCTAACACGTAGCTATTTACATACCTCAGCAAGTGTAAACAAAACCTAAAAAAATGCCTAGAAGAATTTATATTCTTCGAAACACATTTTACTTTGAAATGTGTTGCATGCAGAGAATAAATCATGTCGTCGCACTCATGTACGACATTATTTTTACATATTTTATTCATAAACCTGCATATAATCGTTACAGTACGGGGATTTTATTATAAACGTCTATTTGCATGTATACGTACACTTGAGTCGTGAAGATATTAGAAGGAGCTTTTAGTTGATCCACAATACGACCGACTGTACTACATTTATTATTGAATTTTACTGCTGAAAAACACGTCATCATATTGCAACAAGCTATGACCGTAGTACTCTTATATATTTATAATTTTTAGATGACTTACAATGATATTGAAAATTTATATTATTATTAAGACAGGAAAACATGGTTAAAGTCTTGGTTGGAAAAATACTTAAGGTAACGGAGAGTGTGAAAGTTAACTAGAAGAATCAATGGTAGTAGTCACACATAGTTTGGCATAAGTGGAACACATAGCATGTAAACTTAATAAAGTTAATAAAAATTCTAAAATAATGTAATAACAAATATTGGTATAATTTTTTTTTGAAAAATAAAATACTGTAAATAAATGTCGTCGCCACATCAAAAACTCTTATTTATTTTATTAAAATTAGGGACAAACTATAATAAATGATAACACAGTTTACTATTTAATAAGAATAAGTTAATAGACATTATTTTGACTGGTAGTAATAAGTTCAGAACATTGTCTTGAGTGTGAATAGTGGTACGAACAACTTGGCAGTTACTGTTAGTTAGTGATTTGCATATTTTATATCAGTGGTTGTGAGACTGTTTCTAACATCAAGAAATAGGAAATAATATACATTTTTAGATTCGGCATAGCTTGAAAAGTAGGGAACAAAAACAACAGCAAATGACACTGACTGATATAAAGTTGAATTGCTGTTATTTAAAATTAACATAATTTATTTAAAGTACAAAAATATGTTTGAGGCATTTAAAACGATTTATTGTATTGCATTTACGTTCAGTAAACTTTTTAGAATTCATTCTTGGAAAATATATCAAAGGTTCAGTTGCAGTCGGAGATTACGATTATCAAAGTAACTTGCCTAGCAAAGCAACTGTAACATCATATCAACTTAACAACAAGCGCAACACCTTCTGAACAGGCAGTGTAATGGCGTTTAACAGTTTACCCTCGCACCTGGACATCCACCTATTCAACACAAGCGCACGCAACATTAAGTTAATCTTCAATAGAGAATTCTTTGGAAACGCCACTGAATACCTACATTAATTATTATTATTTATAATTAGAATATTGCACGAGACGACACATTTAAAATTTCCTTTTCCCTCTGTCTGATGTGTTGTTTTTATTTATTGTTCTGTTCAACTTTGTTTTGATCACTGTGCGACATATTAGTCTGTAAGCTTTCTGTTAAATAATAAAATAAATATCGTCTGAATATACACCTAATTGAACCGGAACTGAATCCGCATGTTGTATTGTCTTAGTTTCACTGCCTCCGCGCCGGTTGTGTTACTCGCCGTATGCTATCGATTGTATTGTGCGCAATATCGACGATGCATTATCTGTCCATTTATATATTGCTAAGAAATAATGGCAAAAAATGGGCACCCTTACTTGTTATGAAACTAATTAGAAATTATTAAGAAAAACAAACATCGGTTAAGCTCAATCATAACGTTGAACTGTATTTCTAATCAAAATAACAACTTTAGATGTAAATAAAGTTCAAGTGCTATCTCAACGAGCGACGGTCGAGCGCAGAATGACTGCAGGCAGAATCCTTTATCGGTGCGCTCGCACGACCGTCTTTACACAACTTGACTGTGGCGGAGTGAGGGTACCTTACTTTTGGGTTTCTTAACATTATTATCATTGATCTGACATGGATATATAAGTACCAAAATATCTCTTATGTTATAAACTGTTTCTAGGAAACAGTAAGTAGAATGTAGCTTATGTACATGCATAGGGCTAATTTAAGAAGCACAGTAATAGTGACTGATTTGAGTTGGTAGAAATTGTACCTAAGACTCCTTTTGATATCTTATAAAATTATAGTGATTTGACTTAGCAGTTAACTGATTACCCTAAAAGCCGCTTGGCTTAGGGTAATCAGTTAACGTATTCATATTCTTCGACATATCATATTCGTCATATTCTTTTCAGGTCACGAATCGCCGCCATATTTTTAATATAATGCTGTGATTTTACCGAGAGTTTTTAGAGTTTAGGGTACACACACGGCCCTGCTTCCATGCTGTCCACATTGCACACCATGTTTTGTGGATGTTCAACTCGTGCCAAAACACGTGTTACGTCCATGGAAACAACTATTGGAAGTGTCCTCCGTACATACATAGATTACTTAACGGTATAGTTCTACATAGATTGTATCGAAACCTAAAATACTAACTTCTTTATCTATACTTATAATAAATCTGTAACGGCATAAATTCTGTACATTGAATATA
>OY982568.1:0-265289 GCA_963859945.1 Euplagia quadripunctaria | reverse complement strand
CGGCCGCCCCTGACGCGCTGCGCCCGGACGTGGCGGCCGGCGTGCGCGACGCGGCAGTAGCGACCGTCACAAAGGGGGAGAGCTGCGGGGACTTACAGCTCGCGGCCCTGTCCTTAGTCCGCGATTATTCCGTCCCAAAGGCCAAAGTGGGTAGACGGAAACGTCACAGAAAAAACGGGTCCGGTGTCATACAAGGTCCAAGTGGGAGAAGGGGTGGAATGGCGATCAAATTATATCCCTAAAGGGAGAGCGGAAAAAATAGGTTTTCATTAACAAATCCCACTGACGAATCCCACAACCACATGACGATGCCGGTGTCACACTTGGGGGCGAAATGGTGAGGGAGGAGGTCGGCCGGAGAGAGTGAGGGGAGGGAAAATGATGGGTCATAGTGAATGTCCTCCGTCGCCTCCGCCGCCAGGCGCCTTGCGCGAGGGCTTTGCGAGCTTATAAGAGAGCTCATAGAGAGTAATTGAGAGATGTAATTATTAACATATCAAGTATAATTAAATACCTCTTTGTTGAGTTATATACCTACCTATATTGATGTTAGTTTAGTTTTAATAGAAGTAGTCTAATATTAATATAAAACTGATTTTGTGGATTTAAAGGGGAGAAAATGTAGGGTATGTTAGTACGCAGCTATATCGACAGATGGCGCTGTCAAAAAAATGTAATATAATGTGTGGTTATATGAGGTAGATAATAAAATAGTAAGAATCCCAGAACCGCCTTTTTACTATCGTTCCAGTATATACGGTAATTGTTTTTACCGAATAAAGTGACGAATTAGATAAGATAATGTATGAAAAAACACATATTCCCGTAGATAAACATATGTCAGTTAGTATAGAGATAAAGAATGTGCATGAGATACCAAAACACTAGATTATACAATAAAAGAAAGATATTTTACTGAAATGGTTGCCCCAGAGTACTCGACTGGATAGCCTTGAGAAGCTCTAAGATCACTATTGTTGATCTCTTTATAAAACTTTCTTATCACGATGAGCGTCCTGTTTTACTGTTTGCTTTTTGTTGATTGTAGAAACATGGAACTGGAGCAAACAACTACTCCACAATATTAAACACCTACGTTTTTAAATAAGAAAGTTTTTTAGTGCCAACGCAGAGAGTTGACTGCCACAGTAGAAAAATATATTTTTCATGAAAAATAAAAATGTATTTTTTTTTCTAATTATGTATACAAATACAATTAAATCAATTACTAACCTTTACTTATTAAGAAGATTGTTTATAATTTAACTATAATTAAGACGAAGCTATAAGGTCTCTAAGAATATACACCGTACTTAAGACGCTTCATTAAATATTACCCGTCAGGTTGAATATTTAATTAGAGGTGCTCATCCCTCAGGTAAACCTCAAGATCCTTCCTATTTAGTTTCCCAATACTTACTCGCTCCTTGTACATTATGCGTATGAAATCTCCTCGTACATGTTTGAAACATATATGCATTACGGATGAAGCGTTACAATATCTATAGAAACACACTTAATTTTACTTAAAGGATGATGCTGTGTCGTTCATCCGACACGGAATAGAAATTGTAGAAAAAAATGTAGAATGGCCCTAGAAAAGGAGATGACGACACAACGACAATACGAGATACTAAAGAAAAAACTCAAAACAGTCCTTGGTTGTCTATTGATCGCCTCAGGATATTGTCCAAAATAACTGGTAAATGAATTTATTTTACAAATACATCTTTTCAGACACTTTTACATGGTCAGTTTAGTTCTGGTAAAACTAGATGAGAAGAAACGTCGAAACAAACTCAAATGATCCAAGTCTACATAAATACAAAATGTGCAAGTGCCATGTAAGCGTCCCAGGGTGGTCTTTCGTATGAAAGAACTATTTCAGTTTTGAACTGACCAGTCACGACCTCCCAGTAGACTAGGGCCCAGTAGAATAAACATCTTAGGGAGCTCCACGACTCCAACCTGTCTAGTATGAAATACTATATAATAAGTAACTCATCCAATCCAAATCCAATAGTCCAATACCTTATTAGTTCTATAATCGAAATTGGTAACTAAAAGAGATGAATAGTTAATTATATATTTGGAAACTAATGTTTACATTTGATGGTGTTTCGCAATTTCAATGCCAGTATTATCGTAATTATTTTTGTACGTAGTAGAAGTGTAGTTTATCTTATTTTATTTCAGTGTATCGCTTCTAGCGAATTTTACACGCTTTATATTAGCTTCACTTGTATGTTTTGTAACCGACTCCTTTGAGCGCGATTTTGACCCACTTTAAACGGCCAGATTTCATACAAATTTTGCACACGTATCAAAGACCGATGACAATGCAATAATTCGATTAAACTTTTTATTTTTTTATGATTTTTTATAAAAGTAAGGCAAAAGAGGGATATTTCTTGAAATTTAAACTTTGGCATCCCTGCTTTCTTTACTGTTTATTTACTGCAAAATAACTACTAACACAGAATGTGACTGATATTGTCACACTGTGACCCGCTTTCCTTCACGACACTTGAACTCAAAATTCCATATCACTTTTTCTCTTTTCTGATAAAGTTTATTATTTAAGATTAGTAGATAATCATTTTCAGATGAGATTATTTCATCTGAATATTTTTATGGCCTTAAAATTATAAAAAATCATCCTAAAACATTTTGGATCTTTTTCCAACTTCGAATGTAGTTGCAATCGCTGATACAGTTTCGAAAATAAATATGCGACAACGGGTGGGGAAAAACGCTAAAATAACGTGGCCTTTGTGTTCAAAGTTGTGTTGAACACAACACGAGTGCGGTAGTTTGCGCTCGCTCGACTATTTTAGTGCTACAGTCGCTGACAGCGCCTGATTAATGAAACTTACCGCTCAAGCTTTATTGAGCTATTATATTTCGAGTCCACCAAAGCCACAGTTTTGACTTTAACCGCTTCCGATATCCGCGGTTGTGGCGCACTTTGTTTCCACTCGGCTGTTCTCGCCCGATTAATCCGAAATGTAATGAATTTCAGAAAGGCGGTTACAACTTGTATTAAGTACACTATATTTATTTTTGTTCAGTATCTGTTATACCGTACAAACTTGTTTAAATGCAGATAGTTCCTCCATCTCAGGAATCGATTCGCAAAGATTTTTGCCCGTTTTTATTGAACCACAAATTTAAATTTGCCGTTCTAATAATACTCAAACATTCAAATTCAATATCTTTATTTCATAAAATTTACCATCAATTATTCGAAATTGTCGATTTAATAATTAATAATTATAATTAAAAATTATATATGAACATACACAGTCACCGCAACAATAGTTTGCTTCGTCAAATTTAAAATTATTAAAGAAAAAAAAAGAATCACATAATTTCACATCTGCCTGTTTCGATCTATATCATCGGCCCAAATACGTCCCGTATACGTCCCAATCGATTTTAGATTAATAGGAGCTTGATTTTTTTACAGCTTCGAGAGTACGCAGGCATAAATGTTTGATATAATTTCAACTTGATATCTCAAAGCGTCCCTAAAGAAAGGGTCATAACAGACAGACGGACAGATGGACAAAGAAGTGATCCTATAAGGGTTCCTTTTTCCTTTTGAGGAACGGAGGACCCTAGAAGTAAAAAAGTTAAGTAAGATCTAGGTGTGGTAGTTATAAGGCTAAGGCTGAGTCGTCACTGGAATTTGTTTATATGTTGCAAAGTACAGTCTACTTTCGATTCACGGGTCACGGTCAGCGCTTGCCCCCTGAGCACGCTCGTGTGACAGAATAAAATTATATTTTCATTTTGAACTTATGAGTTATCATCGCTTAGTGGTCGAATTTCGACATTAATTCATGAGGTTACTAATGTTTTGTTTTATTTCATTGACCAGTATAACTTAAACTGTCATCATTATAGACTTTCCGAACCATGACAGGTCAAAATATACAGGGGGTTACAGAAAGGTGTAGTCAAATTTTAGGAGCGTTATGTGTAGCCGACAAATAGTTGATTTTGTTTTATGTAGGTGCACATTTCTGAACAAGAAGTTATGAAATTTAATGTCAATTTCAATGATTTTGATTTTTTATGCAGACATTTTCAGAATAATCTGGACATTGTATCGAAATCCTCGGTATTAAATACCTATAGTTTCATTCACGTCAGCCCTCTCTCTTACGAAATATTAGCTTTATCCGTCAATTTTCAAGTTTAATTTTTCAGTTTCAAAATAAGATTTTTGTATTGAAAAACAACGAATTTTTAAAAAAATTGTTAGCGTTTTACCTTATCTATGGGGTCTTATAGTAGCACCCTGAAATATGACCACACCTTTCTGTAACGCTACTAGAGCGCGACAGATTTTTGCAAGATGATTTTTGTTTGGTATTTCAATCATGTCGTCTCTAAAATATCAAACTAATATGTTAAAAGCAAGTTATGTTAGCACAGTTATATGGCACGTATATTATATATGAGCAAATATTTCCCGCTATTTCCAGTGAAGACGCGCTACAAGCAAGTTGTAATTTGAGCAAACAATTGCAATTCTCTCCTCGCTTCTCCGGTAGGAATGCACCTTTGCGTGAAGCGTTAAAACAGACAGACACCAATAAACATCTTTATCGTGATCAGCTGCAAACTGTTTTCAAGCCTTTATATTATTTTAATTTGCTTCCATTAGCTTCACTTGTAACGAACTAATTAACTATGTAAACAAACTTGGAAGTAAATTTTAACCTACTTGTAATTGTCGCATCGACATGAAACTTTGTATGTATATGTAGTTCGGATGACAATACTATAAATGTAAATAAAAGTATATTACTATTACTACTCGTACATGTTTACAGATAGTTTCACTGAGCGGAATTCGATTTGCTTGCTCACCATATCGGAGGTTTTGGTAAACCTCCGATAAAAAATATAGGTTATTATTCCCGAGAAATTACAATGTCACAAGTATGGGTAATAAGGTTCCCACAACGAATGAGGCGAAATGTGACATACGCTACGTGATAAAATATTAAAATAATGCGTCAGCATTGCCACTACAATATTCCCCCCTTTTTAAATATGAGTAAAACCCCTGTTAGGTAGATAATAAACTGTGTTAAGTATGAGCGTGGCAGACTATGTCTATGGCTGTCTCAAACATATATTATTAATCAACTCGAAGCAGAATATGATATGCATATGAGCAAAAATGAATAATGAAAAAATAATATATCGGTAATTTTACCAGTCATAAAATATATTCAACGTGTCATTTTTGTCATTTATTTTCTCTTGATATATAATACATGTCTTCTACTTCTACTTATAATACACCTCCTTAAACACTGTCTAGGTATAAAAACTTTCAATAGTAAGTCTTTGTTCATAATCCTTTATCTTATTTTAATTGCTATTTTAATAGGTCATCATCTACTTTAATAGGTCCGGTAGTTTTACAATTGAAATGCTTCTGCAACCCGAGACGCATGTGATCAAATAAAAGTCAAACGTGCTAAACTCAAATAATGTCCCCAATATAGAGAAGCTAAAGATAGTCTACTAATTTTTTGCATTAACAGCGAGTGAAGCCGATTATCGGTTGAGTAGTTTTTTTTATGGTATAGGGGGCAAACGGGCAGACGGGTCACCTTATGATAAATGACCACCGCCGCCCATGGGAACCTGTAACTCAAGAGTTACAAGTGCGTTGCCGCCCTTTACGGTATGAGTAGGGGAAGAGGGAGAGAGGGGGGAAGAAGAAGAAATATAATTCATTTTACTAACCATTATAAAACAAAGTCCCCGACGCGTCTGTCTGTCTGTCTGTTCGCGATAAACTCAAAAACTACTGAACGTATTTCATGCGGTTTTCACCAATACATAGAGCGATTCATGAGGAAGGTTTAGGTATATTATTTGTTAAGGTTTTGTGTAAATTGTTTAAAACATGATAAGGATTGTTGTAGAATAGATGTCTCTGCTACCCGTGCGAAGCCGGGGCGAGTTGCTAGTGTTAAATATAAGCAAAACACAACCACACTCCATTATAGTAAGGGGCTTCTTTAGCACGGCGACTCGTGGGTCCCAGGCGTCACGAATAAATATAAAATTTGCACTAAATCTAAATAAATTAGCTGGCAGTGGTTAGTTGGATAAGTTTGCTAGTCCATTAGCTGGTCGCACCAACACCACAAAGTGCAAGTGACCGAACTTTGTCGAGATAATGCAGCTAAAAGTCACATTTGTTACTGCCTCAGAACATATTAAGATAAAACCGAGATTAACTTACTTTGCTTTGTTTTTGAAAATATTATACTGAGCGGGTATCGAACCTGAGAACCCCAGACGTGACAGTTGACTGATCTACCGCCGCGCAACATAGATAGGTAGTCATTCGATACTAAAATACGAATACTTGTAACGAAATTTAACTTACTGTATAAATATCAACATAAACACGTCACAAGCGTACTTTTAAATAAACAGTTATATGGTTTTTTTTGTTTGTTGAACGTCGCCTAATTTGTCGGCCATTAGCGCGCTCATTACTAACTTTTATTGTTCTTTGAAGTACTTCGCTCGTCGTCTGTAGCTCCGGCCAAGCGGCCGGGCGCCGCCGGCGGGGATCGTTGTTTACAATTTTAGGTTGAGAAGATATTTGAAGAACTCACTTTATTAATTTTACGATTTTATTAATTAACAAGTAACTGACCAGAACTTTACAGGTTTCGGAATTATTTATTTATTCTTATTTATATAAGCAGTATTATAAAACTTGTCATTTGTTTTAGAAGTGATATTGAATCATTATACAAACATGTATAATGATTCAATTTCACTTTTTTGACGTAATTTAATGAATGAATAAACTTTGCGGTGATTTATTCCATTTCTCTTCAGTAAAGCCTGACTTTGAAAGAAATCATTTTTGTTCTCCCGTTGTACAATAGAAGGACTTAAATTATATTTAGGTGTAATTAGTATAATATTTTATAATTAATATTATATCTACAAACTTAATCAGCTACTTAGAAGGGTCAACTACTTTGAAATGGGCGGGATCTATATTGACATTGGCAGATAGCGATCTTACCTATTTGCAACGCGGTATTATTTATTTTTATATATATATATATTATTTGTTTCACTTTTCACAAAGCAACTTATTGTTACGGTGACATTGTGTTGATGTGTTTTAGTTTAAAAGAAGACGTTTTCAAACAATTTTAAAGAATTTTATGAAATAAAGATATTTGACTTTGAATCGATGTTGCATGTTGATGATTTACATGCAATCGAAACGTAATCAATGTTTGACATGATTGTTCGAACAATAACCAGTAAACCAAGCAAGTCAACCTCGATGTCCTTCAGATCACGTTGTCAGTATTCTATATATGGGCTACCTGTACGTTTTACTGGAACTTTATATTGTAAACTTTACAGGAAGAACAATACTTATGGTTATAATAGAACTAAGAGTATATATACATATGTATAAAACCGCACGACCCTTAACACAACATGTGACGAATTAGGGTTTTGTTGGGATTCAACTTATATTTTTTTAGGAACACATTAATCTTTGTTTATAAAAAAAACTGTTGATCTTGATGCATGAGTTGTTAATGTTTTTAATATATCAGTTAACACACGAACCATTATTGTGTGAGCCTCACACAGTGATATGAATACACGGTAGCGTTGCGTCGCTCGCAGGCGCTAATGGATTTCCGATATAAATATTATTTCAGAGCAAATCGAATTCCGGCTGATGTCGATTGATGGTTGTCGCAGTGTTCAATATGTATTTAACTTAGTATGTTTTGTTGACGAGCTACTGCGTCAAATATTATTGTTACTGCATTCAGTTCCTAAACTGACGTAAAGTTATTTAGTAAGGTACAGCTAAGTTGTTGTTAAGTTAATTTTAAACTCTAAACTATTAAATAAGACTTAAAATAAAAAAGTGTAGCCCTGATAAACAATCATTAATGCACGCGTCAATTAAGTTGTTGCGTGTCTCGCCTTTCGTTTTGAATTTAATTAAAAAATATGCTGTTGGCATCGTGTTTATTGAAGAAAGTGTTAAAT
The DNA here is from genome assembly GCA_963859945.1 of Euplagia quadripunctaria. Lineage (NCBI taxonomy): Eukaryota > Metazoa > Arthropoda > Insecta > Lepidoptera > Erebidae > Euplagia > Euplagia quadripunctaria. The sequence continues at coordinate 257,207 of OY982568.1, read as the reverse complement.
CTATCACCTGTATTTAGGTCATCAGGAACACGACTTGCATTGCAAAATTTCGCTTTCATGGACAAACAGACAGACAAAACTATTTTATTTGTTATTAGAGTCACGTAAGTAAGGTGTAACCAACCATGCCTTTTCTTTTTGTTATGAAAAAGTGACACTTACTCTATTATAGTTCTCGTAAAGGATTTTGTGCATTTCACAAGCGGTTATTGTGTCGTAAATTTCATTGTTACTGAACTTTGTCTTGTTGACAAACTAGAAAATTAGGATCCAGTAAGTGAATTTCAATAATGTGGCAAAAAATACACAATTCTGGTTGAGACATATCTACTTGTTTTTACTGTTGTGTTTCTTTCATACAAAATAACGATTGGCTCTAAAATACTGAAATAATGAAAATACATAATCGAAGCGGCAGTAGCATAATGGCTAACGCGTCGGACTTGCGATCAAGATTTTGCGGGTTGTGTGGGGACCCAGTGCACTACCGTCGTAAACCAACTCGAACAAGCAATAACAAGCATTAACTTAGCTGGAGGGGTTTACAAGAGTTCCAGTAATGTGTGAACAAACGTTGCTAGTATTCTTCATAAAAACATCATGTTTCTTTTATTATTTTTTACTACAGGAGACTTATATTATAAAATAAAGTCACTAATGAGTAATATTGCGTACCTTCAATATCCAAAGTACATTCCCATCGTTTACAACGAATCTGCCTTTGCAATTAATTCTTTGTACGGATCAGTATTGACAGTGAATTATTTATGTGTGGATTTAACAGCCATTGATTTTAAAAGTTCGGTATCGGTTCGTTTCAATTCTGTCGTCCGTACCATTGTCGTAAAAGTATCACGTCACGTAAAGTTATTGTTGGATGGAGCGCAGCGTGCCGCGAGGCGCGGGCGCACCGATTTATGTGCGAGACGCGCCGTCCTGGACGTGTGCCAGACAGTGAGCCACGGCTTAGTTCTGTACCTGAATCGTACGTGGAAGATATACCAATAGATTTTTTTTTTAAAATTGGAACGAGTAAGTTACGGCCTCATACTCTGTAACCGCTTTCAAACTTAATTGGGTTTAAATCGATACCGACGATTTTGAAATTAAATGTGGTTTTAAAGAATGCTCCAATAATTGCAACTCGCCTCTTACGCCTTGTTTATGAACCCCCGAAAAATGAAATCAATCTGTCGACCAAGACAAACCAATCAATCAGTTGTGGGTTAGGAGTTTGCTTTCCAATTCCAAGTGGCTTGAAACTGACACTTTATAGTTGATAGAGACGCCCCTATACAAAGTATTCTGAGGAAAGTTCGGTAATGAATAATAAGGCACTGCACAGAGCATTCACTATTTACATGCGACGTTCATGTCATAATAGGAAATGTGTTCTGAATACGTGGAACCAAAATGTAGATGGCCAAATGTGTTTAATGCTAATACCATCGTCTAGCCCATTGAGGGTTTGCAGGATATTAATACACCATCTTCAACAAGTCTAAACTAAAATTACTTTTAACATCCTATCTTTGAACGAAGACCGCTTTGCATTTTAAATGCAGTAATTCGCTGCGACGTATCACTATATAAAACTTTATAACCATAATACCCCACAGTAGTAGGAACGGACGGCGGCCATTCCACAGATTTTCTTTCTCCACTTGAATTTCAATTGGACGACGATTCCAGTGTGCGCTTCGAAACTATTTTCTTTATCACTTGCGATCCTGTTAACTATTAACCTCTGTTTTATTTGGCTTTGTTGGAACGGGAATGCTGACGTGCTGCGGTATTGTATCTTTATACTGCAGTCATAGCGTTCAATGTGACGGGAAAATGGTAACTTGACTTGATCTATTAATATAAGCTGGGATTATAATCGTAAATAATATTATAAAGGCGAATGTGAGTTTGTTTGTTTCGCTTCATGCCTTAACTTGGGTAGTTAAGGCATGAAGCGAAACAAAACAACAACCAATTATCATAAAATTCTGTACACACGTTATTAAGGGTACAGAAAAAGACCGGTGGCGGTATAGAGTACCTTTCATCCAGAAAAAAATGAACTGTTCCCAAGGGATACCCGACTTGATTGACAAAATGTAGATTGACACAAACGAAGGCGCGGGCAAAATCTAGTAATATTTTCTTTTTTGCTAATTAAATACACTTTTTTATGTATTTATACTGCTTTAAACAGTGTGTAAGAGAGCAAGCATGGCCAAAACTAAGTCATTAAAAATGATTTCAGTAATACTATTATTATCGATAGCGCAACGAAAAATGCTGACCTCGAGTTGATTTATTTTATTTACGCCATCTGTGGGTTTTGCACAATACTACTGTAACGGTGATGGTGGTTGAATAATAATTATCCATATATTAGTTCGGGCAACTTTCACAGGTTTTACAGTATTTACTCTATTTTGATACAATTTATTCTTCTTATTTTTATGGAATAAACGAGCAGATGGGTCACCTGATGGTAAGTGCAACCTGCAACTTAAGAGTCACAAGTGCGTTGGCGGCCTTTAAGGTGGGAGTAGGGAAAGGGGAGAAAGAGGGGGAGAGGGTGACAGGGAAGGGTCAGGGCCTCCGGTAACCTACCACTCGGTGAAATACAATGCAAGCATTGCTTAAATGCCGGTTTTCTGTGAGGCCTATCACTCCAGTTAAGCCGGTTCATACGTGTCGAAGCATGGCTCTCCTACAGTTGAACCTGAAATCTCCCACATTGTTCAATCCATTAAAATGTATGTAGGTATATATAGCGAAAGGAACTTCGTTCCAACCGGGTGTCCAAAAAACACCTCACGCGTTTTTTTTTAAATTAATTACACTACTAAAGTCAGGTTTAAACTATATCGGTATCTAAAAAGGTATTTTTCAACGCTGCTTAAAAAAAAACACCGTCCTGTTTCAATAGCAATATTAAATATATAGTCATAGGAGGGCCACACACACACTTTATGTGAGAACACATTTGAAGCAAACGTGAGAAAATCCCGTCCCAACCCACAGCTGAGTCCTTACGGAGACCATGTACAACGGTATCTACCTCAGATTCATCCGTTGGTAACAGTAGTAGTTGTGTTGAATGTTTTTATAATTACTAACAACCGTTTACCAAATGACGGAATGAAGACTATTTGCTAACTTGAAATTTAAAAAAAGTCTGTTAACCAGCGCTATTCTCGCGAGCATCTTACAAGTTAAATCTCTTTTACGAGATAGTTAATTAGTCAATCGAAGTTCTTTCGCCACTGGTCTTTAGCAGTTCAACCGCGAGCTATTTTAAAAGGTTAAGTACGTACCGTAATCATTTAGTAAAACAATGATGAACAGTTTTCAGATATTATGTTAGTAAAAGTTTAAATTTTCATTTATATGACTTGTAAATTGAGTACGAGCAGAAGACGACCGGAGGCCGAACCCTACACCGCCGGGTCGTTGCCGTCCTGTTATATTATTCACTAGCTGACCCGACGGACCTTGCCCCGTCAACGTTTTAGTAATATTGTTTTAATTTAATGGAAAGAACACTTCTAGTTTTCCCTATTTTCCTGGCAACTTTTTCCATATTTGGACTAACATATGTTAATAAAATAAATAAAAGAAAGAGTTAATTAAATCGGTCCAGCCATTCTCCAGAGCTGCGGTCGAATAAAAGAAGAAATAATAATAATGTATGAAGCTGTCCATCGCCGTTTTTACAGAAAAAAAAATCCATAGTTTATTCACGATTGTAGTACACAATGCTGTGATGTACTACAAATTTCTGTCGATCTACAAAACCAGATAGGTTATTGTCGCAGTGCGACGAGTCCCACTGAAGTTATTCAAAGCTGAGTCAAGGCTTGTCTTCCTGTTGCCGTACAATTGGTCCTAATTGTTTGTGGAAACGAATTTATAGTGAAGGTGGGATGTAGTTAACGGCGTCCCCCTCCCCACTTTTTAAGTCAGGTGAGAGTTACGTAGGGCGACAGGATCGCGACTCGACTCGCCTGTATGGCTGGTTACACACACGTTTTACACCGCACATCTTACTATTAATTAACAGTGAAACTATATTACTTTTTCTATAAAAGTATATATTCTATTGTTTGAGTTGATTTGAGTTTTTGAGCAATCATTTTACTTACCATTTTACCAAACAATCTATTACTACTCAACTTTCATCCACTGGCGCTACTTTCAGGCTCCTCTAATGTAATCATTCCTCTCCTTATCCGTCCTAGTCACACTGCACATCTATCTCAACATTCACATCTTAGTCACACCATACATCCATCTCAACATTCACATCCTAGTCACACCACACATCCATCTCAACATTCGCATCCTAGTCACACCACACATATATCTCAACATTCACATCCTAGACACACCACACATCCATCTCAGCATTCGCATCCTAGTCACACCACACATATATCTCAACATCCGCATCCTAATCACACTTTAAAAATAACTTATCTTAGATATCGTAATTTCTGTAATAAATTATTGAAAAATCTTAAGCACGCTTATGAGAAAAATGAATTTTTAAAAGCTAAATCCAACGCTAAAGCAACTTGGAAGGTAGTAAAAAATATAATTAATAAAGCCACTAAGAATATCCCCTCAACTGAGCTGCTTAAACTTGAATCGGACCCGGATATATCAGTCAACAGGGTAAACAACTTCTTCGCGAATATAGGCCGCGATCTAGCTCAAAAACATAGTACCAACCCTCATATCACAACTACTTCTTCTTACGATTCTGGGCCTGCTAATTCTTTAGTACTATTACCAACGGATGAATGTGAAGTAAACAGCATAATTCATAGTCTCCGTAGGGACTCAGCAGCGGGCTGGGATGGTATTCCTCCTAACTTACTTCAAGTATGCTCCCACTCTTTAGTTCCCCCTATAACTCACATCTGCAATATTGCCCTTGAAACCGGTATCTTCCCAGCATCTTTTAAAAAGGCAATCGTACACCCCATCTTCAAAAAAGGAGATAGAGACAGTGTCAATAACTATAGACCGATATCTGTCCTGTCTTCGCTATCTAAGGTCTTAGAAAAAATACTGAATAATAGATTGATGAACTTTTTAACAAAGGAGAATATTCTGGCCTGTAATCAGTACGGCTTTAGAAATGCTATGTCCACAGAAGACGCCGTAGCATCTTTAGTTGACAATATCATTGACAGGATGGATAATAAACAGAAATGTATCGGTATTTTCCTGGACCTCACTAAGGCTTTTGACACCATCTCTATTCCCCACCTAATTAATAAAATTGAGAAATTGGGCATTCGAGGACATTCCTTACAAATTTTTAAAAGTTATCTTAATAACAGAATGCAGTGTGTCAAGATAGGAAGATAGGGTCATCAGTTAGTAACTATCTTCCCCTTAGTTACGGTGTTCCCCAGGGTTCAATTCTTGGCCCAACACTGTTTTTAATCTACATTAATTCACTCTGTAACCTTTCCATTCCAAAATGTTCTATTTACACCTACGCAGACGACACAGCACTTCTTATTCACGGATCCTACTGGCCTGAGACTTTCTCTTCAGCTGAGTCTGCTCTGGGTCAAGTGATGACTTGGCTCTCGAATAATACTTTGACTCTTAACTTAAATAAAACGACGTATCTCACTTTTACACCAACTTCCAGCACGCTGCCTAATTCCGATATGTTTAAGCTGAGAGCTCATAATTGTCAAGCCACCATGGATGTATCCTGTAACTGTCCCACCGTTAATAGAACCGACAATATAAGATACCTCGGCGTTTTCATCGACAATCATCTAAACTGGCATGTGCATATAAGTACAATGACCTCCCGTGTCCGCAAGCTTATATGCCTTTTTAAAAAACTGCGTCACTCAGCAACACAAGACACTCTTACAATGGTATACTACTCACTCTGCCAGTCCATCGTGGCTTATTGCATATCCGTTTGGGGGGGTGCTGCCAAGACGGTCTTACTACAGCTTGAACGGGCCCAGAGAGCGGTCTTGAAGGTCATGATGTGCAAACCATTTAGATGTCCCACCACTCTGTTATATTCTGAATGCAGGGTTCTTACAGTTCGTAAAATTTATGTGCTCCAAACAGTACTCCGTAAACACAACACTCTTCAATATGATCCAGAAAGCCAACACACACGAAGATCATATAAAGTCTGTGATACTGTCACCTTCAGAAGTGCCCTGGCCAAAAGACACTTTCGTGTCACTGCAGGTCATCTATATAACACCTTAAACAAACATTGCCAGATTCATCAACTCACTAAAAGGGAATGTAAAACCAAAGTAGTGAACTGGTTACTTGAACAGGATTACGATGAAACCGAGGCATTGATTAGACTTACTGTTCTATAACACTGCACACACATACACACATACACACATACACCTACGCGCACACGTACATACACGTCTTATCATAAGTCATCATTAAGAGAGGAACTGGTACCCGTGACACAAGTTAAATCTTACTACGGGTACCAGAGCCTGACTGCATTAGCTTTTAAGTAATATTGTTATGATAATATGTATGTATGCACTGAATCACTGTTGTGTATTAATAAATTATTATTATTATTATTATTATTATTTATTATAGTCACACCACACATCCATCTCAACAGATGCATTCAGCTACATGCATCATCAGGCTATCATCCCTTTCCTTGGTCTTTTGAGAAATTATTTTTTAAATCCTAATTTGCTATTATGCTTAGAAGAGAGAAATGGTGACTAAATACATATATTATGATTTATTGATTATGGTGACGAAATCTGTTATGTACTTTAGCTATTAATTTGTAAAGTGTCAAACCACCTCCCTTTGCTTCCATTCCTTATATTATTTTCGTGCACCGCAACTTATATATAACAAAAAACGCCACCTACCGAGGAGTTGGCGCTCTAATAATAAAATATATATGGCCGCCGCAACCGCCGCAGTTACGCATCTACCCGGATAATAATTACAAATCTCGCTGTTAGTGGATGGACATAGGGATATATCAAGCCCTGATCCTTTCGCAAACCCGCTTACGATGTGTGTGGTGTGGTAATCAAACCCGCCGTGAGTGTCTCTGAGAACTATCAGCTCCTGAAGTTGGTGAGGTGCGCGTGACAGACTGCAGAACATTGATTTGTGGTAAATCAATGCTGCAGAAAGGTAGGTGCACGAACCTCTTATCATCTCCAACCCTATTTTACTGGTAAGACACTTTAGTTCATAAAAAATATCGAAGGAAACTTTAGCGCGCCATCAGATTACATGAAAAAACTATTTGTTTTCCATAAAAAAATATCAGTTTTAACAAAAACCGTTCAAGGTCTCCAAATTTCGTAATGTTTGCGTAGCCGTTGCTACGACAGTTTTGTAGCACAGGCGTTCTACATATCGAATTTATTGCTTTAATTTTAAACCTATTTATTTTCAACGAAATTTAATTGGAGTTTTCTATTATATCTATTTTTTAATGACAAACTTTTTCTATTATATGTTACTAAAAGAATACAAGCATGGGAATCATTTGAAATAAACCGGCGAAGTGCGTGTCCGGCCACGCGTAACGTAGAGTTCCGTAGGTACCCATTTCCATAATTTTTAACAAGTAACAACTTCAGCTAAGTAATTTTTCTTTTTTAAGGATTTACAAAATTCTTTTGTACGAAATTTCCCGAGAAGGTTAATTTTATGATTTGAGCGACTATTACTCTTAAACTAACAAACCTAACTTTGCCGTGGTACTGTTTATTTATTTATTTTATTTAAAAACTTCCTGCAGTTTACAATGCACGAGGTGGACTTAATGCCACATGGCAGTATCTACCAGTCAACCTTTGGGTGATTCAGAGAGGGACATGGCAGGTGTATAAGAACGAATTTCTTAAAGATCGTTATACTTACAAATACAATTGATTATACATAATACATACATACATAAATACTTATAGATAAATATATATACAAATAAATACTATATATAGATACAAAATATAACTATAGTTATGAGGTTATGATGATATTTCTGCCAACTGTTTCCTGTAAAATTGTAGAGTCAAGTGTCCCACCCACACTTGACTCTAACAAAAATTTGCAGTTTAAAGTTTAATATTTCGCCAACGGACTCTCTCTCGACTGAATCGAAAAATAATCTTTACACTCCGCAATGTTTTTGAAAGAGCTATCCAACGTTACCCCACACTATGGGATAGAAGAGAAAAAAACAATCATCCCATTTTACGTGTAGAGAAGCTGCACAATATTTTTTTTTCAAGATTTTTTTACAGAGTTTTTTATAAGAGTTCCTTGTTGGACTACGGAACCCTAAAAAATCTTTAATCGTTACTTTTTATTTTAATTTTAAATGAAAAGTTTAAACAGCTCCGTTTTAACTTCGGTAGGAGTGTGCACAGCAAGGCAATATCGTTTAAGTACTGCACGCGCAACGACTAACATTAAGATAACAGAGAGATTTCTCTGGACACACAGACTAAGAACACACACAACTGAACTTAAGTATGATAATTCCACCTAAAGTATACACGACAACCATTGTTAGCCAGTCGCGTTGTTTACTCAGTGAACTCAAAAGTATATATTCACATGACGTCACCTACCGATTGCATCTTGGTCTGCAGGTTGGTTCAAAGTATCTGTTCTTATGTTTTAAATATGAAGATTTGTCAACATGTTTGCCAAAAAATCGCGGAACAGATATAGACTGTATAGTGGATGGAAAGTAAAAACCTTAAAAGAAATCCAGATTTAATTTGTTTTTAAAGCTGGTTGAAAATAATTGGTCGCCCGGTGTAGAGGTACGGGTGTTATGTCCCTCTAACACAAAGGGACGATCCTCCGACCAGGCGAGGTGATCATGCCTGGCGAACTGCTGCCCAAAGGTTGATCTTGAGAAGTTGTATAAATACTAATCGGTGCGAAAACTTTTATTGCGCGATGCAGGATTAACAGTAACTATGCAGTTTAGCTTCTCTTCGCTAGATGACACCCAAGTATGTTTTTATGGCTGTATGTGGTGTTAGCAATAGCAGCGTTAAAAAAAACAGCTTTCTTGTTTTTAAAACGGTATGATCTGTGTTTATACTTGACAAAATTGGGTTTCTGAAATAAAAAACATCGAATTCTTTCATGTATTTTAAAACTTTATTATAAATAATGTTGATAGTTAAAGCAAAAAAATAAAAAAAGAAATTTCATTTCATTATAAACGATTTAAAAGTGATTAAATTTCAAAAACACACTATGATTAGCCGTCTTATTTGTGACGTCATAATGTTAAAGTCAATCCACATTAGTACACGGTCGATGGTTGCTACATATGTATTGATAAATAATATCAGAAATTTAGTGCAAATAAAATTATTGTTTATAATAAATTTTATCGAGTGAATAATGTGTGATAAATTTATAAAAGCAGTCTGATAATATACCTATACTTGAGCCAAATTGAATATGGAATCTTTGTAAACAAACCATATGTCATCATATTTTGGTTAGGGCTGCCATCTGTCCGGGTTTCCCCGTATTTGTACCAGTTTAGAAGGCGTCCGGGGAGTGTCCGGATGGGGTTTTCAAAAGATGTCCGGGTAAAACCCGGACACTCTTTATCAGGGGAAAATCATAATTGTTAGATGAATGGTTAACAAGCTGTTTAAATTAATTTAAAAAATGTAAATGGAAACTGCGTTTTTATAATATTTTTTTAGTGTCCGGGCAAAAATTACGATTTCACACATGCGTCCGGGGTTTTTGAAGTTTTTGTCCGGCGTCGGTAAGTTAAGTGATGGCAGCCCTAGGTTGACATAATTAGAATGCAGAGAATTTTTAATTTTACCTATATTTCTTAGTTATACTCTAATATTTTACTATCATTGCGTTTGCTGGAACTCAGTCTACTCGCCAAATACATAATAGTATGAAAATACCTTTAAACAAGCAAGAATTAGGAAATTAAAAATTACAACTACGTGACTTACAACCCTATAACACTTTATTTTTCGCTGATCACGGGAATCTGCACGTGATTCCACAATACAATATTGAAAATAAACATTTCTGTTCTTTTAAATAATAATAAGTAGGTTTTATGACTTTTATTTTCATAAATCAATTAAGAATCAAACACGTCGTGGTCCTTGACGGTACAGAAAAAGCGCGCCGAAATGGCAACGTTTAAATAACACGAAATTTTCGGTGGTTCTCATTTTTTTACTGTTTGATTGATATTGGTACCTATATGTTATATATTTATGCCGAGCATGTAATGACATATATTGTGGAATATTTCAATAAAATAAGAAGGTATGCAGTAGGAGTATTATTACATGGCGACTCCTGTTTTGTGTCTGAATAAAGCACTTTTCAAATGTGAATAAAATATTAATCTTATTCAATTAAAATAGAGCGCAAAATGGTATGCAAGAAGTGCATAGGTATAAGAGGACAGCTGCGTGCATTATCTTCAGGGCGTATCAGACAATGGAACACTTACTTAAATTACTGAAAGGGCATGACACTAGCATGCAGTTGTAAAAGAATTTTGAAAAAATAATATTCGGATATACCGTAGTTATCAAGTAAACTGTTTATATTAGTTCTTTTAGAAACTACACATAAACAAGCTAGCTTTACTTCTTTATGATACATATATTATATTGATATAGGGTCATTTAGTTTAAAATACGTAGGTCCCCAAATGATATACCTATTTGTGTTTGGAAATATGCACTTCTCGCTTTCTAAAGCTTCTCTAACTATATATTTTAGATCCTTATAAGTGTTCATTTTGGTGTCTGTTTGTAATGTTCTATATTCCCGGTGAGCCCTACCTCTTAACCGCATCATCTCCTTGTGATATATGATCTTTCGATTTATGACATGATTTTTTTTTCAAAAATCCCATTGTAAATAGCATTCCTGCATAAAGAATATAAAAGGTATAAAAGGCTTCCGGGGCAGTATCTTTACAATAAAATGAACAAAACGTTTATCCGTTTACAATTAATAACGCGTTATCTAAAAACTTTTGATTATGATAAAACTGAGATTTTAATGACCATTCTCAAATAAACCTATTTCCGACCCATCCTCTACTGCTCTGAATTTTATGGCCAAGCCTGCCTGCACTCCTACGCCTACAAACAGGCCTCACACTCACCGTGTAGTCAACACGTGCTCCCATCCTTGAATCAGCTAATAATTTTTGCAAAATGTACTGAACAGCTGTAGTTAATGTATAGGCAGCTTGTTATTACCTCCAACTGCTATTTTTTTTAGTACCTTTTTATATGTTTAAATTGCTTGTGTTAATTTGATTTATTTATTTCATACACAATTTACATTTTGTTTCATACATACTTACATTAGCAATACAAACAATAATCTAACATGCAAAGTAAGAGATAAATTATAGATAAGTATAAATCTTTTATAATTTCTTATATGTATATCTCTTACACGGTTGCTATCTAACACTTTTTAACGCGGATGTGGCCATGTGACCTGTAACACAGGTTTCTTCTTAATATCCTACATCAGCCACCAGTTTTTCACAAAGCTGAAATTTAGTTATGGCACGATTGTATTAATTTATCTTAACAACTATTGGTGAAATGAGAATAAATGTTTTTATATTATTACTATAAGGTTCTGCACTGATAACTAATTAGCCACAATTACACAACACAGCATACATCACCGCAAAAAGCTCAAAAATACAATCGTGTACTAGATTGTTACGGCATTAGAACACTAAGGTAAAAGTCAATCTAAGATGAGGTTTGTTGCTATGCGCTATAGCGGTTCACTATTTAATAAAACACACAGTCGAACAGGAACAGATATGAAATAGTGACCTACAATGAAACGGCCAGGAGATGAAAGTAAATTATGTAATAAAGTGGAGGGCTCATTCAATTTATTCATAATTTTAGTCATTACTTGTGACAATGTTTTAGTAAAAGACTACAAAAGCCTGCCTTAGGTATTAATTAAAAACTTAGGTGCGAACAAAGCGGCCGATGTCTTCGAACAATATTTTTAATTTAATGAGATTATCTACGGCGCCTTTGTGTTGGATCTCTCTCTAAATTGAGTTCTTTGTAGATAACTTATCTGCATGTTCAAAGATTTTGGGAGAAGGGGTATTTAGCCCTCATATAAGCCACCCTCAGTGTGCGATTGTGTTTTGCAATATATTATTCATAAATGTTAGGTACATATCTATACTACAGCTGAAAGACATACATATACTCACGCCTGTATCCCTGGGTAGAGGTGTATTAATCACACATGTTTTGCCAACTATAATCTGGTCCCATGTACGTAATATGGGCCAAGCGTATTGGCGCAAGACAAATCAGTTAGATTTGAAAAATCTTCGAAAACCCAATTTTTGAGAAACGTATTTCACCCATGACCCTGGGGAGCAGAGATGTGACTATAAATACAGGTGAAACTTCGGATGACGGTTATCTTGTAAATAATTGTTTCAGTATTCAATGTAAATAGATATAATAATAGGTATTTTCTGTATTATCACTTACGTGTATACCGTAAATCTACGAAGTACTAATATTGTTGTCAGCAATTATAACTGTTACATGTGAATAAAACATTGTTAAGTTATGTAATCACAGTGTGTACAAGTGCGCAACACGTGGGTGTAATGTGTGGTAGTTGTTACATTTCAGATCTGTCGCTTCGGTTCGATGACCACTTGCTGCTGTACAGCCCCGCTAAACGTCATCCTTATTCTATAGAGATAGAGAGAGAGAAACATATTCAGTGATGATAGTAGCGATAATTATACACGTGTTATGATAATGCCCCACAGACTGGTACTCAAATTGGCGTTGCTTGACAGAGGCCGGGGATCGATCTGCAGAAAAATTCGGTTTACGGTACGATTTATTTTTGAAAGTACACCGTTATTATTGTTAATTAAGAAGATCAGACATTGATATCCTTTGTTACCAAGCAAGTGAGAAGTATATATTTACAATACATAAACCAATACTATACCGCTGATAAGTATTTGCTAAAAGTGTACAAAAAGGGTATCGTTATTTTATATTTCAAGTAATTTACGTACCTTACAAGTTCTAGAAACACTTTACCGTTTTCTCCCAGAATAACTCTCAGGAACAATTTAACAACTTTTTGAATTTGTTAAGAAACTTTACCGTAAGCAACATTCGTTGATTTCGTTGTGAGCACCATTTTGTACAGACAAATGAATATTTAACAACATAAATCTTAACCGACTTAGAAAAAGGATAATTCTCAATACTATTCTCACTACGGCTGCTTTTTTATGTATGTGTGCTTTTCGATGTGACTGTACGGATGACGCAATGATTTACGGAAGTGGTCTCCTCGCCACTGCGTCGCGCCGAGTGTTGTGGGTTCAAATCCCACACGGGACAAAAATTTGTGTGATCCACAAACAGTTTTCCCGAGTCTGGATGTTCTTGGTGCCCGTTGTTTAAATGTTTGTAAAGCCCTCCGCGACATAGGAATATTCCTAATGAGATGTAAGATGTCAAAACCTTTTTGTCAAAAAATTAGTCTTTTTTTCTATTGACCTATAATTATTCCATTAAGTATAAATAAAGGTCTCACGGTAAGGAAAAAATAGGCACAATATCACATACTAGGACATATACTTTTGCAGTTAGAACATAGACCATAAGCGGACTTACCTTTTTTCATAGCAATCTTCGGTTCTTACCTTACTTATAACTTCTTGGATCTAATTCTTTTAAAAGACCGTGTGTAGTGCGGCAAAATTTAAAAAAATCAATCATTAGATGGAATAATATAATTGGTATAACGCTGGATAAAACGCAGGAAACGTGAGGGAACTTAGCTGAACTCGTGCACCTATTAATGGTTAATGGTCTACTCCTCACACAGTCTAGCCGTTTAATGATTGTTAAACCTACAAGACATTAAACATTTTATCCATATATATTAACGCATGGGGGGATTGGCTATAAGGTTCTCCATCGTTGAACAATTTAAATTGAAGATTACACAAGGTAACGATGGACAGTTTCTAGGCACTCTTTTGCCCCCGGAGATTCGAAGAAAAGTGAATGCTTGACAAACAGCCAGCAACAGACACTGTCGAAGCGCGCTATCCACTTTCGTTACGCCATATTATATAATAAAGCGCCTTGACATATTATACCAGCAATAACTGGTGTTGTCACTTATTTTACTTAAATGAGATTTTCTTATTAATAACTTATAACTCATGTATGTATATTCTAAAGTGAGACGCCGCAACTGCCGCGACTCCAATGCACTCTGTATTAAAGGTGCTTGTCTACTTGACTTTGATATAGTAACCTTTGATTGACTTTGATAAAGTAACCTTTGATTGACTTTGATATAGTGACTACTATATTCTAGTATCAGAAATACAACGGGGTTTGAACAACTCAGTCTCAGGGAAGTGGACGGATAAGTCTAGTGAACCGTCATTAGACGTGAGTTCGGCGCCCGAACTATGTTCGACAACAACGGATCACAGCCCCTCCTCTCAATAATGATCAATGAATTATTGCCAAAAATTAATAAAGCACGTTTGCGAATTGCAATAGCTCTGCAGTTTTTAATTAAAAGTCACCACGTGGAACTTATTGTAATGACAGTTTAATATTTAATATATCGTGCGAGTCGCGGTGCATGCTCCGTAATATTACTGCAAATGTTTTGTGCGTACAGCATCCATTACATTTTATATCATATCCTATCACTAGCCGCTGCCCCCAGTTTCACCCGTGGTTACTGTCACTGCTCCGCTCCTAAGGGTCGTAGCGTGATGTTACATAGCCTATAATGTTCCTTAATGAAAACTCTATCCCATACAAAAATAATTGTTCGGATTTGATTTATAGTTCCAGAGATAAGCACGTTTAAACAAACAAACAATCACACAGATTAACTCTTCAGCTTTGTTATATTATTATAGTATAGATCTTGGATAGGAATCCCAATGACCTTACCACTGTGTTTTTCCAAGTGAGTACAGTACGGCTTTTTAAAAAAGTAATTTAAAAGGTTGTCACAGTGTCAGGAACGTGCGCGTGATATCCTTGATGGTGTAAATGTCAATACCGGCCGTTTCACATCAGACTGGCAGCTTATTTGCCACATTAGAGGTACAAAAAAGCCAAAAAATCAACTAACAACATTTTAAATCATATAAAAAAATACTTTCAAAGACTTGTCAGGTGTGGGGTTCGAACCCACGCTCCCTCTCGGGAACCAGAGCTTAAATCTGGCGCCTTAGACCACTCGGCCAACCTGACTTGTACCACTGTGCTACAATGTAGGTTTCTCTTTAACTATTTGATGAATATGATCGTTACTAATTTGTTCAGCGAAATCATCTACAATGCATTGGTATAATGAGACATACATTATGAAAATACGTAAACATTTTGTTGCTAGGGATACAGGCGATTTATTTTGGATCAAAAAAAATAAAATGGTAGCAGAAACATTTCCGTAAGTGCGTAGATGATTATTCCTCCAAACTCTTCTAAATAAGATCGCTTTGAAAGCGCTTCAAATTCGTTTGATGCTGCGAATTCCATACTTCTCATCTTTGAAAGTGATACTATATACATCTCTATATTCCATTAAAACTGTATGGCAGTCCAAGGGAATGAAAGTCCTTAACATCAGTGTAGGATTCTATTCTACAGAAGGCAGGAGTGTACAAGATGGACTGCATCTCTGGTAGATCGAACATCCATCAGATCGATTACTACCTACTTAGTATCTACTGACAGATTAATAAGGCTGCAATCGCAGAGCAATTGCTAAAGTCAGGATCAAACCACACTGGGTTGAGCTACACGATTGAGAGGTTTTTTCCACCGCCCGTCACTGTCACTCCGGAATGGTATGGTCTGAAGCGATTGAAATCAAGAAAAGTATTTATTTCAAATGGGAAAACGTACCGTTATAGTACGTTACCGGACGGTACCGTTTGTCATCGTCTCGGTATCCTGTTATCATCAAGTGTACTTTCAGTTCTTTTCGAATTTAATCTTTGTCAACTAATTTCACGTTAGGACGACGTTGAATGTTTGTATATTATTGTCAAATATTTGCATATTTGTGAAATTCAGATAGTTTCAAGTAGTATAATTATATTGACTAAAACTCGAGGCGGTTACATAATATATTACATGTTACGCTTGATTAGCTTTTCTAAACTGTGAGCTTAGAGATCTACGTGTTAATCCATGATACAACCTATCTCACATTATCATCATCATCATCATCGTCTGCCCTTTTCTCAATCTTCATTAGGATCGGCGCAATGGGTAACATTGCAATGGGTTTCGCAGGTTCCTTTTGAAGCCGGCCACCTGCCTAACACCAACCCTCCTTGCAATGCAGTCATTTTAAGACGGGAAAGAAGGAAGAAGGTAAATTTGTAAAAGGAAAAATGGGTAGAGAGAAAAACCTAGGGTAAGGGATACCGCAAGTCTCGTTAAGGGCAACGGGACTGAGACTGCAGTAGTAGCCGGGGTCGCGTACCCGAATGTCCTATATTTCCTGTGACTGGAGAGGCCACTAGCACAGGAACACCAGCTGGACAACCTATCTCTATGATATCCAAATCCCTTTCCGGTAAAAAAATAAAAAAAACCCTATCGAACAAGCCTACTAGAACTGTTTTTAAACTTTCGCGACTATACATGCGCGTACAAATTCAACAGCATTTTATTTATTTTATACAGATATTTATTTTCAAAAGATAAAATCCGCACTAAAGAATAATCCAATATACGAATGTTGGCGAGTGCATGAATGTTACCACTGTCTGAATATTTACCGCGCAAATATAGGCCGCCGTGCCTGAGGGAAAACACACGCCCGTAATGATTGAACCACTATTTACTGACCTGCACATTTTGGTACGCCGCTATACCGATATAATATAATAATAAAGAACTATTGTACTGTACAAGCACAAACTTTCGACGCCATGTTTATTGAAAAATAATTATTATTCTTATATGAGACACGGTCGTGAAACCACTGAATAATTCCCCAAAAACACTCTGTGAAAATCAAAGATCGCTTCAAACTTGCTGCTTGCAAAAATCGGTACGTTCCCCCCTCAACTATGTTACATCTTTCACTTGGTATATTTTAATCATATTGCAGCGAATCGTTGTTAATGAAAAAATCATTGGGTTCATGGTTTGCATTGGCAGAGACCTTTTATCAATTAGCAACATGTGAATAATGGCAATGGGTATACTAAAATGACTGTAAATAGAAATGGCACAAATATGCAAATACTAAAATGGAAATGGCTATATATAGAAAACCAATACCACGCGTTACTCTGCTGATGGTCGACCCAAATTCCTTGGCTCTCAGAGCGTTTGCTTTAAACGTTACAGATTTCTCCATGATAGGTTATAACTTTTGTCCCGATTCCACGATTTTGTTACGTCCAAAAGAAACATTACTATAAAAAAGTCAAGTAAAATAATCTAAAGTTAATATTTCCTTATCTTTGGAGCTACACAGCCCAAACCTTGTCGAAATTACTTTTCATAGAATATCCCCTGAAGGTTACAGAAAATACATAACTAACCTATGTTTGTCAAAAACAATGAGTAGACTTTGACCAGCCTAAACGACTTAAGTGTAACTATAGGTACCGCCTGATCTACTGGTTCTTACCAACATTACTAGATCAAACCAGGACAGTACACAAATACGAACAACAGTAAACTTCTGCTACCATGGAGTTTAATGTAACAGTAGGCGATGCTTCCGTTACCTTCCCTTCTTGCTTACCATTCCCTTTCAATATACTCCTCAGTTGGTGGTAACAGGCTTGCCCCCTATTACGTGAGTATGACCATATTTTAGTCGGTAAAATGTGGGTGTTTGATAAATATTTTCTACTTCTCCGGAGATAAAGGCGTGAGATTCTAAAAAAGGTAGTAAAATGCGTATCCGTTCTGTAAAGGTACGATATCGATAGTGGATTTAAATTATAGAATAGGACCAGCTAGAAATTTTGGATAAAAAGTGGTATTTCAGTCTCTCAGAGAATCTATCTCTATGCCAATTTCATCATTTCATTGATCCGTTCAGCCGTTTTTGCGTGAAAGAGAACAAATATCCATCCATCCATCCAAACTTATAAACTATCGCCTTTATAATATTAGTAAGATTAGTATTAAAATGATTATAGTTGTTATTAGTGTACGTCGCAAATCAAGGCCATGACATAGTATAGGCCAATAGGTTATAGTTAGTGCAATGCAGGAGCAAATCTATGTGGTGAATGCTACATTTGTACAAGGATGATCTTTTGGTTCTGGTATATGTGTATTTTAATAACCTCTCTATTTACACCCAATCTAAGGATGTTATACATATTAGCAATAGAAACACACAAACCAAAACTAATCGACACATTCATGGATACTAATTTTTTAACAAAGCAGCAATTGAACTCGTGACCGCGAAGGTTGCAGTCGAATACGCCCACAAATCGTCAAATTTGACCTCATAAAATTATTATCTAAAAATAATGTTTGTTCTTGTAATAGTACAATCTATAATTGATACATCACGGGCCTTTTCCAGCACCAGTTCTATAGACGAGTGATAAATAATTAGCTGCCAGACGACGCGACGCGACGCTTCGACTCCTCTCCGCGAATGAGTTATTCGCGTCTTTCCGATTTGTTATTTATTATACCAACGTTTATAATATGCTACATTTGGCGAGAATAGACGATATTAATACACCAGTAGGTGTACAATCACTTTAGAGATTTGATACCAAAATGATCGAATCGATCGAATTGATTATTATCGATTGATTTTTGATGGGCCTGTTGGTCAATTGGTTAGTGACCCTGACTGCTGAGCCAGAGGTGGTGGATTCGATACCCACCCAGAATAAAAAAATATGTGATGAGTATGATCATTTGTTCTGTGTCTAGTTGTAATTTATCTATAATATGTATGTATTTAGAAATATATAAGTATACTTATCAGCAGTCTGATTACCATAATACAGGCTTTGCCTAGTTTAGGGTCAGACGGATGGATGTGTGACGTTATTATTATTATTAAATGTTATTGTCGTTCTATATAATCTATTATGGGTTTTTACAACGGTGCCTGATTTACTCGTGACGTTCGTGAGTGGTTGCTAGCTGTTCCTAGCATTTAATACATTCATATCATACTATGTCTTTGAATTTGGCACTAGCTGTATATTATTATGTAAATTCATGTATTTCGTTTCGTTTTACAGCTTACGTGTCCAATGAACTTAATACTATTAGCAAATAGAAAACAACTGTAGTAATTCATACTAGAGGCACTGAGCTGAGTCAAAATATCGTGAAAATTTTATTGTATTTTAGTTATAATAGAACAGGCGTTTGTTCGACTTCGGTATTTCCAGATAAAGCCTATTTGTTCACGTATAAAATTGCGTAAAGTGCGTGCGCGATGCCCAATTATTCACCAGTGCCGTCTAGGTATGTTCGTTCGGTTGCCGGCTGAGTGGTCAGCGGTGCAGAATGGCATTTATTGGATAGGAAATAGCGCGTTGGACGCGGAACAATTTTTATAAGCGAGTGTTCAGCGATGCAGGAGCAGCATTGTGTCGTTGTATCAGTAACGCAGTGCTATGGTATAAAGTAATGACGTGTATTTCAATGGTCGAGGTGTACCGTTGCTCCATTTCTTACTTAAATATTGGGCTGTGTCAAACTAGTCAAAATATGTCTGTCTGTTTATTCACAGACTAATCCAGATTCAGAGTCTTTTGTTTTTAACGCGGCTACAAAATATGAAGCTATAGCATGGCTCAACCCTTACTAAGGCTGTCATGATCCTAAAGGTTACGGTGAATGAAGTCATGTCATTACGTAATCAAAGCGTGTATTGTCACTTTGGATTTGAACTTAATAACCGCCTTTATTTACATGGACATGTTCTTGTATGTAACATTATGTGACGTTAAGTTATGGTGTAGAAAATGGTCTCTCTAGTTGGAAAGTCGTTAATAAAATATTGCTCCCTAGCAAACTGCGCATTCCGCGGCATTCTCACCCCTGTGTCAAGCAATATACGTAATATAATCTAATCAAAGGTGCATGTATCATACTTCTGTTTGTTACAATCAACATTAATTTTCACTTAATTTATATTATATGTATAATTATGAAGTAATAATTACTTTTAGTTCACACTTACTTCATGAGGTTGCATACAAAACTATATTAAACACAGAAACTTCAGTCACGCTGCTGAGTAGATACAATCGACAGTTACAAACGTTAGTTACTCAAGTACACCTTGAATTCACTCGCCGGTAAATTTTACAACTTTGCTAATATTCTTATTCATTTTAATTAAACTTTTTGAAGTTAAAACTTCTTTATGTACGTTGTTCACTTTAGTATGAGGAAAAAGCACTGAACTCGCGTGACCGTCACGCTCAGATACATATACACAGATGTGTTGTTGTAGTCCCTGACAGTATTTTTTTATAATGACATTCAATATCTGTTTAAATTCTATTTTTAACGTCATGTAGTTAAAAAAAAGTAACTTAGCTATTACAACTTTAAGAAAAACGATATTAGATTATTTTCTTTCTTATATTTATCACCTTCTAGTATTCAGAGTGTCGAACTCATTCAATGTGATAAAATATAAATGACTTTTTCCACTTCTTCTGTGTTATTAAGTGTTTTTACGTGTTCTCAATACAATCGGAAATAAAAGGCTGTCGACTGTTAGTTTGGACCGGTGCAGGTGTACTCACTCACTCGATATCTGATTTATACGGTGACGTCACATCACACAGGGTCGTGTTCCTTCCTGCGTACAGATTTATGCGGACAACAATACGCTACTCTCAGTTACATGGGAATTCTATTGGGTAACGTATTGCATACAATTTTTTTTCTTTAGGATTTCAAATAAAATAAAGTGCGGCTTTCGTTTCAATTTCGCAATGCTCGTCTCTCTCGACATTTCATTACTTTTAAAGATTTCAGTTGTATCAAGATAGTTATTTCTCAATTTATAGTTGGTTTTATTTTGGAGACCCGATATATATTTAATTCTTCACATATATAAGAATTTATCAATACAGTAGGTATAAAAACATTCTTTAACAGTCAAGCGGTTGACAAGTTATAACTACCTCTTAAATTAAGGTAATTTAATAATGAGTCTGTAAGTTGCCTGGTGTGACCAAGTTTTGGAGGTTAGATAATGAAATGGTGTGGTTCACGTTAGGGAGATCATTTTGTTCGTATTTTTGTAAAATTGATTGTTTACATAAATAATCTAAAAGTATTTTTTTTAACATGTAACCAATACCTACTGGACGAATTGCTAAAAATGTTAACATAAAGATTTAGAAAAAATAATTAAAAAAGGACACCGATATATGGATAAGTATGTTTCAGAGAAAAAAAAAGTAATAATTTAAAAAATGTTACATAACTTACAAGTTGCAACTTGCAATGTAAATGACACAAGCTCCATTGATTTTCCTGCAGCTTTGTCTCTTCTAGTTATTAAACAAACGAGTGCAAAGAGACATTAATCTGTAAAGTGTTTTGTTGTGTCAAGCCGTGAGTGTGAAACGCGGAGCGTTAAGCGTAAGCGCAGTACCTAGGGGCGGGCCCCGGGGCGGGGGCCTTCGGACTGACGACACCTGGAGCAAGCCGAGCGTTCATTGAAACTTATCACTTTTATTACATATTTTATAAGATGCAGATGTGTAAAACCATGTTCTGAACCAGTGACATGATTATTTTGTGGCTTCTGTTCATTGAGGGGAGGGGGCCCATGGTCGGCGATAGTCATTTCCATCAGGTGACTCGTCTGCTCATTTGCCCCTGTACCATAAAAAAAAATTAAAAAAACTGTTTTCAAGTTGGCCAGACAACTTGGTAAGAGGTATTATTTCGAGTTTTCCTTCTCTCTTACGACCACCTTATATGGTGGATGGTACAGGTGGACCTGAATCTGATGGTAGCGGGGAGAGACTGGATGCGGAATAGCAGAACATATTGAGAGAGGCCAATTGATTGATTTTATTATTATATCTTATTTTATATAGACTTTCAAAGGCTGGTGTATAAAGACAATTTACTTCACATAATATTTACATAGCTTACGTGACATCTAAGAGGCTTAGATAGTTGGAGACATAAATATGTAGGTATATATATTATTTAAAAAAGTAAATAAACCGAGTTTACGGAATTAACGCGATCATGAAGTATACAGACTGTATACAGAAGAATGTAATACCTATTTCATGATCGCGTGAAATAGGTATTACACACAGGTCGAAACGTCAGGCAATTCCTCTGAATTGCTTGACGTTTCGACCAGGTTGCACTGGCCGTGTTCACAGGCTGACTCCAATCATGCGTTAATTCCAGTATAAGTACATAGTTAAGTATATCATGGATCGCGAAAGTTTAAAAGTATAATGAGTTTATTCGATTTCACGACTCTTTGTTACGTAGCAGATGTGATGGCTCATCCATTTTAGGATTTTTTTATGTTTAAAAGCCCCACATCAGATAAAATAATCCTCTTACGATTTGAGTTCGTAAAGTGATTTTCGGATGATGCTTGGAACTACAGCCTGATCGGATCAGGAGTTCTTAACGCAACATTCGGAATTCTTGCTCACTTATTACTAAACATTTCACCATTCAACATATCTCTTATTTGTTATTTCAGGCAGGAAGGTAGCGTTAGAAAGGGCTATATCCGCCTTAGCGCAACGGGGTATTCGTTTGAGACTAAAATCGCTCCTTTCTGTTTTTCGCTGTATTGAACGAAAGCGAAATTGTGTCGTTCATTTATCGTTAGAAAAACCTAATAAAATTATTTAAAAAAATGTAAATAATTAAATAATTTACCTATACGCGATCAATAAGCGTTACATACCTTTTAATTGTAATACGTATTGATCGCCTTTATTCCTGTATAATTGCACAGCACTCACGTTATCTTCAGTAGTCACCGTAGAAGGACGTCCTTCTTGAGAATCATCTGTGAGTTTGCTTCGACCACGTTTAGACTCATTAAACCATTTGTAAACAGTGGCAGTCAAATCCATTTCGATACACGACAGACACTTTTTAACCTTTGGACCTTTACTGCATATGAAATATAGCTTAAACTCAACACTTACCATATCGAGCCTGTACGTTCTAAATAACCAACGTAAATCATATCAATACGAAACATTATATGTATATGTGGTGTAAATATTTGTTTAATTTAGATACTGAATTAAATCGGTGTTGGTTTTAATTAATTGAACCCCATAATATCTTGTGTATACAGTACAAGGGGTCGCACAATATATGAACATAGGTATATATTTCAGTTTGTTTTAGATTATTTGGACTCCGACACAAGGGACGCAGCCAGTAGCGAACCGCAACCCCGCGCCTTTCCGAGAAAATATTTATAAAACATAATACAAAATTTTCGTTTGGTTCGAATACCTGACACACCTTATATTCTTCGCAATTTATATTTTTGAGTTTAAGTGATGTAATAATGTGCTCTGGTGGAGCGCTACTCAACCACAAAGTTATACTGTCCGGTGTCTTACATTGTCCCGGATGTGATCGTTCTAATTTTCTTGGTTAATCGATTCGAATATTATAAGAATTGTATCGAGAAAACCGAGTACGCGACCACTTCAGTCAAGGAAGTAACGACGATTTCACGTATGCGTCTAGGTCTTTCTTCTTATATGTGATTAAACTTTAGAATGATGTGAATGTCGGTGATTTATACTGCAAGCTGTCTTAGACACCTTGAGGACGTATTAAACAGCACAATCTGAATAACACCGTTATACAAATAATATAATAAGATAATTTATTCTTGTAAATATATACATATCATACATAGTAGCACCAATAAAAAATGGACATAATATGTATATGCAGAGAAATAATGCTTTACTGGGCATCGAACCAGCAGCCTTGTCTTTACAGTTGAAAATTCGACCGGCACGCTAGACAGATCGTGAACGTACAAATATAGAATACCCACATTGTGTAATTGTATAAGGAGTATTCCAAAGCTTAGCGAGGGGCAGAGTCCCTTGTTAAAAAGGTGGCTGTAAGTAAACTTTTGTACTTACTCGGTTGTAACAATACTATAAAAGTTAAGTTTTATCGTCTTCCCCCGAGCCCACTGCAGCTGACACATTGTTATAGTCTTCTACGACGCGACGTTATTACGTACTTTCATTTTATTTTAATATTTGTTTGTATGTTTTTGAATGGCATTTAAGGAATATAATACATAATTTCGTATCTTATTGTCATGTAAAGTTTAGGTAAGTTAATTTTAACGTTTTGTTGGCAAATGAAACATACAATTCATATTAATACAATAATAACAGAGATATTTAATAGGATATTTACCACAAAACATATTAACGTGTGCTCGAGCGGACTAAAAATCAGAAGGTGTGCCGCCATTCTGCGCCTAAAATCCCCCGTTGGGTCCAAAACTAATCGAGCATCTCCGAAATACACACGTGAGAAAAACGGTATGTCGTTAATAAATATAAAATAGGAGGGTTTACACTCCCTCCTAACTTACCATCGAACTGACATTGACACTAGTGTCGTGAAATAGTTCTGTCGGGTGACATTGATATTTTTTTATGGTAGTAAGCAAACGAGCAGACGGCTCACCTGATGGTAAGTGAATAATTCATGATAATTTCTTTGACACTTGCAATTCAAGGGTCACAAGTGCATTACTGGCCTTTGAGGTGGGACTACGATCTTTTCTTGAAGGTTATTCCGCGTTATATAGGGACCAGTAATCGTTTACCACAAGCAGGTCTTTTATTTTGTTTTCTGACTTAATTGTGTAAAACTAATCTGTAAACTTACAGCGGGATCTGGTAAAGATTTTCTAAAATTTCATTTTATGGCCGATTCAATATGTAGCGTTGCTAGCGCGAGATTGCTTCTCCATATTTCCGCAATATTCTCGCCTCACCGTGTAAGCCTTCCCGCGCTCCTCCTCGCTAAAGGAGATTGGTTTTCTCTTATAACAAGGTTTCAAATATTCAAATTAACAATGTTGCCAGCCATATACTAGATTCATTTAAATCATTCCTTACATTTACTCATCTATCAATTTTTTCAGTTTGCAGTTTTCGCATTGTCACACAAATCTAGTTATCAGAAGTGATATTAACATTAGCGTTGTGTGTTTGTCAACATAACAGGCAGTTTACCTACACAACTAATGAACGTTGAATGATGGCAGGAAGGCAGCAGTATGGTATGTTAGGTGATGTCGTATAGCATGACTGCGTTTTAAACAATTATAGATTTTATTGTCGATTCTGTTTGTATTTGTGATTCCGGTGGAGATTAACGGAAATCCATTTTAAATACTGAGCGATTTGGTAAGATACATAAGTTAATAAACGAAATAGTTAGTAGTCCTGTATCTTATGCCTTAGAGCAATATTAAGGTAACTCTTGTGAGTGTTATAGTGTAACCGGCATATTGCAAGCATGTACCGCATCTATTAATTTCACCGCCTAAGATTTTGCAATTCTAGAATGTTCAGATGGCGACACCATCTAGTAAAGTACGACAAAAAATTAAAATTACTCTGTGTTTATTTACATTAAAAATAGTAAAAGTTGCATTTCATCGGTAAACTTTATTACGACAGTGAAACTTATCATGTGATACTTACTTACTAGTTTTATCTCTAAAAACTCTCCACAACAAGTGATAAAAAATACATAGAAGGAACTGTAAACAAACAATAAGTGAATCCTACCGTAAGTCAATAAAATCAAAACCGAAGGGGTCAAACATAGATGGAATACCAAAACAAAAGGTACGCAGTGCATTCTTATTAAATAGGTGACCATCTATTCAAAAGTGGCAAAATATACAGTAGGTACTTAAGACCCATGAGAAAAATATTTTTAAACTCGCACCATACAAACTAGCGATCCCAGTGGAGAATAGATGCAAAACTAAGAATAATTGATATACTGACATCTAGCTTCAAGTAGCTACATCACGATACCTACAATACAATATGTCAGTTGAGACCCTATCTACTATTGAACATTGACACTAGTTCTCACTAAATACAACAGGCAGCACTTACCCAAAAGTTTTCTTTGCTAGCTATTATAATATTATTTTACAAGAATGTGCGATAACGTAACACTTCGTAAACAACAAAAGTACAGCTCCCTAAATGATCTAAACAATGATAGCACAACGCTATTCGACACAACGATGTTGAGCTAACGGGATGCATCACCAAACAGTAGTCAAACTCTAATTGATATGCAGGAAAAACTACAACAGATGACTAATGACTTGGAAAGTGCCCATGTAGAAGTCGAAAATCTCAACATTGAAAATTTAAGATTGAAATCGGATTTACAGAAACAAATTAGGGTAATAGAAACATATAAAAAGCTGACCACTACTGACTCTTTTTGCCGGACACCGCTATCGGGACGCAAAGAAAAGACTAAACATACATACAAAAACTTGACACCAACGAATATAAAGGAGCAAAACACAAATACTAAACAAAATATGATTGGTACTACACTTGATATTTCTAACAAACAAATAGAACAAATAGAAAAAACGTCTTCAAGAATAAATGAGCAACAAGATACAAATTTACAACAAAACGAAATCCAATTAAAAGAGTTTGTCAATGTAAGAAAAAGCGAGTCTGAATACAGCAACCACGCACAAAACTTGGAAAACTACCAGCAGTCAACTCCAAGGCAAAATACAGCAGTGCGATTAACAGGTTATCCTAAATATATGCCAGAAATAAGCTCACACAAACAACATAAACTAGTACGACCTCAAAATACGGATAATTCACTCTTTAAAAAACATAGGGTAATTATTCTGGGTGATGGACAAGGACATGGCTTACGCAGTATCTTAAAAATCTACTAGGATCAGAGTATACTGTATTTTCTTATATAAACCCTAATGCTACACTAGAAAACATTTTAAGTTTCCCAAAAAATGAAATCGTTGCGTTGACAAAAAATGACTACATAGTTGTATTGGGTGGATGCTGGGACAGAAAACCGTGTGATTTCGACTTAATCCTACATCGTTGGTTAGCATTAACTGCCAACACTATTGTCATCATCAGTGAAGTGCCCAAAAACAGGTTTTTAAATGAATCGAAAATTAATTATTTGTATCGGTTTATATGTAAAAGATATAAAAATGTATTGTATTAAATTACTCAAAAATCTTACCTAATAGGCGACTGTTTGCATTAAACCTTCCAAGATCATTATTAAAAGACATTTTATGTATAAATTATCATCTTCAGGCATCTCAGTATGAAATAAGGTTAAAAGGTAAAAAGTTATTTGAAGAAAAATACGTTCAAGTTAATTTAGATCTTGACCAAAATTTATCAAATAATAATGTAAATAATAATAATAATCAATGTTTAAATAATTTGAGTAATAAAAATGGAAGACTTGATTCAAACAAAGTTAGAAATTCAAATAATTTATTTCGTGTATAGTTTTATCACTGTCCTCCATCAGAATATCAATGGACTGCTTGACAAATCGGACATGCTCTCCGTTTGCCTAAATGAGTTAATTACTAAGGGTATTTCTGTTGACATAGTGTGTATTACTGAACACAACATGATGGACGGTGACGAAATATATGTTATAATGCCAAATTATAAACTAGTCTCTTATTACATGCGAACAAGCAGGCATGGAGGTTCATGTATCTTAATTAAAAATAATTTGAAGTTTAAGGTCCGTCACGATATTTCCGGTCTTTCAATTAGCAACACTTTAGAGGCTCTGCACTTGAGTTACTTGATCATAAAATAGTCATTATATGTATATATAGGCCACCAAATTATTTAGTTGGCTCTACTACCAGTTTTTTCACAACATTAAATAAAATATTAAAGAACGTAAGCTCAAATGGTAAGAAAATTGTCTTGTGTGGAGACTTCAATATTGAAAACAGACTAGGCTCTCAACAGAATTTAAGGAACTGTTAATTAGTTATAACTTAAAATTACAATTTAATCAAACTACAAGATTTGCAAGCAAAACTTGTATTGATAACATAGCCCATAATATGGAAACGAGCGTACGCACTATCAATGAGCTATCTTTATCAAACCACAATGCGCAAATCGTTAAAATACCTTTAAATAAAACATGTACAATAAAATATTGGTATATATTGAAAAGAGATTACTCTAAAGAAAATCGAGTAATATTTATAAAATATTTAAAACAGTTAAGCAATAACGATGTTTATAGCTGTGTGGATCCAAATTAGTGCTTAAAATAAATTTCATGAGAACTTTGTTATGCTATACGAACTCTGCTTTCCATTAATAAGAATTAAGATTTATAATCGACCTAAGCGAAGTGGATATCGCGTGGTCTAAAAATGTGCAGCAAGAGGAAATGTCAACTTTTGTGGCAATATAGAAAAAAACCAAGTACGGTAAATAAAAACATATTCAAAACATACGCGAAAAGATACAAAACTATAATAAATCTGACAAAAAAATCACAAAATGACTACTATATCAATACTGCCACAAACAAATGCAAAGCAACACGGAAAGTGATAAATGAGATCAAATGTAACTATCCTACTGAAAGCGTAAATCAATTAATAAAAAATTATTCAATAATAAATGGCCCTTTAAACATGGCCCAAACATGTAATGACTTTTTTTTTTGATATTAACAATAAAAACCTGAATAATTCAATCAATAATTCGTTTAATAAAGTGAAATACTATGACTCTAATAAATTGACATATAATAATTCTTCTGATAAATTGACATTTAATTCACATAATAAATTGACATATCATCCCAATTCTATCTTTATGTTACCGACTATCCCTAATGACATATATAACATTATATTAACACTGAAAAATAAAACCAGCGTTGGGTATGACGGTATTATCACAAATATTGTTAAAGATGTTGCTAATATTATATCTGAACCGTTAAGCTACATTGTTAATTTATGTATAGAACCTGGCATCTATCCATATAATCTTAAAATATCTGTAATAAAACCAGTGTTTAAAAAGGTGATAAAACAAATATGAATAACTACAGGCCAATAGTACTGATATCTAAATTTGCAAAGATTTTTGAGAAAGTTATGTTTAAATACATATACGGATTTCCTGACAAGTCAGCATATTTTAACACCAAGTCAACATAGTTTTAGGAAAAATAAATCTGTAAATGTGGCAATATATAACTTTTTGCAAAAAGTATTAAACAATTTGGATAAGGGACTACCGGCTATAGCGTTGTATATGGACATGTCAAAGGCATTTGACCGCATCGAGCATAATACCCTCTTAAGAAAAATGAACGTGTATGGTATCAGAGGCAATGTGTATGATCTCGTAAAATCATATCTTTCAAATAGACAACAATACACAGAGATTCGTCAGCTGAACCCACTGTCAATGACTGAAGAAGTCTCTACATCTACAGCTAGGACTGCTCAATTCGGTGTCCCATAGGGAAGTATTTTAGGCCCCTTGTTCTTTCTTGTATATATAAATGACATGCCTAACCAATCATGACGTCACATTATTTGCTGACGATAGCACAGTGCTATTTAATAATGACAAATTAACTAACTTAGAACTTGACATTAATCAATCCTTAGAAAATATAGTAGACTGGCTTAAAATGAATAATTTAATGATCAACATCGATAAAACAAAAATTATGAATTTCAGAACACGTACACAACGCACGGCTTCCTTAAAAATACGATATCATGATAGCGACATAGAAGAAACTGAAGTAACAAAATTTCTAGGTTTACAAATTGATAACAAAAGTAATTGGAAATTACATGTTGACTATGTCTGTAAAAGACTAAGTCAGTTTTCATATGCTCTCAACAGGTTAAGAAAAATAGCAAATCAAAATACTCTTCTGGCAGCATACCATGGCTATGTTAGTTCAACCCTAAGATACGGCATAATATTTTGGGGTAATAGTACAGACAAAGGCCGGGCATTTATAGCACAAAAACGCTGTATAAGACATGAGGATAAATTGCACATAGTCGCTACCAAGACTCATCTGATGCATGAAAGTATATTCTGTGCAGCTACGCGCATTTTCAACAATATTCCGAGAAATATCACAATGGTTAAAGAAATAACTGTGTTTAAAAAGGAACTTCATGACCTGTTAATAAATAAATGTTATTATACGGTAAAGGAATACTTATCTGATAAATCTCTGCTTCATTACTCTTTACCCAAATCATGATGTGTTCAGTATTCTCTATTATTATCTCTACTTTTGCATTATTATTGCCTGTTAACAATTTCTGTGACATATTGACATAATTTATACTGTTATTTAATGTATTCAATTCATATTCAAATGGCTGTAACTATTGTATGTCCAATGGGCGGGACATAGCTGTTCTAGACAATATAAACTATAAGATCTGTATTATGTACCTACCTATGATCCACAATAAAGAATACTATTACTATTACTAGAACACGCGTGTAATAAGATTTATGTTTTCGATCCACTTACTGATATTAATATTTATTACCTGTAAGCGAGTTAAAAGGTTATTCTATCGCTTGCTGTGGCTATTACTGCCTATACTAGGAAAGTGATCGACTATAATATGCCTACAATAAAGAAATTAATGAAAACCTATTGACAACTTAATTAGGTTTATTGAGAACTTGAAACTTAGGTTAGGACTTAGGTCTATTGACAACAAAGTTAAATATTACACTATTCGCTCGTTTTGTCAACCCTAATGACGGCAAGCAGCCAAGGATCAAGTTGCGATGATGAAAGTTCAACGCACAGTAAAACTTATTTATTAGGGTATTTCTTCATTAATATTGTAAGGCCTCGCTTGGCTCGAGAGGTATTGGAGTCGGGTGTTGCAGAG
Source organism: Euplagia quadripunctaria (assembly GCA_963859945.1). NCBI lineage: Eukaryota > Metazoa > Arthropoda > Insecta > Lepidoptera > Erebidae > Euplagia > Euplagia quadripunctaria. The sequence continues at coordinate 226,088 of OY982568.1, read as the reverse complement.
GAGATGGTGAAATTGATAGAAGCTGGAACTGGTATTAATATATTTACTACTGAATTAGCTATATTAAATACACAAACTTTATAATGGCTTCATAGATGCGGCCCAGCAACTTGACAGCCGTCCACTCTCACTGCTCGCTGCGGTGCTTCTCTCTTTTTCTACTTTCTTTATTCTTTTCTTCTATTCTATACAAATTCAAAACACATTTTGATATGATTTAAATATTATATTACCAGCCAGCTTCCCGCAAGGCTCGAAAGAGGTTCGAACCACACAATATATAGATTGAACTGTGCATACAATAAGGACATCAAAGAGCCGACGTGGACCGAATTCACCAGACAATTGAGTATCAGTCTACAAGTTCGAGTACCCACTAAATGGAAAAACGCAGAGTAAACACAATGAGTGGCTACTGGGGCTCGAACTGTTTACACTCTGCCACCGACGACACAAACTTCGTCATCTTAATTTTTTTTGTCCCCAGGGAAATTCAATTTGACTAAGTATAACGCTTAAGTACATTTGCATTATAGGCTTACAGTTTCCTCTTGTGTTTTACGACGTAAAATAAAGTTTGGAAGTGGCTCCCTTTATCCTGCAGATAAGAATAATATGCCGTCGAGTAATTAAGTTTATATTGACTGATCATTTTAAATTAAGGACTGATATTCAGTTAATCAAATTGTTTACTCTCCCTTCGATTAGTTCTTTAAAGTTCGATGGCGCCGGCATTTCCTATGACTAGCCTTGAGAAGAAACGCCGAAACAAACTCAATGACCCAAGTCTACATGCCATGTAGGCGTCCAGAATGGTCTTTATACGAAAGAACCATTTTAGTTGGGAGCTAATCAGTCAAGACACCCAGTAGACTAGATAAGTTTATTAGCGAATCACGGAACTCAACCATGTCTCAGAGAGCTCCATGACTCCAACCGGTTCCTCACCGCCCGGTCAGACATTTGAGTAGGCCAATGAAAATACTAAAGTGGTACAAAAGTACTCAAGTGAGCTTAGTTTTGAGCAGTTAGTGTTAGGACTATGTGATAACGCAAACTGGATAATGGAAATTTTGTAATTCTAATAATATATATAATATAATAGAATATCTCTTTTTGTGTAAAATTGAATGAAAACATTCATACAACCAAAGAAATTTCATACGGCCCGCCTCATTGTAAGTGGTTTTTGTAACTAAAAAATATTGTTAACATATTAAGCTCTTATAATTCAGGTTAGAATTTTCTCTATATATATTTTTCCTGCCTTTCTGTTTAAAAAGACGATTTGAGTTCCTTCATGATACTTATACGAAATCCTTACAATCATCGGAAAATCTGATATTAGAAGTGTCGATGCATTCTACAACATTTTTTGACAAGTCATAAATAGTTCTGTCTGTTCGTCTTTGGAATGCTTTACCGATACAAATACGGCAAGCTGAAACCACTACTGCTTTTAAAACTATGATTAAGAAATATTTTCTATCACTAATAAACTAAATACGCAAATATTTGTTTATGCTTTCAATAGTACGTCATAAACTACTATATTTTTATTAAATGCTCCTGGTGTTATATCCATAGACAGGTTGTTTGGTAGAAATTGGAGCTAAGACCTCCCATTGTACGCCAATTTGTAGTATTAGGAATCTTTAGAACTGTTTGTTACAAGTGATGTACATTGTAGAATATTCTGTCTCTAAGAGTTCTTACTAACTTCTTAAGTAAATGTAAAATTTTAAAAGTTTAACAAGTTCGTGGCAGTAACAGTGCAAAAGCAGGCAAAACAACTCGTAAGACGAAAACAGAAAACATGTCACAGAGAATCTGTAGACGACTCTTGTGTACAACTTTCAATTGTTCTTATTAAAAAGCTTTCTTTTTAAGCTTACAATTCTCACAAAGTAATTCAAACAGAAATTTGTTTTATAAAAAACTTATGTCAAAGTATATTTCCAGTTTATTGTTTACTTACACAATAAGCGTACGTCAACTGTCTTTGACAGTGACTTGTCATCGAGCAAGTACCTGTTCATGACGCCACAACCGGCGTCGGCTGATGAGCGGAACCCCGCGACAGCTGAAACCAAATTTACGACCCTCGTCAGGTGAGAGTCCACAAAACTTCCCACATTACAGCCACACCCTTCATACTCAACCTTTCACACGTTGAGTTTAAACGTTTCATTAAACAAAATTACTTTTTAACCGTATCCTTATGAATTGATGTTTTTTTTATGGTATAGGGGCAAACGAGCAGACGGGTCACTTGATGGTAAATGACTATCGCTACCCATGGGCACTTACAACTCAGTAGGGGAAAGGTGGAAGAAGGAGAGGTGGGGGGAGGGAAGGATTTGGGCCTCCGGAAAACTCACTCACTCGGCGAAAAGCAATTCTTCACTGCCGGTTTTCTGTGACGCCGTGGTATCACTCCGGTTGAGCCGGCCCATACGTGCCGAAGCATGCCTCCCCCACGAATGTATGTATGTCCTCGATTTACTTAAAAACGAATGTACCAATTTTTCAGATTGTTTTATTTACGTATTCTACGTATTTTCAGGAAGGTTATATATTAGGTATAGGTATAATAAATTAGATATTTATTCTTATTAGTTCATTTTCTTCACAAACAGTTACTACTATTACTTTTGTTCATAATCAGATATTTATATCGCTGATATACATGTACAAAATATTTAATTATTATTGCTGCTCGCCGCCGGCAGGGTGATCAGTGTGTGTGCCGCACACAGTACGGTCTCAGAGGAAATTTTTCCCGCGAACGTTTCGGCTGTGGAATAACCTGTGACCTCTTTTTTTTTTGTTCGTGTGGAAACCCCCTCGGGCCGGGCGGTGTATCGGAATCGAACCGACTAAAACCACACGGTGTGCCGTACTGCGCCTTAGGTAGGAGGGATCCGGGAACAGCTTTTATCAAGACATCCGGACTCCCCCTAGCGCCTACCCGCAAAAGCGCGGGCACCACCTCCAGGTAGAAACCTTAATACCTCTCAAATAGGCGACGTCCAGGCGCACGCGGACGCCGCCTTCTCGCGGGGGGCCACTATAGCGGGTGGAGGAGAAAACCCGTCCCATCCACCCGCGGCCACACTCAGGGCGGCATAAGGCGCTGGTAAGCTCACCTCCGCCGCCCGGTTTACCGGCGTCGAATTAAGTCCGAGTGGAGGTCATCCTCCCGGACCCTTTCCGCCGCCTCCTAGTGTGAGATGACTTCCTCACAGAAGGTCGCGACCGCGGCAAAATTTCTGTCGCTACCGGCCATGGAGTGTATGACGGCTGGTAGCGACAAATCCCCTCCGATGACTGCAGTGAGGGCCCGGCGCCAGCGCTGCGTTACCCAAGCAGAGCAAACCACCAGCGTATGCTAAGCCGAGTCCTCACTGCAGTCGCAGTGGTGACAGGCGGGACTCAATTCCCTCCCTGCCACCGAGTGCAGGTACTTTCCGAAGCAGCCGTGCCTGGAAAGAACCTGCGTCAGTCGGAAGAAAAGGGTCCCGTGCTGCCGCCCTGCCCACTCGATGATGACCTTCTGGAGCGCCTCCACGGCGGCAAAGCTAGCACGTGGACCCTCCAGCCGGGACGACCAACGAGCCATGGTGGCTCGGCGGGCGGCCTCACGCCATTCGTGCACCTCTTCGGGCGGGGGCCGACTGCCACTGCCCGCCCGGAACTCAGCCGTTCGCGGATATACTTCGGCGAGTACTTCCGCCTCCAAATCCCATGGGGGTGTGCCGGCCAACGCGCATGCCGCCTCTGTCGACACGGTGCGGTATCCGCGTAGAATGACCTGTGAAAGGACTACAGTATGGGGTTTTTCAAGAAAGGAGTCAACATATTTTAAAAGCATGCGAATCTCCTGGTGTTGCAAGCGTCCATATACTATGGTAACCGCTTACCATCAGGTGGTGGTAAAAAAAAAGTCTTACAGTTACAGTCGCGGATCCGATGGTTCTGGTTACTTTCTAAACAATTATAAATAACTACATGGTTACAACAACAACGCTACACAGTGTGTATCTGACAATGGAATACTTAAATCACTGAAAGGGATAACTCTAGCATGCAGTTAGAATAATAATAATAAAAAACTACGTTTAAGAGTTATTACCGTTTGAATTTTCAGGTATTATCATCTCCATTTCTCATAAAAGTAGGCGGATTATGTTTTGGAATTATTATTATTAATTTAGTATTATCAATATCAAAAATACCACTTTCACTAAAATGCGGATAAAAAAGTGTTTATACAATATACTACACTCACAGCCTATAACCTATCTCAATAAACAATGTTACAACAAAAGGTTTTATATATTTGAATAGTTGTTCTATTCTATTAATGCCGTTAGAATAGTATATGTAGGTATATGTAACTCTGCACACTCACAAACATTTATTTGTCATAAAGCTCAATAATAAATTGCCATCATCACGTCGTGGTAGGCTCTATTATTACGATGTTTACAAACCCGACACTTGTTTCCCCTTCGCCATCAGAAAGTAATTGGCTGTCATTACACAACAAAGTTCCTTTTGCCGCCAAGCAACTCGTTCATTCTTAAAAGTGAACGAGTCAGTGTTTGTATCTACTAAACTTGCACCGAACTTTATATTATCACGCTATTTAAGCAAAGATTACTTAAAAGCTTTACAAACATTGAACTAAATTAGCCTGGAGTTGCGAGCGTTAACATCATGTTTTTGTTGTGCAGGTTCTTTTTTAGGTAAGCTTTTTTGGTTACAAAGTAAAACCTAGATAAAATATAATTTATGTAGTTCAATATTATAAAAGATAAATAATGGTACTGTTATGGTAAAACAATTTAAGTATTATGATTTATGTTTTAATTTAATTAATAATTATATAAAGTACAAACAAAAAACAGAGAACATCGACCATGTTTTAGTTAATAATTTTGACTTAACTACAAGTGTGTTGTGTAATGTGCTGCGAGTAAGTGCTACAGCTGTTTACGTAGTCATATTTGAACAGCTATAGTATAATTCATAATTGTAATATTTTGTCCAAAATAATATTCCTCTCAATCTGCTGCGTTAATGTTGTTTACGTAGTGCACTAACGAGATTATTCGTCATGCACGTTACATGCTGTGAGTTATTACATAGTAAATTAATTTGTCGTAAGTGACATATTCGCGGTACACGCATTAACACTCGATATCACGTTTATTTAGGCAATAGATGTGAATATTTGTTACAGTACATTCTTAATACGTAACACTAGAAAAGTAGTCAAAAATACTTTTGAATAGCGACATTATACTAAAGCGGTCCTTATTAAAATATTGAATACGTATGTATGTATATGTATATATACCCAGAACCCTACTAACAGTGTCTGATCAACACCAAGCCGTGCCTCTTATCATCTCGTAAAGTAATTTGGTGTCAAGGTTTCAAGGGACGTCCAATAATGTAGTCACTGAAAGGAGTGACAATAACGCATGGAGTGTTATTGTCACTCCTCGGCTCTTGACTTTAATTGACTAAATTTTCTTTACACAAAATGTAAACCTTGTACACTTTAAAACAAGGTCTTATTTCAAATTTAAACAAGTAGGTAACATATGTCACTATCGAAATAAGCAATTTATTTGTCGACTAAAGTCTGACACGCTTAAATAAACTTTAATACCACGTAGCGAGAGCCGCTATCCGTTGAATGCCGTCTCTTATGCTCTGTGTTTTTAGTAAGCCTCTTCGTAGGTGTCGATTAAAATAACGTCATCTTAGTTCGTCTTAAACAAGTTTTTATACGGCTATTTTAATAAATGGGGACTCGCTGCGTGGAAATAAAGTTGAGTATATGTTGACAGGTTTTAGTGAAATTTAGTGGCGCTGAGAAATAGATGCCAGTAACAAATAGACCTTGTTGCGAAGAAGACAAGGTTGATTTCATATAAAGAAATTAAGTCAGGTTTTAGTTTAGTCGAGTGTACAATAGAATCGGGACCATTGTCGAACAACCCGAACCCAACAACACCGCACTCAGCCGCGGCTTAATGATGAATCGTCTCCGGGGAATGTGAAGTAATTAGCTAATTTATATATGTATTTGTACTGTATATATAACTGTATTTTATTGAGTTACCGTTGTAATTCGGAGCTATTCGAGAAACTCGTACTAAATCGCAGCCTAGCCAATCTACTTTTAACCGATTTACGTGCTAACGATATCTTTTATAAAATCTTGTCATTTTTGTTGGTAATACCAAAGGTGAGTGCAGTCGGTGTACTTAGTTCCCACGTCACGCGAATTGATCGATGTTTTCTGCTCTAACGCGTACTGAACCGATGAAAGGATTTCTATGTTCTTTTGATACATCGCATTTCTAATTCTGAAAACTTTACTAATTTGCAACCACAAAATTGCGTGAAAAACAAACACATACAATCTAAATCGCAAACCTCGTGTACATTGGAAATAAACTAATTGGAATACTTGAGTAATACATGAGTTTCACAAACAAATGTATTTACCTATTCTCTGTGTAACTTTAGAACTCCTTCTAAAATGTTTGCGAACAACGATGACACACATATAAAATGTACCCGAACTTGAACGACTAACTATATTATAAAAAATTAATATAGACGTAGTAGTCACGTCAGTGAAAACAAAAATTATGCCTGTTTTCTTCGGAAGCCCTCAGAAACAGCTCCGATTATAATGTTATTTTTCATTTTGTTTTTTTTTATATTATTCAAAATCAGAAACATTTTGGAGCGCGAATGAAATTATTTATATTGTTTAAACAATATCTATGATATTAATGAAGACAAAATTCAATTTCGTATCTATTTTTTTTAATTCTCATTTGTTTACTCTAGCATTTTAATTATTTTTTCTTAGTTTAATGGAAAATAATTAATAATTTCCCATTATTTTCAATAGTAATATGAAAACATAACATTTTTTTTTTCGAATTTACAATGAATGTGGTGGAAAGAAATATTTCTCCAATAATATCCATAGATATTGTTTAAAACAATATAAATCACTTCGTCCCAGCTCCAAAAAGTTTCTGATTTTGAATAACATAAAAAAACAAACCATAAAATTAAAAACCTTACAATCGGAGCTGTTATTGAGGACCTAAGAGAAAAAAGCTTTATTGACGTGACTATAGATATGACGGTGAAAAAACTTCTGTAAGATATTAGAAAGAAAGTTATTTAATATATTTATTTATTGTAAATAATAATAACTTGTGCTTTAATTATTTTGCTGTATTCATGGATTTTATAACAGTATAGTAGTAATTTGAGTATATTGAAGTGTAAGGGGAAAAATGACATGTTAGTTTAGTTGGGAGTTATTCCCAGAATTATATTTCATGCTGTTGCAACTACAAACAGATCTGGGAGACTACTAAAATAAAACTCTGTTTAAATGAAACACGCTAAAACAGTGGAATATGTCAGCTAAGAGGTATTGGCACTTCACCGTCGATATAGATTTAACAAACATTTATGCTATACAAATAAAAACGCAGTACATACAGCAAAGTGGCAATAGATTAGCGACCACTCAGAGCCTCAGACTAATGCACTGCTTCGTGTACTTAACAGCTTTACGTTTCGATTGTAATCAAATGCTTTTAAACTTATTTCTGCCGTTTATTGTGCTACCGACTACAAAGGCGGTGGTTGTGTATTTTATCCATTAATTTAGATGACTGCAAAAGAATATCATTATTAGTTGCGGTAAGTTTTCTTAGAAAATCGTGAAATTTTGTTTTATAGACGGTTTTTGACAAGTTTTTGAGACGGTTCACCTAATGGTAAGTGACTACTGCCGCCCATGGGCACTTGCAACTCAACAGGTTTTAGGAGGGAGTAGGAGAGGGGGAGGCAAGAGGAAAGAGAGGTAAAGAGAGGGGAGAGGCGGTATGGGCTGCCGGTAATCTTACTAACTCGGCGAAACACAACGAAGCATTGTTTCACTGCGCGTTTTATTTTAAGCAGTGGTATCACTCCAGTCGAGCCAGCCCTTACTATACGTGCCAAGACTTACTATAGTTTAAGGGAAATTATTTTACACTTTTAAATTTGGTTGATGTTTCTGTAAAAAAGTGTATCTTATCTTTAAACCAATTTGTACAAGTACTACTTAGCCTGAAACGTTTTATGGCGTGATACAGAACCAATTGTTATTAGATGTATCGTTCTTGGAAACTACCTACTATCTACTACCCATACTATCCATATTGCGAGGACTTTACCAACATACAATTAACAAAGACAAAGTTCACTCAAACGTGAAGCTCACGGGCGCCGTTGGAAACTCACCTCTCGGTGGTAGTTGTCACGGAAACCGTTTTAACTTCAAAACCTACTGCTATTTCCTTCTAGTCTATTATTTTAGGAGTATCATGAAAATCGATGACTACTGTTTTCCAAAGTAAACTGAAACGGTCATGACACATGACTGCTGTTTATAAAAAAAACTTTTAGATATGTACCCATTAAAAAATGTTCCGTGTTTAATTCTTCTTCACTTTTTCGACTTCTCAAACATTATTGTGGCAGTGCGTCCTGGAATCCATCAAGGTTCTGCGTTTTTGAAGGCAAGCCTGTGCTCGATAATGTACATATCTAGGTCACTTTTATAGCAACGCAATGTGTGATAAATTACTTTCCTTCTTATTTCATTTTGTACTTCTATTTCTTCTACTTGTTATTGAATAGGTAGCAGTAAAATTTTAGTCTACGTTCCTGTGTTTTTTATTCTATAACGGAGCTTCTAATTTACTGGTAAAAACTCTATTGTATAATTAAAAATAATACCCGACAAACACAATCGTCAGTGGTATCGTCTACCCGGCAGCGCTTTCAAACCAGTCCTTTTCCACCAACTTTTGAATTCAGACAGTTCAGTATAAAAATAATTAATTTGTAGAATGAACGTAAATATTAAATTAAAGTCTGTTAAAGGTGCATTCCCATTGGCCACTGAATTGATTACAAAAATACGTTGTCATCTTAAAGTTTGGGCTTGCTTAAAAAATTATGTTTATTTGGTAACTGAAGACAATAGTCTTCAGTTACCAAATAAACATATTTTTTTTTGTACATAAAGATATTGAGATTCAGTTTGTGTAATGCTTTACTTTTAGGTGATTTGCCGTTTTTTGACAGGCCACGCAGATTTTGTCTCTATATAGATATTTATATCTATCTAAATAGAACAAATAATGTTTTATCCATATTTCATTGTCATGATGTTTTATTAGAAAACGTAGAGGAATATAAAAGAAGATTTTGGTACATTTTTCTTCACCATTTATCACAGCTTCACTACAAACATCCCTACTTATTGAAAACCAGGTAGAGAAAAGAGCGTGCTTCCACCTCAAAGACCGGCAACGCACTTGTGACTCTCGAGTTGCAGGTATCTATGGGCGGCAGTAGTAACTTACATCAGTTGGGTCACCTGAGGATGGTCTATTCGTTTGCCCTTTATACAATAAAAAAAAAGATTATAAACTCTAATCATATCCGCAAAATGTGTGAATGCGTCCTTAACGCTTAAGGCTAAACAGGGTAACAGAAAGTCTCTTAACAAGTTTTACTTAGTAACAACTTTTACACGTTATGACAGGCGTCCTTTGGGAACTGTAATTTTACTACGCTACTTACTTAACTCATGTATGCGTAATAAGACATTTGCGATAAGCAAATTTTAACTTTTTGTACAACTTAACTTTTAAGTTATAATTTAACGTACTAAATAAACATGCTTGCTTTAGTATTACTATTACTACTACCGCTAAATGTACGAAATAAACAAGCTCTGTTTAGTTTGGTTCTAGATAGCGCGCTTGTGTCGCAGATCTATCTATTCTGCAGGTTGGTATCACCAAAGGGTATCAAATTAAGTATCAGAATATTTAATCGTTGTCTGTGAACCTTTTGCAGTACTGCACTAGCCGTATCATTCTTTTATTTAAAATAAAGCTATCTGTATCGCGGCACGCCAAACCATTTTTATGCCCGTGCATTGGGGATCAAAGTCTACTGTGCTGCGCCATTCGTTGTAGCGCTGCGGAGCGGAAGGGTGCTTAAAAGGCCTGCAGTGTAACATGGTATCTCCCCTCGAAGGGGGAGGGGGGTAGGACTTGATGAATAGCTCAAATCGCGTGCTTCGTGAATCCCATCTACAGCGTAGCGGAAATTTTGTAGAGCTACGAGCCTGTTAGAAATGATTCAGAGCTATTGGAATACTTCGTTGCATCGGTCGACGTCTCATTTTTCAATCCTGAGTTTTTTTTTTTAATTTCGTCTATTTTGAAGATGACAGCTTATGTTGCGAGTGGACTGCCACTCGTTTTAGGAAAGTGACTTATTTTTTACTCTTTGGCTATGGTGAGAACGAGAACTTACCACCTGGCTGGTCCGCTGGTCTGTTTTCTACCTTAAATATTAAAAACACACGTCTTACACCGCGTTCCTATAATCAAGAAACGCTTCGTTTTGCTTACGGACGGTAAAATTCAACGAAATTTTACCGTCCGTAAGCAAAACGAATCGTTTCTTGATTATAGGAACGCGGCATTAGTTGTGTACTGGTTAATAATGTAACCATGAAACATTAATATAGGTGCACAAATACGACAAAAGATACGTAATTATTATATAGTCGTAGTAAAACCACGTTTATAGGAACCAACAGTAATATAACTTAATTACAACAAGACTACACACATGTATAGTAGGCTCACATTTGCAATGTGCTGGATGAGATTTGTATTCGGTTATTCTAATTTGCAAGTCCAATATGTTAACCACAACATAATTTAAATCGCATCAATAAATGTATTCATTTGTTGCCGTGTTACAAACTGTTGAACCAAATAAACTGGTGACATTATTGTCCATTAGTTAGCTACTTATTCGTATACCTATGTCGTTCAAACACGTCGGCATGCACGCAACAGGTGGGACATCGCGTGGCGCCACCCACCGCGCGCCGTATCGAGTGGCGCGTCACACGACACGCTTTGACGACTGTGAGTAATTCAAACGTACACGTAACTGCATGTTCCATTACTTTAACTGCTGCCGTTACTTGTTCCATTAAGTCAGTTCAAGTGACTTCAGTGATATTATGTTTTTAGGGTTCCGTTCCTCAAAAGGAAAAAAAGGAACCCTTGTAGGATCACTTTGTTGTCCGTCTGTCTGTCTGTCAAGACCCTTTTTTCAGGAACCCGTAGACGCATCAAGTTGAAATTAATACCAGATACTTATATCTGCGGTCCCTTAAAACTGAAAAATAACCAAGCTTCCAAGTCATCACAATCAAAAGATATGGCTATTTAATCCTTAGATTTGACCGAATTTGAACATTTCGCAGGTAAATCAAAACCTATAGGGTCCTTCCCATTGGCCTAAAATCATGAAATTTGATTAGAATCAAGGTCTCACAGCACAAATAAAGGAAAAAATCGGAAGTTGTTATATTTATCTGTCTGTCAGTGTGTGTCTGTAAAGACCCTTTCCCTCAGGAACCCGTGGAGGCATCAAGTTGAAATTAACATCAAACACTTATGTTAGTAGTCGTTTGAAGCTGTAAAAAACTCAAGCTTCTAAATCAACCCAATCAAAAGATACGGCCATTAAGCCTTATATTGTATCAAATTTAAACATTTCCCAGGCACCAAATTAAAACGTATACCATTGTCCTAGAATTATAAACTTTGGTAAGAAGCAAGGTCTGACAGTACAAGTATAGGGAAAAATCCCTTAAAGATACTAATACAATTTTTTATAAATCACATAAAAAACTGTATTAGTATTTTTATAACCTCAAAGTTAAGTTTGTTTTTCGGAAAAGACGGGTAAAAAATCTTCGAGAATTGATTCCCGGGATGGACATACTATCTACATACAAGTTTATTTGCTTACGGAACCCTCGGTGCACGAGTCAGACTCACACTTGTCCGGTTCTATTTGAATGGCACCTAAGTGTGTTACTCTATCACGGAAAATGAATATTACGTATTTATTATTAATATGTACACACGCACGCACGCACTTATACAGTACGAACGCTTTAGTTTATGTCCTTCCCTGGTTGCACCAGAGAAGCCCAGCGCTATTTAAACATTTTTATTTTGTGTAGAAATACTCGTAAAGTAACATCTAACGGTTGTAAAAATAAATAAATATGACAGGAAATCCAATATCGATGGTGAACAAAACCGACTAGTTTTAAAAAACATGCCACCTCGCTATTATGCGTAGTCGGATAAACACCAAATAAGGATACATCGGTTTTCTTACAAAATAGGGACACTTAGTGTAGTATGATGTTGATGATACATGACGAAAAAACTAATTAAAAATATCGAAAATGTGCGGGTGTATGTAGAACCTTCTACCTCAGGATGTCGACGACGGAGGGCGTGCACCACTGAGCCAGTCAGCCTGTGACCACGGCCAGTGCAAACTGGTCGAAACGTCATTCAATCCAGAGGTATTGTCAGACCTCGCTAAGACCTGAAGAGGTATACTCGAGAAAGGGGTGATAGCTTGGTGGGGATATCAGTTGATAGAGACTGCGAATAATCACTACATATTATAAAACAAACTCTCCCGCCACGTTTGTCTGTTTGTTCGCAATAAACTGAAAACCTACTGAATGGATTTTCATGCGGTTTTCACTAATACACAGATTGATTCATGAGGAAGGTTTAGGTGTAAAATCTTTGATTTTATATATATATATATATATATATATATGTCTAGATACCGTGTCACATTGGGACTAGTGTGCGTAATGGCTTTGTTTTACACTGACACCCATTATTTATTATCCAACCATTATCGTTGTTCATAATTTAAAGTACCAATTAGATTTACAAAAACTCTACTCAGCCTTACTTTCCCTATCCATCGATCCGCGAGTATTATATCTCCGGAAAACCTATAAACAGTATAAAAATAATTTCATTATATTCATAAAATAATTCTGACGAACACTTATAAAATATATATTTGTAGAAGTAGTAGTAAGTACCATCCCTTACAAAAATTTAAATTTATACTTTTTGCTAGCAATGGGGGATTATATCTGATTATAATGGCAACACTGACAAAAATGGTGGCTTCTCTGTCATCTGTTAAATTATAATTATTAAAAAATGTTTATGAATTTCATAGAGATTGAATCAGTTTATTAACCGGTGGAATCTTATTATCTTAGATAGATAGATAGATAGAATATTCTTTATTGTACACCATTAATAAAATACAATTAAAAAATTATTATCTTACAAACCAGAGTACAATGGGCGGTCTTATCGCTAAAAGCGATCTCTACCAGACAACCTTAGGATGGAGATAATATCAAAATTATTTAATAAAACATAGTAGTTGATGGCATACTATTCGAAATATTGACAAATACTTATAAACATTCTCATTCATACACATATACAGTTACTTAGTGGAGATAATGTAGTATTATAGACAGCAATTTAGATCTTAGTTATGGTCAAGAATAGAATAATATTATTATAGTGACAGATAATGGTCCCGATTCTATTGTACACTCGACTAAACTAAAACCTGACTTAATTTCTTCATATGAAATCAACCTTGTCTTCTTCGTAACAAGGTCTATATGTTACTGGCATCTATTTCTCAGCGCCACTAAATTTCACTAAAACCTGTCAACATATACTCAACTTTATTTCCACGCAGCGAGAGTCCCCATTTATTCAAATGCCGTATAATTGCCGTATAAAAACTTGTTCAAAACGAACTAAGATGACGTTATTTTAATCGACACCTACGAAGACGCTTACTAAAAACACAGAGCAAAAGAGATGGCATTCAACGGATAGCGGCTCTCGCCACGTGGTATTAAAGTTTATTTAAGCGTGTCAGACTTTAGTCAACAAATAAATTGCTTATTTCGATAGTGACATATGTAACCTACTTATTTATATTTGATATAAGACCTTGTTTCAAAGCGTGCAAGGTTTACATTTTGTATAAAGAACATTTAGTCAATTATAGTCAAGAGAGTAAATACAACAGAATTGACACCAATGTTGCTTGACCAAATTTTTAAAGGCTGTAAGCGTTTTAGCTTGCCGAATTTATATCGGTAGTTCATTCCACAAACGAACGGCCAGAATCATAAATGATTTATCAAAGAAAGTTGTTGAATGCGCCGGCACTTTCAATATCATATTTTCTGATGATCGTAAGAACTTCGTATGAGTATCGTGAAGGAACTCAAACCGTTCTATTAAATAGGAAGGTGTATGAGGGTTAAACAGTATACTGTATAGCAGAGAGAGAATATGAGCGTTCCGGCGAAGGCGAATAGGTAACCACTTGAGCTTTTTTCGGAGTTCAAATATGAATCTAATACAAAAGTTTTGAAGTCGCTCTAGTTTATCTAATTGGTTTTCGGTGAGGTCTGGATCCGCTCTATCCGCAGCTGGCATCCGCATTGTCAAGAATTGGAAGGAGAAGTGAATTTGCAAGGGCAGTTTTGGTGGTAGTTGGTAGAAAATTTCTCAATCATTTTAAAGAACCCGCAGAAGCAAATAGCTTACGACTTATTTCCTGCATTTGAGGAGCCCAGGATAGTTCTGAGTCTCTTATTTTAGTTTTCTCCTTTTTTGCTGAATATTTTTTACAATATTTGAAGGCACAAGACGCCATTTTTTTATTCAATTAGCGGCAGCACAAATAAGTATTTACGTACTACACCTGTCAAACGCACTGAGAGTCGAAGAAGTATATATCAAGCTATCTAGTAGCAGGCATCGCTGTGGCGCATCCAGAGACGGCCGGAGAACGACAGAGACCTTTGACGGAACTCTGAGAGTGAGACATCATTGAGCTCAGATGACTGTGTCGAGGAGGTACACAATTAGACTCCCCGAAGCTTATTGTGCATCAACGAGTGGAGTGGGTTTTGTGTAGCTCCACCCCAGGTACTACTTTACTGCGTAGAAACGGACTCCCCAATTTATATATATATATATATATATATTTATACTGATTCAAATTGGTGCCACTTTGAGATGACAGACCGGGCATCTCATATATATAATCAAAGTGTATATGTGTTAAGATTTTATGTAAATTGATTGAAATATGTTGATGATTGTTGAAGATGCCTCTGCTACCCGTGCGAAGCCGGGGCGGGTTGCTAGTAAATATTTTATTGGAAGCTAAACTAAATATATTCACATTCAAATAAATATAATAAAACTTCTTCAAATCAGAGGCGTCACTACTTCACCTGACGTTCACTGCGTCAGGTCCTCGCACTGTCTTCTTCTATTTCCATTCTAACAATTATACAATTCAAATATATTACAAACAGCGATTCAAATATTATGTTGTCAGCCAGCTTCCAACAAGTTCAAAGGAGGTTTGAACACTACAGTATGTAATACATATTTCGTGATCGCGTTAATTCCCGTGTAAATACGTAATAATTATAAAACCGACTAGTGTGTTTATCGTTCTTCGGTCGGCCAAGGTGAACCGTGCGATATTGGAAAACACAATCCTGTTTGGGACTTAACCTATAATTTTACCATTTGCAAGAACATGAAGGAACATCCTGAATAAAAATTAAGACAACTTAAAATTTATTCTTAATTTTCAATCATAATTTAAGTTTAGGTACAAAATAGTAATGTTTCCTTCTTAAATGCAAGGTGTAAATTATTATGTGTACACACATAACTATAAATTTATAGCCACACTAGCGTTGCAAAGAAGGATGTTGTCACACGTCTGTCGCAGGTATGCTAACAAGGCCTGTTAGCATACCTGCGGCAATTATCGCGCGCAAGTCACCAGCAGGCTCTACTCTGTATATACATACGTACATATGGCTACACTATGTGCGACTATATATACATATGTACATACAAAGAGCATACAAACAGTGACGGAAACGACGTCGTTAGTCGTAGGACATTTGAATTTTAAATGTAAAATTTATATGGTGAGATTATATAGCGGCTGTGCAACTACCGGTCACGAATATTAAAGTAGGAGAGCTTTCAAAGGTTTGCTGTCCTATCTCTAAGTTAATGCTGTTTTGCATAACTATACGATCTGATATTTTCAAATAATTCGTTTTATGAGCATCCATATGTTGTAAGGGGTGAAGTACGTGGACATTATCTCTAATTAAAATGAAACCACTTCTTGTTGTAACTGTAGAATAACTATTACTATATTTTCTGATGGAATACAAGATCTTATATAGGAATTAATCTAGGTTATCATACGTAGCATGTTACGTATATATGACATCACAATATTATTCATTTAAAGGAATGCTAGGAATTTATGAACTTCCGTTTTAAAACATTATACTAACTTTTAAACTTTCGCGTTCCATGATATAGTTACACGTTACTTTTGAGTACCTCCTGAACATGTTCAGGAGGTACTCAAAAGTAACGGATATCAGGTGAATGGAACACGGAAGCGACCGACAATGAGACGCAAGCATCCCGAGGTGAACAGACAACCAGCCTACATGCCATATGTCAAAGGAGTAACGGATAAGATCGGCTCCGTGTTAAAGAAATACTCCATTCCGACAGTGTACACACCAGGCATAAAAGTTCAAAACATCGTGGGCACACCAAAGGATGTCTTGCCTTTACAAACTCCAGGTGTCTACAAAATAAACTGCAGCTGCGGTAGTTCCTACATAGGCCAAACAAAGCGGACTATTGCTGAAAGGGTCAAAGAACACATCGCTGCTGTGAAGAACCGACAGATTAGCAAATCAGCGATTGCAGAACATGCACTCGAAGCGGGCACCAATTACTGGATTGAGTTTCACCGTACGCAAGTCCTCTCCACGGAACGTCACTTTTACTCAAGAGTTGTACGTGAAGCGATTGAAATTAAAAAACACAAAACTTTCAATCGGGAAGATTGTTTCAAATTATCAACAGCGTGGAATCCAGTGATAAAAAACATGCCACCTCGCTTTTATGCACAGTCGGGTGAACACCAGAATAGGAGCACATCGGTTTGCTTAGAGAATAGGAACACTGTTAGTATAGTATGTGACGGTACATGGCGAAATCAAAATATTAAAAATATCGAAAATGTGCGGGTGGATGAAGAACCTTCTACCACACGATCTCGACGACGGAGGGCGTGCACCGCTGAGCCAGTCAGCCTGTGACCACGGCCAGTGCAACCTGGTCGAAACGTCAGGCAATTCAGAGGTATGTAATACCTTTTCGTGATCGCATTAATTCCCGTATAAGTACATAATTAAAACATTATACGTCAGAACCTACGTCACGATCTACGTCATGCACTACAGGGGATCGAACGATTTCTTTGACGAAGACAAACGACTAATATATTTCAATGTTGTCCGTTTTTACTCTACTTACCATATTAACAAGATTAAGTATTTGGTGAAACCACCTGTATGTATTGTTAGTTATATAACTGTCCTAAAGACAAATTAAGAGGCAGCGAAAATGTCACATTAATCCTACTAATATTATAAACGAGAAAGTTTGTGAGTATGGATGGATGGATGGATGCTTGTTACTCTTTCACGCAAAAACTACTGAACCGATTGCGATGAAACTTGGTATGTAGATAGCTGGAGACCTGGATTAACATATAGGCTACTTTTTTATTTCGATATTCCCACGGGATCGGGACTTACGCGGGTGAAACCGCAATAATATTAATAATTTACTGCCACTATTCTTTAGCAGTAAATCGCTGTTACAATAAAAATGTCTATTACTTACTTTTAAACTTTATTTGATGAAATCATAATATGCATTTTTACATTAATAAACATTTGTATAATACAAATGTATATTTAATGCCCAACAGCTGTCCTCATATGCTTTTATTATTTTGGATTCAATTTATAAAAAGATGGACTTATTTGCAAACAAAACCGACTGTGTTTTATGCGTTTAACTATATCGTTATTTCAAAGAAATTTATATATACATTGGCTGACCCGATCGACGCGACGCCACAACGTTGTTCTGTCAAAATGTCAATAAATTTGTTTTGATTTTTTGGAAAAAAAAAGCACTTTCCGTTATGCACTTTAAGGATTTTTTAAATTAACACCATATCTAATCTTGCAGAGCGCGCTCGTTTGTTGGCTGTGGGAGAATGGGAATCAGGCCTATGGATTCAGGCACTTCCATCGCCCAACATAGGCACCTTGTTGGACGATAACACATTCCGCCTTGCCACTTGTCTTCGTTTAGGAGCTCCTTGTGTTTTTCCGCATCTTTGTCACTGTGGAGAAGCTGTTGACAGTCTTGGACATCATGGCCTTTCTTGTAGCAGAAGCGCAGGCGTCCATCAATCGAATCGTCAATCCGTCGTGCTCTTGTTACCGCCGGCATGCCAGCCGTACGTGAATCTAATGGTCTGGTATGAGACGATGGGAAGAGACCAAATGGTATGTCATTACTGCCATGGAAGATGAGTAGGCCCTTGGTGTGGGACATCCTCGCGCCATCACATCTTCCAAGTACTGCTGGTTATGCTGGCGTTACTGCTGCATCAGCAGAAAACCTCAAACGGCGTAAATACAATAATTTAATATCGGTTAACTATGTTTTTGACCCCGTTTGGGGTCGAAACGCTAGGGTCATGGGGTCCGAGTGCTCGTTCCGTTTATAAGGAACTAGCTAAGCGACTGATCGACACTTCTCGTGACCAAAAGGCGGGCCTTTTTCTTGCAGAGAGAATTAGCATTGCCATTCAACGTGGCAATGCTGCCAGCCTTCTGGGAACATGTAGGCGTAGGCATCGTAGGCGACGATGCGGAGGAATTTTATGACGCATGCATGTAAATAGTTCGTAAATATATTTTTTTAATATACTTAATTAAAAGGTTTGTATGTACTAATTCTAGATTGTTGGTTTAATTATTTTATATCGACATTTAATGTGATTGCACGATAGCCTTAGATATAGAAATTGATAAGTATTGCTTGTGGCTGTGGAGTGGCGATACTTCCGCCCCGTAACCAAAGGGTTTTCATGTCGTGTGCGACGGATGGCGTCGCTGCGCCGTCGCCGACGCTTGATACACATTTATCGATAGAGTGAGACAAGAGTGACCCATAGGTACCAGTAATAGCTAATTACTAACAAATGGTAGTGTTTGAAAAAAATTCTAAATTTTTAAATTATGTACTTTAATATGAACACATTTATGAATACTATATGCTTATAGGAAAGTACCGACGTGCACCCACTCTTAACACAAGCACTTAGCTTAGCGTTTACTCGTGTGTCGCGGGGGACTTTGGGTTTTGGGGGGTTTACAAACATACAAACAACGGGCACAAAGAACACCTCGACTCGGGTGGGAATCGAACCCACGACCTATGGCATAGCAGTCAGGTTCACTAACCACTAGGCCAACCGGCCAGTCTGTTAGCTGTCAGTTAGCTAGAGGTGTTAACAATAAAACTAGTAATGTGTGACAAATGTATTCTTAAAAAAAAAAAAATTGACGTAGAATCGTTTCGGTGAATATGTTATTGATTCTGTAAAATAATAGTATTCTTATACTATTGAAAGTGGTACAAAACGACACTCACTACGTAGTCTTGAAGTGGAAATGCTTACTTTACAGGAGAGCGATTTGAAGTTTATTTTTTGCATATTTTATGTTTAATAATTATATCTTTATAAAAATATCTTTTTATAATCTTATTTTAAAGTTGACTGCCGCGTTGACTAATTATTGTTAGTTTTTAAGAAAATTGAATTACTATAGTATGCTACGTAATTGAACTGCTATTGTGAATCGAAACCGGCACTTTCTATTTCTACAGGGAGATAAACCTACAAGAACTGGAATTAAAGAACAGTAAAAAAAAAACAGTTCTTCAGTTTCAAGACTTTACGTAGGGATTATCGAAATAAAAATACTTTCATAGCCTTGACTTAAAAGGCTAATTTATTGCCTAACAACTAGTTGTGGAAACGTGTACTTAGTTTAAAATAAATCGCTTGCCGTATGCCACATATATTTTAAGCAATATGTCGTTGGTGTACAATGAAGATTATTCTATTCCTAAATTACGGAGGGTAAATTATATTTACCCTATACGTCTAGAAAAGAATATACGGTACTAAATAGGTGCCCGTGACCTGTCCACGCGAACGAATTAAGGGCACAATGGGTGGCCAACTTGCTAGTTCCGATATATTCCGTTATAGTTAAGGGTCGCGTACAAAATGTCTAAGCATTATGATAAGTTTTAACTATTGTGGAAGTAGATCTAATAAATATTTTTGCTGCTGAAGTTAATCGCACTGATTTTTTAAAATTAAATCTGGGTCAATAAAGTACTTACTAGCACCTAAACAAAGAAGCACAAGTATGATTTGTATATACCTAATAATTAATATGGCTATTATATTTTTTCTTATTTACATTTTATTGTTTTTAAATATTTGTATCATATATATTTAAAGTTGTTTTCATTAAAAAAATAAATTATAAATAAAAGACATCTAGGCAAAGGCGTCATTTATTTATAATTAATAAGACAATTATTATAGAATTGCGTAACTGAAAATAATGTTGTCTAAATTCAATAAACTGCAGTATCTAGTACGTTAGTTGCGCTGTACCGACTCGCCCCTAGAGACGTCTCGAACAACCAGCGGGACTCGATACTAATCTAAATTCATCCGCAGAGTAACGCATCACCGAGCGACGTCTACATAAAAGTTTACTGTGTTTTTCATATTATGAACAACACAGTAAACTTTATGCAACTGTATTACATGGCTTGTTATATAATTGACACACGGCGCTACTCATACAATGTTGTGTTGTAGAAACTGGTGGTTTAGTGCAGCGCTGTGTATTTACGTTATATTTCGTAATTAACATCAACTAATTTTATTGACTTAAATCTACATTCATTCAAAAGTATAGTATAATATAATATATTTTCTTAAACTTTAAATTTATTAAATATGAAAGCAATTGATTATAAATAAGCGGCGATTTTAAATTAATAAAGTGGCGGTAGCGTAATGGCTAAGGCTTCAGACTTGCGAACAAGTGGTTGCGAGTTCGAACCCCACCCAGTGCACTAAGGACGTCAACCCACTCCTAACACAAGCATTTAGCTTAGGTGGAGGGGTTAACAAGAATACTAGTAATGTGTGAACCACGTTACTAGTATTCTTCTTTAAAAAAAAGACAAATGTTAGGACGTTAAGCGACTTCCCTGAATATTGACAACAGTAGTGTACTAAACTCTCTCCATAAGAGTCACGATCGAGGAAAATATCAAGACCTATTAGTATCGAGAACTTTATTTCGACATTTTGAATCGTTTTTTTCTGGTATCGATTGTATTGGACATGTATTCTTTAGAATTGTATGCCATTTCACTTCAATATTCCTCATTTCTTTGCCACTAAATAAAACTTTTTTATTTATCTCTTACCAGAATTCATCAAAAAAATATAAGTATAAAAAAATAAAACAAAACACTAAATCCTTTTCTTCTGACATTATATTTGAGACATGAGAGTTATGATATTGATTATTATGAAGTACATCATTGTATTAACTTGATTAAGAAAATCTAATAAATACAAGTATTTTCTCGATGCTTTCCCTTTGATACCAAGTATACCAATACCTTAAGTTACTGATACCTTTGTACAGTATCAGTAGTAGATGCAGTATGCTATTGTCGGGAAGCTATACTTATGCTCGAAACCAGCTACCCGTAGCATAACATGAGCTAACAAATGCATCAGAATCCAAACAGTGACCGCACCGCGTCAGCGGTACCCGCTAACGAGCCATTGTGTGGCGCCACCTGAAGAGACGGGGCGTGATTGTCGCCGCGCCTCGCCAACCCATTCACCAACAACAGCACACTTGTGTAAACTGCTGAACACAGCCTGTTCCTCTATTGTCATTGTTTGTGTAAAAACTTGTACGAAAGCATATATTGATAGTACAAGCGTTGTTTGTATCACGTTTATCGAACTATTAATATAAATTCGACGTATGGGTATGAAAACGTACTTGTTAAAAAAACGAATATTATATGAAAGGGGATTATTATAACTATACGAATAGTAAATCTCAGTTCCGTTTTACATATATTTAACACAATTTGTTTATGCCATCATTTATAAATTAAACGCAACTTAAATTACTTTAATTTCGAACGCATCTGTATTATCTACGAAACTAATAGTCTAAATAAATATTTTTTCTCATTCACACACAAACTGATGAGCTTACTAGGACGCGACGGGTTAACTACTGATTCAGAGTAACAGGTACCTTTAAAACAAGAATACCCTGCTCTAAACTACTTCTCATGTATCTCTGTTTCTATTCTATTGCTTCTCACAATAACTTATTTATATAATACTAGGTAACCCGGTGAACTTTGTATAACCTACAGTTTATTTGAGGGCTTTCATATAAACTTCCGAGAGTCCTTCGATCTCCTTAATCTGTGTGGTACCTAAATTCACCTTCCTAACCAAGTCTTTTATTAGAAAAAATGACGAAAATTGTACACAACCGCACGGATGAAATGACAGTTTTGAATAGCACGTCAGTAAGATGCCATACAAAACTACCAATTTGGAATTTTCCGAGCTTTTAGTTGTCTTTTTGGGTTCTCCCAAAATTCAAATGGGTCAAGCCGTATTTGAGTTTTAGCAAGACTAACGAACAATAATTGATTTTTATACGTTGGGTATAGTGAAAATTTCTGGAACTATCCATTTGCAATAACCCTCGCGCTCACTATACGAACTGAATTTTAAATGAATTTCTCGGTCCGACCTAATAGCTGCCGTTTGCTACGTACCAAGATAAAACCATGTTTAATTTTAATTTGCTTCATCATCTCCCTGTTATGTTATATTATTATACATACATATGTTATTAGACTGTGTTGGCTATATATTTTCTATGTCTTGGAATAACTTTACTTAAATTGTTTGACACTGAAAACATTGCATACCAGAATTAACTCTGATTCATTTACACAATAGCCTGACGCCAACAACATAATGATTCTTTTGAAATTTATTTATCAATTCAAGCAAAAGTTTGGTATTGACTATGTTTGCGTTGTGTTAAGTGCATTTTAGAGTGCATTAAACAGACTACCTACGGCTTAATGAAGTCTCGGAGCAAAAAGGGCGGACATAAAACGCGCCGGTTTGTTATGATTCCACACTATAAGGCCATAGTACCGTGTATGACGGATAAATTCTAGTTCTTGCAGTACCTTCCAAACGTACAATACAGTTAGCAGCAGATTACCGTTAGAATGGTTTACATAAATTTAAATTCATTCGAAAGAAGTTCGAATAAATTATATAATGTATTTTTAGGTAATTATCTGTAATTACCCCCAAGTCAAAAATAAATGAATGATCTAGTGAATGAGAGCCGTATTTGACTCCACGACAACAATTAGAAGCTTCGTGCAGCTTGTAGCAGAACACAACTATTTGTAAGCTAAATGACGAAGCTAGGGACATGTGGACGGGCGCCTCGACACTCTAGCGTAGTAGAGTCAAGAATTGACTGGACAGTGATTTATGTCGGAGCTCAGCGGCGCGGCGTGTCTCGTGTGACATAACAACCATTAAGCCAAGTGATCATTAACACAGGACATGCACATATAAAATGTTTAACTTTTACATTTTTATCTCGGTTAAATTTTATCAGGAGTGATGACAGGGGTGTAAAAAGGTTTTTATTTGTATTCGTTTGGACAACCTATCTCTATATAGTTTGTACGGAACCCTCGGTGCGCGAGTCAGACTCACACTTGTCCGGATTTCTTTGAATGCTTATAACACCAAAATTAGACTAAAATGTAGACGACATTAATATCATAGCGTGACAACAATACCGTGGTTAAGCTTTATACAAATATTGTGTAGGTCAGCGTTATGCGCGAGTGGCATGCATCACGACTCGTGGCGGCAGGTGTGCGCTCTCACCAACTCTATTTAAATAATTATATTGTTGCCGTTGTGTATCCTGATAAAGCCGTTCGATGTTCAATATCTGCTAAATCCCAGGAAACTTGTGTGACTACAATTAGGCCTGTCATACAATGGTTCAGCTTTAGGCATGAGCTCGAACTAAATGTTATTATGGTAATACACGTTTAATTTCTAACATGTATTATCATAATGAAGCAATAGCGAGCTATAAACCGTTAATGTGTACATAATTATTACAGCTTATTGTCCATCATAACTAAAGGACATCTCTGCCGACCTTAGGGACTACTTAGACTAGGGTTCTTCTGGAATTAATTCCGGACGTTATTGAAGAACCCTAGTATAAGTACTATGCTAAATGTTATGCTTAATCAAAAAGTATATTTGTCTAAAGGTTGGCGCCGACCCAACTGGCCAAGCGTGTCTCCACCGTAATCTTCGCCAGCCGCTGGCGGGTAGCCAGACCTCGCTAATTGAATTATATAAAAATATTCACATTAATTCTACACTCGTGTACGAGACAAATTTTCCTTATAGATCCGTGCCAGCTCGCCGAATAGATTGTAGTTAAATGATTTGTGATTGAAATTTGCACTGACTAAAATTGTGAAAAGAAAATAAATAAGAGAAACAAAGAAATATATTGCCGTACTAATTTACTAACACGGGTTGTGTAGTACCTGAAACCGGCGGGCTTGTATGTATGAAAGGTTTGATGACAACAGAGGACGCTCGCGAGGTATGTAACGATAGAAGCAAGCAAGTGACCGGGCTGTTATCTTTGCCTAATTAGTTTATGTATGTATGTGGTACGAGTTGGTGCGGTATACTGTCCAGATCAGTAGTATGCTGAAAAGGGCCCAAGTAAAAAGCACCTATTACTGACGTGGGTCGTGAAAGTTCTGATGAATGTGGAAGAGGCCAACCTGTACCTCAGGATAGTGTGACCATAGTGTCTGTATGTCTAAAAGGCTGGGCGAATACTAATGAAATATGTAGGTGTGATGTTGTTGCTAAAAACTACCTACCAACCCTAAAGAGTGAATACCGTAGGTTATGCGTAAATTAAGTTTCAATAATTCACAAAAAATTTAGAAAAGTTTGCGTACTGCAATGTAGCGCAATTGTAAATTAAGTCTTTAAACACACTAACTAATTCCAAATGTAACTTCAGTTTACCTTGAAATGTTGAAACTCGTTCAAGCTCAGCCACCGACGACGTTATATGAGTCAAGGTTGGACGTCACGACCGTGACTAAAACATGCTATTAAAGGTCCCCTAAATTGGTCACGATGTATTAATATATCCCCCTTTTAGAAATATCGTCATAATAGCTAAGTAGGAGGAAGTATATCAATTTATTTACGTCAGAATAGTGTGTTGTCGTCCTCGAATCATGTCATTTTTATTTAGTGCCTACTTATCAGTAGAATTTATCCTTTCTAATATTATTCGTCCATACACACATATACATATAACAGGTAACGTAACAAAGCTTTTCCATTTATTTCATTTGCCTACGCTCGCGTAAATGTTTTTTTTTTCGATCCCTCGGGAACATTTTTTTCTGGATGGTTCCTGTCTTAATAATTCGTAATTTCACTATGATTGGATGAACGGTACGGCAGCGCATAAAATACCAATAAACAAACATTGATTTTTATGTTTACTTTTATATTAAGTGAATATTTCTTATATATATATTAATACCTATATACGATATATCGTACATTTACTTACATAGATGGTAAAAATATTGTATGCTTCAAAATACGCAACATTAAATAAAGACATCAAATGTTTTTCATACTTTTTTCAATAACGTTATAAATAAACCTATTGTCAATATTAATATTATTTACTTCAATACAGAGGCGTAAATGTCTTTTTTTACGTTTTTCTCTATTTCACGGAGAAATAAGTATGCGCACTGTGTTTTACTCGATGACTGTCTTACACACAGCTGCTATTGTTCATCTTTTTTATCGCATAGGCTTATATATTCATTATATAATCGGTGTTTCTGTATCACACCACATTTTCTTACTTAATTATTGAAACTTTAAATCGCGACAACCCAATGATTTGCGTACTTTTCCCATGACAACCCTATACCATCGTGTTCGTAATATTATTATCTACATTTTTATATAATTTGTATAAGGAAACTGACTCGATGAAGGTATATTACTAATGCACGCTTCCTTTTTTAAGCCTCGCAACCCTAATCCTTGCTTAGAAAAAGATAGACAACCTTACTTAGGTGGTTTATTTACATCTTTTACTGTTGATTGATTGATTAGTAAAATGTTTGAGAACTCCGTCAGGGTAATTATCAAAAATAAAAATTAAATAGTTTTATATTAGTTAAGATATACGGTTTCACTCACGTGTACATTTCGGGTATGCCCCCGGGCCCCATTAACTAATATGAATACCACTCACGAAAGTTTTTATTCGAGCATAAATAGTTTTAAACTAAAAATAGCCCTGCGCAGGTATAACACGGTGAGCCTAGCACGTTTTTTTCATTATATTAATTTTCTTAGGAAACTCGATGAAGGAAGGTCAATCTAAGCGGAATCTTAGACTAACACGTCGTGGTCTTTGACGTTAGAGAATAAGCACGCCGAAATTTCGGTCTTTAAACCACACGAAACTGACTGTAGTTAATTTTTTTTTCCTGTAGTATTTGTCATTTAGTACATCTGTGTTTTTTCCGGTAAAAAAATACAAACAAATAAATTCGTTTGAAAAGAATAAGAAAATACATGTATATTCCTTATTATTCATGTAAACTCAATATGGTAGGTGAGAAGGAATACTATTTAAAAAATCTTAAAATACAAGTATTCGATTTTTGTATGTAAGTAGTCAGATTTCTGTTTAACAAGAATAATTATAGTTTAAAAAACTAAAAAACACGCTTTTATAGAAATATCAACTTAAAAAAAATAAAAAAATAAATCGAATTATTGCATTGTCATCGGTCTTTGACAGGTGTGCAAAATTTGAACGAAATCTGGCCGTTTAAAGTGGGTCAAAATCGTGCCCAAAGGAATCGGTTACAAACATACAAACAGACATACATACAAGTGAAGCTAATATAAAGTGTGTAAAAACTTGAACACTTGTTTTGGGTTACACGTATTGCAATAACTACATCTGTCGGACATACACCACCCTTACAACCACATCAACTGTATTTTAAACCTCTTTCTCCTGACGCCAATCTATTACACTTTCATAATGTTTATTCAAATAAATAAATATAACATTTCTCGGGAAAACGTCACTGAGAGTCGATCCAAACTTGTGTCTGAAATCGAAGCCTCCTTAGAAGGAGTTTCTGATTGGGGTCGACTTAATCTAGTCCAATTTAACTCAACGAAGACACAGGTTTGCGCGTTCACCGACAAAAAGGTACCGTTTGTCGTGTCACCGCGCTTTGAAAGCACTTCCCTGACTGCCACAGCCAGCATCGGAATCCTTGGTATCGATATATCGAGCGAAGTCCGGAACATGACGGACTGGATGGACTGGAAGCCCAAATTAGCCTCGAAGAAGCTTGCTGTGCTAAATGGATCGAGACAGTATTTCACCCCCGGGCCACCGCCTACAACTTTATAAGGCGCAGGTTCGGCCGCATATGGAATACTGTTCTCATATCTATGCAGGAGCACCCTAGTACCAGCTTCTCCGTCTTGACCGCATTCAACGGAGAGTGACTCGAATCATCGATTGCCAGGATATTTCAGATCGGCTTGACCCTTTGGCGTTGCGTAGAGATGTAGCTTCACTCTGCATTCTCTATCGCATGTATCATGGGGAGTGCTCCGAGGAATTGTTCGGACTTATACCGGCCGCAACGTTTCGCCATCGTTCAACGCGACAAAACTTTCATCCCCATCACCTAGATAATTGGCAATCCACTGTGCGGTTCTCCAGATTTTTTTTGCCTCGCACAAAAAATCTCTGGAACAAATTGTCGCCTGTGGTATTTCCGGACCGATACGAGCTTCAAACCTTCAAGAAAAGAGCGTACTCCTATCTCAAAGGCCGGCAACGCACTTGACTCTTGAGTTGCAGGTGTCCATGGGCGACGGTAGTCACTTACCATCAGGTGACCCGCCTGCTCGTTTGCCCCCTATAATACAAAAAAAAATAATTAAATTAATTACTTATTATAACCCATCCGCCTTTATTAGCTTTAATTCTATTCGTTAACTAAATAGAAAACAACTGCAATCTGTAGCAGCGCGTATTTGCTAATGACCATGGTTCTTCCATATATGTTCATGGCCCTACCTAATACCTTACCTTAATTAACATTATTATCAACTTGCCGAACAGTTATGTAGCAATATTCATAATGGTCAGATAATGTTATAAATATCGAACTTTGTTTAAGAATTCCGATAGAAGCCCGATTTGAAATGTCGTTATTCATATTGGCCGTCGTTATTCATTTGTCGTTATTCATAGGCTATATGAAAAGTGCAATGTTTAATCACTCGGTGCATAACATATACACATGCAGCTCAGACATAGTAATGTGTGATATAACTGTGTAATGGCAATAAAAACGTAACGTTAGCGATTAAAACACGTATTAAACCTTGGTTAAAAAAGACACGTTTTCACGTGGGAGAGCCATGCTTCGGCACGTGTGGGCCGGCTCGACTCCGCTCGATACCACGGCCTCACAAAAAACCGGCAGTGAAACAATGCTTGCATTGCATTTCGCCGCGTGAGTGAGGTTACCGGAGGCCCTTACCCTTCCCTCCCCCCTATTTCTGTCCTTCCCCTCCCCCCTTTCCCCTCTTCCCACTCTTCCCCCCTCCCCCTCTTCTCCTACTCCCACCTTAAAGGGCGGCAACGCACTTGTGACTCTTGAGTTAGTAGTAGTAGCCATTTATTAGTAGATATATTTAGTAGTAGTCATTTACTATCAGGTGACCCGTCTCCTCGTTTAACCCCTATAACATAAAAAAAAATCAAACAAAAGCAATGCATTTTGAAAATCGAAAATAAAAGCTTTAATTAATTATAAATAAATAAAGAGAAGAAGCTTAATAAAATATCACACAACCCGCCTCACTGAGTCTCGCATGGCATCCCAACCACTGGGATTAGATTTAATTACGCGGAACGTCATCTATACATGAACAGTTGAACATTTATGGATCCTAACAATGTAGAATATAATTGAAAGTTTTGTGTTTAAACTGAACTGTAACTTATGCTCCGTGACTGTGTTTTGGAAGATTTTTGATTTTAAATCCTATGATTATGTTGCGATATAGTCTCCACATAGCAAATGGCTTTATTTATAAAAAACAAAATGACAACGGGAAATATAGGTACATATTTGTCAAGGAAGTCGCTCTCGCACGGCTAAAATTAATCTCATTAATGCAGTCGAAGCTTGAAGTTTGAATAATAATAGGCCGTAACGTCTATGGCACAATGATTTATATAGCATCACGGTGACACTTCGCGTTCGTAGCTGAATATGGCCTCGGCCGCAGTGGCGTCTCGCTCTTGACGCCTCATGTATTTTTTCTTTAGAAGTTCGAAACATGGTTCCACTGGCCAAGACTATGCTACTTACTTGCCTTTGTGTTGGGATAGCTCTTCCCATTGACTGCTAGGAATGTTAATTGCGATCATATCGTACTTAGCGCAATTTTTAAAGCTCAACATGGGACACCCAATGGATCTTTTTGCTTCTGCGATCTATCACCATAGAGCCATACCTCGGGACGTGGGTCAGTTCAATGCGCTGCACATATCCAAGCCTTCTCAAACGTCTCTGTTTGAGCGTGTCTGTGATGCTGCGAAGTTGCGCCGCACCCAGAGCAGACTCGTTTGGCATGCGGTCGTTCCAAGATATGCCGAGTATGCTTCAAAGACAGCGTATGTGTAGTAAGGTGCTTGTTGACCGAAGCTCTTGAGCAAAACTTCCCGAACGGCCACCACGTTCGGACATTGAGCCTTTTGAGTTCGATGTCGATGTAGTAGGTATTGCGCAAGTTTTCAAGTTTTTGGTACTTCACTATTCGAAAGTAGAATAACAATGGTCGTCGGGGTAGGCATTGGTTATGTGGTAGTAACAAAACCTTGCAAAAATAAACACGTATCCCTGTAGTGAATGGAGCAACATGCGCACGGGAGTGCGCGTAGAAGTCAAGAATCTCAATGCACTACGGTGCTTTATTTATGTGCACCATTTCGAGCCCTTTCAGACCCCCTGTAACCCACGATTGGAAAAATTAAAACGAACTATAATAGTTTACGAAAATGAACGGTTAGACGTTCATTGTCGTAAACTATTATGGTTCAAGTAAATAAACTGACTGACTGATAGATCATCAAAAACCGTTTTCTTAGATTCGAGGCCACCTAGAAACATAAATTTGATATATGGCTAGGATTTGACAAAATGTTCATGCACCTCCTGTCCCAACATGATTCTGAACCCAGGATTTGCTCCACACAAGGAAACTCTTTAACGGTCAACAGTAGAGTCATAAACGTTTATATTCATTATTTATATCACATTGAATTATGACAGTCTGCTTTAAAGTTCACCACGACCTTATACTTTGTTTTCTGTTTTCGTGACGAAAAACTTGCCAGTACATTGAGTATGACTGTTAGTTAGAGAAACAAACGAAAATCTATTATGAAGGTACAATAACGGCTGGGACGAATTCTTTTTCCTTCACTACAGCCTAAATATTAAAAAGATTCGGAATGAGCCTTAACTTTAAAAAAGTAATCCAGGTAAGAGCATATAATGTGTTAGGCGCGTTGATGTGTACGTTAGCAGATGTACGCTCCCCCAATCCTAAACACTTGGTCACATTACGCTAAGAGCGCCGCGTGCGTGCGCTGAATCTTTTAAGACTGTTTAAAGGATAATAAACAAAATACAGCTTTCTATATCAATACGCTTGCCCGTTCTCCCTGTGTGGTGCCTTTATATAAGTCCATTATTGTTTCCTTTTTGCCGTGTAATGCTTTCGTCTTTAAAAAGGTTGGTATCGTCTGAGGATTACAAAGAGTAGTTGTTCTAGAATTGTGTCCACCATCATCAAATTGCTATACTTTTATATCTAACAGTTCTAAATGTTTAGATAATTTTCTATCGATAATAGCTAGATGAAATTTCACGCACCCACAAAAAAGTCTCTGTTTGACCTACATTTTCAATAGTAGCTTCCGCCCGCGGCTTCGCTCATTTAAAAGTTATTTTGCTATCTTTTTATTAACAGTAAGTACTTTTCCCTGAATGAAAAGTACCTTCTGTCCATTTCTGTACAACGTTTGTGCAAAATTACACTATGATCGGTTGAGCAATAAAGGCGTAAAAGCGTACAAATAAACCTCCCTAACGTTCCTAGTTCCCCAGGGGGAGAGTTAGGAAGTTCCCCAGGGGGAAGTGAGGGAGAGTGAGGGAGTTCCCCAGGGGGAGAGTGGGGAGAGTGAAGGAAAGTGTCACTAGTTCTCTATGAGAGCTCGTAAAGGCGCACAGAGTCCGGTGGAGGTTTAAATGTCGTAATATTTACTTGGCGCAAGGAACAACGTTACGTTTTAGTACAGATCGTCACATTGTTATATTAACGGTTTATCGTATCATGAACTGCTACAACTAAACAAAGTTACAGCAAATTGTTTGTTCTGTGGGTTTGTTACATCTACGCTCTCAATAATATATTATTAGTATTGGGACTAATATTAGCCGTGATATTATTCAACAAAATTGTATATAATTTTACGTATTATGTGAATTTTCTTCCGCTTTGATGGTACCTAATATTCCATCTCGATGCCAAAATGAAGCGGTGGTCGATACCTTGTTAGCTCCATACCTAAAAGTACCGTAACCGTACCATTTACGATATGGTTTGGGCTTGTCATGCATTAGGTCATTTAAGCCTATGATAATTGCTATCCAGACTGAGACACTGATTTTTGAATATTATTTTAAACTACAGTTAACGGTTAGTGGTTAATCGTAAACAGTTATTTACTAAGTTAAATCCTATAACATACCTCTATGAACCTCTGCCAACATAACTACAAGAATATGCCAACGAAAAGTGTTAATTAATGTCGGTCTTCTATCAGCTTAGCAGAATTCTGCTGAGAAACGTATTTCATAATTGACTGCATGGAAAGTCTTGTGGATAAAATTCAATTGGTACATTACTTAAACTCAGATTAATAAAAGAGGTCATGTCGGGGTTAACAGTAAACCTGAAAACTTAAAGTACTACTTATAATAAGTGTGAAACTACAACACAATGTCCAATTAAGAAAGGTTATAGCGCTCATGCACATAGACTAGATCATATTTGATTGTGGTGGTGAGTGCAGCCAATGCACAGATAGTTTTACCCAATTCGAAATTCAATAACTCGACAATTTCGCTTGCGCTTCGGAACAATTTTCTTTATCACCTGCGGTCCACCTATTCATATTCTTCTACATTTATTTTCCTCATTTCAAAACGAACAATGTGGATCTGCGGGTAAACCTTCCATTTATTGCAGTTCCTGTAATTTTGCAGTTTTACAATTAACTATATCATAGTTTTTACAATTTTAAGGTCATAAGTTTTGAAAATAACTATATTAAGTCAATTATTTCATTACAAAGTTTATAAAGCATCTCGTCAATTCCTAAATCTTATTTTTTATCTTAGCATTACATCGTATCTCAAAGAAAAGTGTGGTGAATCTTAAATGATTCTAAAATATAGTAGCCTGTGAACAAAATGCCGGCATTTCTCGCAAAATAATTCAATTTGCCGTCAAAATGACAGCACTTTCACTCACTTGGTATTGACTCGGTGTGACGACGACGCGGCGACGTCTGGCGAACAGAATTTTTTACTTCGTGTGACGTGCGTTTTACAGCATCAACTACACAAGTAACATTCTACATGGGTTTTTAAGTATTTAATAAAACCTAAAATATCCAACCGGAACATTTTTCTATCGTAACTGCAGTTTATAAGCTTTGAAAACTAAGAACCACTCATAAAAGAACTACATAAAAGGAAAGGTTAAAACAGCATATTGCACCTTAAACATACAGGCATAGGTACCAAAATATATAAACAAATCGATTTTATATTGTAATAAAGTGATCTTTGTTAGCGCGTCATAATTGCTCATGAAGAACGGAACTAATTTCACTAACATTTAAACATATTCAATCTACATAGTTTTCCGCTGAAAGTTTGATTGCAAAATTGCAATAAAACAGTGGTTTATTTATTTATATTATTTATTCTTTATTGTACACTAAAAGTAGATTACATATCATAGAATCAAGGAAATGGTATGTACAAAGGCGAGCTTAACCCAAACCTGAGTTTTCTTCCGGCAAACCTTAGAGTGTATAGAGGACAGTAGAGAACGTTAGAGGCAAAGTCATGTGCATGTTAAACTAATTAGAAGTAGCAATTAATATAAATTTGATGAAATAAATATCATGTATACCAACACGTATACTCATTATGAAATAAAAATACCTAAACTTACACATATTTATAGAGTAATATATACTAAACATATAAATACATACAAACAAATACGTTTACGGTAAAGCATTCCATAGCCGGACAGTAGAAACACTAAAAGAATTGTCGTAACGAGTACACGTATGGGAAGAAGTTCGAAGGAGAAGAAAAGAAGAGGAGCGACAAGGATTGCTCCTGGGACCAAAGTGCCCGAAGCGCTCACCCAGATATGAAGGAAAATTAGGGTTGTGTAGAATTGAATAAAGTAAGGAAAGAATGTGAACATCTCGACGCTGCCGAATAGGTAGCCAACTCAGTTTCTTTCGGAATTCTGAAACGTGATCATATTTTCTCAAGCCAAATATGTAGCGGTGTGTTAGTGGTTGTTATTTGAATCCTGTAGACATTAAGTAGTACTGCGGTGTTCGATGGGTGTGAACATTGTCTGCTAATTAGACACTAGCACAAGCATAAACAGTTTTAAATTTCTATCGACCATTATCCTGTCGATGGTTTTTTTGTAAGAGAAAAGGGATTTCATTTGTTAATCATTAGAAAAATAAAAGTAATGTGTTTTGTTACTTGTTA
Organism: Euplagia quadripunctaria; assembly: GCA_963859945.1. Classification (NCBI taxonomy): domain Eukaryota; kingdom Metazoa; phylum Arthropoda; class Insecta; order Lepidoptera; family Erebidae; genus Euplagia; species Euplagia quadripunctaria. The sequence continues at coordinate 191,883 of OY982568.1, read as the reverse complement.
AAAAACTCGATTAATAATTTTTAACGAGAGAAACGTGATAGAAGATTAATATAAAGAATATTTTTTATGAATTTTGCCACTTCTTTATTTTTGACTTAATTTAAAGGGGTGTAACTTGGGAGCACCCAAGAATAAGCCGCAACTATTACGGATAGCCTACGATATACTCTGTATGTGTGTGTATAATCTGATTTTGTGATTTTTGGGAAAGAGCCAGTCACATCGATGGACTGGCTTTGCTTTTGCTATATTTCATAACCTCAAAAGTAAGCCATGCGAAAGGTGAAAAACCAAATGAAATGAAATGCTTCCATGAGGTAAATGTAATGCCATTTCTTTAAGAGTGTGCTCATGGAATACGGAGTTTTATAGAGAGATACATCACAACTTTAGGTAGAGGGGGAGAAATAGATAATCGATTTTGTTCTTAAGTTCTTTCTTTTTTGAATTCCAACCAACATCTTTGGTTTTAGTAGAGGGGACACCACAAACAGTTGCGATACAAATTAAGTTTGTTATTCCTTTTCGCTACAAACTTGTCAACTGTGCAAAGATTAACAAGCCTCTGCTGTGATGTGAAAAATATGTCACATTGTAACTTGCAGACGATATTTTAACCTTTAACTTAATTAACTACTAACCCCCGAAAACAAACCTCCATGGTGGACTGAAATGAGTTCGAAGATAAAAGTTATAGAAAGATTCAATATTAGATAGGATTACGAAGTTGAACACCAGGTTCTATAATACAATCAAATTGAAAATAACACCTCTGCGGTCAGTTTTGCGTTATCACCCCACCCCTCTAGCTCCCATGGAGTTCTGGTGACCGTACTCAAAAACAAAATAAAACACCCCTGCGTCAGTAGTCTTGCCTAACAGCAGTCTTCTGTTGAGCGAAGGTACTAGCCCCTCTTAGTCATTACTTGTCACATAGGAAGGGCAAAAGGCATCTAATTAAAAATCAGATTTATAATTTTAATTAAAAATATAATTTAAAATTGAAGTAAGTGAATGTGTCAACCCTATCCACCTCTCTATAAAAATTGCATCATTATAGCTATTTGTAAAGTTGTATTATGACATAGGTGTATACTTACTTTGAATAACTAATAACAAAGTAACATTTGAGGGAGCTACGAATCACGTAGCATTTGTGTAGCAAGTGCTACGCAATGTATTTAATAAACTACTTGCTGTTGTACATAAAGTAATTCAACTGGTCAGTATTTATTTTTTGATATAGGGGGCAAACGAGCAGATGGGTCACCTGATGGTAAATGACTACCGCCGCCCATCGGCACCTGCAACTCAAGAGTCGCAAGTGCGTGGCCGGCCTTTAAGGTGGATGTAGGGGAGAGGGGGAAGAGAGGGTTGGAAAGAGTTAGGGCCTCCGGTAACCTCACTCACTTGGTAAAAAGCAATACAAACATTGCTTCACTGCCGGTTTTCTGTGAGGCTGTGGGATCACTTCGGTCGAGCCGGCCCATACGTGCCGAAGCATGGCTCTCCCACGATTAAATCTATATTAGCTAGCATTTAAAATTATAGTTACGAATGAAAACTTACGCCTTGAAAGTTTTCCGTAAATAAAGTCCTTTCTAAATTACTTCACCGTAAACACCTAAGGCCTTCGCGGGTCACAAGTTTCATTTAAGTATAGTGCAGCAGCACGGTCCGCGAGCCGCTGCTGCCGACTCCAAACTTGAAACAATGAATGCGAAATATACTGTGCTGTGTTTTTTATAATTAATATTAACTGAAGCAAAGAACTGTGTAATATTATAAAGAGTATAAATTGTATATCCAAGTTAAAATCCAAATCAATGAAACAAATTACTTAAAAACCGCGTCGAGTGGGTGATCTAGGAACGTGATAATTACCACTCTTTATATACATAAAATATCAACATAAAAGTATTTAAAAACAAAGTTTTAGAGGCCTACTACTCAAAGCGCACATATCTGCGATACAAACAAGATCTTTCTTGTGAGTCCAAAACACAATAAATTAACCGATGCGGGCAATGAAACGGGCGGTTATAATTTATTACTGTAAATTTGATAAATATTTTAATATTTTTTAGTTTAAAAGAAAGACGTTTTCTTTTAAAGAATTTTATAAAATAAAGATATTTGACTTTCACTTTGACTTTATCGCGTTCTCTGACTTGAATTGGTGCAACTCGTTTGCCTCCACACCGTGTCTCGTGTAATTTGGTAAGATGAGCATCATTAGCATTGGTGTGTGAACTGTCTAGCAGAAGAAAAATCAAACTCGAAACCGTGTTTTGTTACGTATAAGTAAGTTTCAAGCTGAAATAAGTGGCTGGCTAGCTGGAAGTAAGTCCCAAACACACAAGTCAATGAGTAATTGAAAAGTAGTGCTAGTGGCTAATAATATAGACCAACAAAAATATCTGAAGATAGAAGAGAGAGGGCAAGATTCTCGTCACAAAAAAAGGAAACAATCTATAATTTCAAGCAAGTCAAGTTCAACCATGTTACAATGTAAATCTTGTGAATAGTTTAATGATAACTTGACAAGTTCTTTCTATAAGTAAGTATACGAGGGCTACACTGAAAATTTCGGGAATCACGCAATTTATCCTTTATTTTAGGGAAAGTATAGAAATCATTAGGGCTTAGGTCGGGACTGTACGGCGGATGGTCTATTAATTCTATCTTTTCTTGCTCTAAAAACTCTTTTGTTCTGTGCGCGGTGTGAGAACTCTCATTGTCGTGATGGAGGATGATGCGGCGGTTGCAGTTCTCTTTACGGAGTTCGGAGACGACCTGTGGCAAACAAATGCTAGCATACCATTCTACATTAACCGTTCTTTGTCCCTCAAGAGGAGTAGTCGCAACATGGCCGGTTTTGGAGACAAACGTGGCCACCATTTTTTTTGCAACACTCCGTGAACGAACAATTTTAGTTGGCTTTAACTCATTTTCGAATACCCAAACTCGTGACTGGTTTTTTGTTTCGGGTTCGTACGCGTATATCCAGGATTCGCCACCTGATACAATGGTGTATACAGCATTCGAGGATCCTGCGTGGAATCTTTCGAGAGTTCTGACGCACCAAGTAACGCGAGTCACTTTTTGCTCTTCACAGAGCAAATGCGGTATCCATCGGGAAAACAACTTTTTTACACCTAATTGTTCATGCAAGATTATTTGTATTTGACTCATGCCAATGTCTAAATTTGCCTGAATTTCGCGGTATGTCACATGTCGATCTTCCTCAATCAGCTTACGCACAGCATCAACGTTTTTTTGGGTGACTGCAGTTTTTGGACGACCTTGACGGGGATCATCACTGAGCTTGACACGTCCACGTTGAAATTCAGCAAACCAGCGATAAATTGTGGTTTTGGATGGGGCTTCATCACCAAATGCACAAAGCATCCGGTCAACACACTGTTTTTGTGTTAAACCGCTTCGAAAGTCATAATAAATCATCGCCCTTGAATTTTCTCGAGTCAATTCCATTTTCTCAACGACTAAACAAGTTTGAGAAGACCTTGTGAGAAGACCGAGAATCTTTTTTTAAATAAATAAATGGTATTCGATTTTTAAAACCAAGGACTTTTCAATTAAGAAGATTTTAATATGATAGGAATAGTGGAAATATTCCATTCCCGATACTTTTAGTGCAGCCTATGTAAAGTATAAAGATAGTTATGCAGCAAAAAAATAACCAAGTTAACAAGACACAAGTGTGACAAGAAACTTGCCTCCACATTCACATTTATGTTTTGATCTGATATTATTTTACTATTACTATTGTTTACACGACCGATGGTGTAAATACATACCAACAAGATCTAAGCGCAATAATAGACGAGCGGTCTAATGGTTTGCGTCCCACACCGGTGGTTCACAAAGTTAGTTTGCGTATTAAAAATAAGTAAAGGAAACTTGCATAGCTGGGATTTGTCAACTATGTTCTCGGTGTTTTATCATGCCAACCAACTCGTGCTTGCCAGCGTTAACTATGACCTAACAACCCTTCTTGTGCTGAGAAGAGGCTCACACCCAGCAGTGGGACAGTTTATAACAGGATATCGATGACTAACTGTAAAATTTGTTTCTTTGTAACATGTAGAGTTTGATTTTTCTTCTACTAGCAAACCTTTGACACCTTCCCACTAAAGTGTAAAATAATATTGTATTATGAGCGAACTAATTGTAAGTGAAGATTAAAACACTTTAAATAGAACTTTGTAATCTGTGTTAGCAATCATATGAAACGGGTCAGTGTTGTAAATCGCGTGGTGCTTGTCTTCAGTAGGCGCGATAAATCCTGTTCGTCCGCAACTCAGTACTATAGCAAATATAATAGTACCACGTTTTACAGGTATTTAATATAACTTATTTTCAATTATATTTATAAATGAAATACGGTTTTACTTACGTATGTATTTGAGGGATGCCCAACTACTTTCGCACTCGACGGAGTCCGTCGGTGTCAGGTGGTACACTAGATTAGCACTATTTCTTCCGTGCGATAATGTAAAATGTAATGATTTTTACCGTTTCGTAACAAAACGTTGTGGATTTTAAGCAAATCCCGGTTATTTATTTTCATCTCCCATTCTATTCACCTATGTTGCCTTCGTAGGTTTAGACATAATCAGAAATTTCAGTGAGACACGAGGACTTAGTTCGAGGTTTTCAAATTAATTGATTGAATTGGCTGTGAAAGTACAATGCCGAGAAGAAGACGAGCTGATATAGGTCGTCAAAGTCAGTTAAATGTGCGACGAGATAAGATAAAGAAGGTTTAAGGGCTCTCGCGAGTTTATACAAAATTCTTTAGTTTTTTCTATTAGGGACCTGAAATTTGACTGGGAGTTAGTATATAGGTAAGACACGTCAACAGACTGATAAAATAGATTTTACGACAGGGTCGAATTAAGGAGGTCTAAGAGGCTTCATTTTACGAAGTTTTTATTTTTTTCTACTAAAGATCTGAAATATTGCAGGGAGGTAGTTTATAGGTAGGACACATCAGCTAAGAATGGATCATGCAACAGAGCCGGAATAAGGAGTTTTATGGGATCTCGCAAGTTTACGTGAAATTTTAGGTTGAAAAATCTGAATTCTGACAGGGCCAAAAGAAAGATAACACGATGATTATATCGTCGCAGAAAGCAAATAAAGCGTTCGGGCAATGTAAACATAGCCTACAGGAAGCTGTTATATATTGTCTCACTCGCCGACTCAAAATTAGATTATAAAATTTATTTATTTTTTACTTTTTAGTTTTTTTCGTCGGTATAATTTTTTGTTAAAAAGATTTTTATTTGATGATTTTTTTTCATCATCAGCTCAGCTACATGAGGTGATGATTTCTGAACGCAAATACCTGATAAAGTAATGAAAAGTAAACAGAAACACTATTCGTTCCTACAATTATCGAAGGTTTCTCTCAATTTTATCAGGATCCCATCATCAGACCCTGACTTCCTTGACATGGGACCACCCTTGAGGTATACCCTATCTAACAAAAAAGAATAATCAAAATCGGTTCATAAACAACGGAGAGAGGGCTGAACAAACCTAAATACATATATATATACGGTCGAATTGAGAACCTCCTTTTTTCCGTCGGTTAAAAATTGCGTTGAAAGATTCCGTTATAGATATAGGTCATGCATTAGCATACATACATATTCATGACATATTCGAAAATTATATATTTTTTCACACGCTTTATATTAAGTACCTACCTGGGACAGGTAGGTAGGTAGGTAGGTAGGTAGGTAAAATCGTATTTTTTTTTTGTAAAATTGTATTTTACAGGAAATACAACTATGCAGTTGAACTTACAATGCAAAACTGCATCTGTTTTCAAAATGTCATCAAAATATGTGACAGTATGCTTTAAAGGCCATGAAAAATACGTTTATGTAATAAGAGATACATATATCATTAGATCCATCATGGATCTGGCCAATGGATCTTTTGAAAAGAAAAATCTCAATAGGTCCACATTTTGAAATCAGGATCCAAAGAGAAAAAAAATTGTCACTAGATCCATTATGAATCTGGCCAATGGATCTTCTGAGATTGAACCCTATATTTACAGATCACAAACCTTTAGTGCGTCTTTACTAAGACCAACAGTAATATAGATAGTCCTAGGAGAGTTAGGCAGTTATCATTCATAAGCGAATTTACGACCGACATACGTCACATTTCCGGCGAGGATAATGTCGTAAGCGACGTTTACCTGAACACTTTCAGCGGAAAGCGTTTGATTCAATTCATCAATTAAGCCATTCCGAAATTCGCGTTAGTAGAAAAATGGTAGCACATAAACACGTGGGCAAAGGCATGAACGCAACGTTAACAAGTTAAAGTCAATCGGCACACAGAACCCGAATCAGGCACATTTCCTAGAGTAGGCAGATTCGAACATTTACACATTATGTCAATTGGGGCCATTACCAATAACGGCAGATGGGTACCGATATTGCATTACTATGATTGATAGGTTAACAGGTTGGCCAGAAGCATTTCCATCTTGCGATATTTTGGCAGAAACTGTTGTCAAAATAGTATTTCAAGGTTAGGTAGCTGGTTTTGGCAGTATCATAAACTTTTACTCTTTGATTACATAAGACCTTGAGAGTTAGAGTGGCTGTCTAAACAGATAGTAGAGAATATTCTACATCTGTATGATTGTAGTAACTTCTAGATTGACAGCATCTGATTGTGACATGAATATTGAACCAATTCTCCATTCACTTCTTGGTAATAATCGAGGCCCCGGTAACCAGCTCACGCAGCGCATTTGTAAATTATCACGGAGGATAACATTAGTGTTGTGCGAAAACTAAAACTATCCCAGTTTTAGTATTTGCGACCTTTTTACCGCCTGGAAAACTCTTTACAAAAAACTTTACACTTACGTTTAAAATTTAAGTCTTGAAGTGACATATAAAATTTAAAATATGTTTTAAGCGTGTATTCTGAAGCTTTCAAACGATATTGTTTTAATTATAAAGCTTATCTTTAAATCCTTTGTCTTGAACCTTTCACTAAAATGAGTTCTTTGTAGAAAGCTTATCTACATTTTCAAACATTCCGTATAAAAGCGTAATTAGCCCAACTCCGTTCACGAATCCCACTACCTACTCAAACCCGTTGGTGTAGTTTAATCTCTTATACATTTACAGATACGTACTTATAACGTAACTTCAAATAATTTTTGATTTTTAGTTAATTCTTTCCAATATAATATTTGTATTTACAAACTGCTGCCAGTTACCGACTCACTTGAATTCTATATAACATCCTAATCGCTTACGTCTGATAATCCGACAACCTCGGTATATTTCTTCTTTTCCAAAATGTTTTTATTGATCATTAAATGTTTATACTTTTTGACTCTTAAATATTTTTGCAAAATTAATTTATCTTATTACTATTACTACGGTTACTAGCGGGCCCACTCGAATATGGGTATATACATATATGCTATCAGACATCGTCAAGCGGCGACGGCGACGTCAGCTAGTATTTTACTGTCAATCTTTTCCTAATATGCCTGAAGACAAATTAATATTATTTCATATAAAATCGGATTCATGATATTCTTAATACTTTCTTAATTCTTAATCAACTTATTACTGGTGGGTGGCGTCCCGTGTGTACGACAGACTTTTTATACAGCAGTAATACCAGCAGAAAACTTTCTCAGCAATACGAGGAGGTTGTAAAAAGTAAATAAACGAGGTGCTCGGTACAGGGACGCGGACGGTGCGCAGTGCGGAGTGCGCTCACCAACAAATACCACTATTTGTCACTTCAATTGTTACAAACTCTCTCATTACTTGCAAGACGTTTTTACATTATCCACGCTTACCATACGAGCATAAACAACGCTTTTTTATTGCATTAGTAATTAGTGTATTTAAGAATCTATACATTCAAAGCGTGTGTCTGTATGTTAACAAGTATTTGTTAACAAATATTCAACACATAATCGATACTCCTAGTATTGGAAAAGTCATTTGTCATGTTTGTGTTCCATCGTAATGGTATAAAAACACACATAAAATATAACTTTACACCGTGTTTAAGAATATTTGAAATAAATACCATTCATTAATTGCTGTAACAATAAATGAATTCCATTTTTGTTCCTCATACATTCGGAAGCTAGCACTATCTCGACAAACCTTCGAAGTATGAGCAGGTAACCAATAAGTAAGTGCATCTGTGGCGGTGGTTCCAAGCTCCAATACTGTGCCGCGGTAATCAAAAATATGACCAGTATAACTTAAACCGCTGATCCACCGCCCCCAGGTATCCGAAAATATAGTAAAAATGTGTAAAAGTGTAGGTCTACATGGCATGGTTGGAGGATATAGTTTATGAGCGGATAAGCCGCAGCAGTATCGGCTCATTGGACGTTAATTAAAGTTTCTCGTTTTGTTACTGTGCCGCAGTGGCGTGTCGATGACAACTGGCCGCAGCACTCCCCCCTTTCCCACACTTTGCCCCCTCAATGGGTTGCTTCGAGCTGGAACATAATTTTACAAAATGACACTAGAACGATTTACGGACGGCGATTACACGGATACAGTTAATTAAAAGTTAGTGCACTGTCGGCAACGGTTTAATATTTTGTTTCTGTAAAATGACATCATCTTACACGAACAACACTCTTGTTGCAGGTACACTACAGTAATCCTATATTAATATTTCAGGACGTGGAAGACGTGAACGTGTGCATTTACAATTATTTGAACTTGTATGGAAATGCTTTTCACAAGCCTTAACACTGGTACATGTGGTTTATTTTTATGTCATGTATTTATGTTAGATAAAGTTAAACATTATAATTCGTACATATTTTTTATTTTGGAACTATTCTCTTAGTTATTGAGAAAATTCATAAACAGTAAATTAAAGAAAATTCGAAGTTAGTTTTTATGGATTTTCTAAGTAATGGAATGAAAAATTCCAAAATAAAAAAAATGTACGATTTAAAATCTTTAACATTAGACATTCCACCTACTTTTATGAAAAACGGACTTATAACTTGTAAACGGATACTTTTCTCAAATTATTTTATTGTAACTGCATGCTAGAGTCACGCCCTTTCAGTGGTTTAAGTGTTCGTTTTTCAAATACATCCTGTATATATTACTATTAGAAATAACATAAGTAATAAGTTATTTCTAATGTTTTATTTCTAATGTCCTTAAACTAATTCCATTTTATTGTATTGTGTGGAAGACGATTATTATTGTTGTTTCCTAACAAATAATTGCAGTTTATTTCAGAAGATTGTCTAGTGACTGTCTAACAAGAACCTGAACAAGAGAATCCGTATACCGGCCACCTATTACATGTCGATTCCTTTGAAATGTCTTTGTAATTGAATTCTTTTGTTACAATACTAAATTAAGTAAACCCTTTACAAAAAAAAAAAAAAACAGGAGTCGGATATGAAAAGGTTTATTTATGAAAAAATGTGAAATTAGAGTTCCCTTGCAAAAAAATAATGTCTAAAATATTGATTATCAGAAAAATTTGCATTTTAATTGTCACGTTAATAGTAGGTGTTTCCTCTCCTGGACGTAATCACCACTTGTAATCGATTTGGAAGCCCGTCCATTACGTGTTAAATGTCGCTTTGGGGTCTATTCTCCCACTCCTGGGTCGTAGAAGCTAGTGTACGACTTCGAAAGCGTTTTTTGAGATTGTCCCAGATTTAGGTCAGGACTACGAGCTGGCCATAGTAATCGTTGAATATGGATCTCGTCCAGGTATTGACTGATAGGTTTCGCGGTGTGTTATCGTTCATTAAACAATATCATCGCCAATAAATGGCGTAAATTGAACGAAGCAACCAAACAAGTGGTTTTAAGACTTCTTCCAGACACCTGTGAGCATTAACACTGCCTCTGTCAAAGATGACTAACTCAGAACTCTGTACGAGCGTCATAACAATTGTATTATATTTTTATCCATATTGTTTTTTTAACAGTAGCCCCATATCCTTTTCTGTACCCGTGACCACGTGTTTGGTTTCATGAAGATCGGTTAAGGAGCTGAGGCTTGAAAGCGTAACAAACAAGCTGTTGCCCGCACTTCGTTCGCGTGGAAATTTTGGTGAAATCTATCCCACGGGAACCGAACATTTTTTCCGGAATGTGAAGTAGCATATGTGCTATTCCAGACTATAATTTATTTCTGTGCTAAGGTTCATCAATATCCGTTCATCCGCTTTTGGCGAAAGAGTAACACATTCATACATCCATCCATCCATCCTGTCAAAATTTTGCCTTTTTAATATTAGTTAGATTAGTTCAGATGTCATTGTGATATACATTATCTGAGAACCCTGTTCCCGTTTAAAGCGCCGCGCCACGGCGCGGTTGTCTACAGGATTTTGCAATGCGGGTTTAATTAACTGTTATATATAATTGCACTATATGTATTTAGTTGAAACATTTGCATCGGGTGAACACGTGAGCTGTCAAGGAAAGATTACTTTGTTACATAATTAATTGGAAACACTCTTAGTGACTGTTTACACGGTTGTTATTTGTTTGTGTAACAAGTTCACGAACGATGCGACTGTTGTACAGTGCTCATTATTATAATTGGAGTCGCGTTTCGCCCTCAGGATACGATCAATGTTAACAACTAGTTATCACAAGTACGTATGTGCTAATACGCTAGGGTCAATACACCATGTTTGTGTTAACCACACTCTGAATATTTATCCGAACCGTGTTAACAATGATTGAGGTTTAACACTTATCTGTTTTGATTGAACTACCAATAACTGAGCTCCACGTTTACATGTTAAGTATAAATTTTATGTGTATTTAACAATAGTCGTAAAGTAACAGATAATTACATGTAGATTAAGCAGATAATTTTGCACTAGATGTACAATGCATAAAAAATTATGTAACGATGGTCAGGCTCTATAATGTTCACACATTTAGGTCACACAACAAAGACAATGCAATACAAAATCTTTTTGTTACAGTGTGATCGTTCTTAGCCTAACAAACATCGTGAACCATACATATGGACGATAATTTACCAATAGTAATATGTGCCATTCCGAGGTCACAAAGCCCTAGTGGACACATTAGAGATTAGCATCTCATATTCAGGTACTCTTCATACAATAGCATTCAGGTATATTTAAGAGTATTTATCGCAATTTAAGTGTTATATTATGATTTATAATTTTGTGATGGCTGTAAGACAATTTTGTGAATTTCAGCATAAGCACAATAATTGAGACACTTACTCCATGGGTTGTATTATTACACAAAGCAACCGCAAGTTATTTTCGATGTCACTGATGTGGAACCCACAAATAGTGTGTTTACATTGATAGAACTTTATCTTTGGGAACTGAATTGCAGGAAGTCAGTTGCAAACTGTTTGCTCTACTGGTTATCTGTGCAGTCTGCGAAACTTTCTCCCAACTAATTAAGAAAGAATTATCTTGTTCTCACCAAAGAGTAACTTGAGAGGCCTAAGCGTCTTCCAATTGTTTGTATTTCATATTTGGATTAAGGCATACGATCATGTATCAGTATTCCAATGGCTTCCAATTCATAAATTGGTTGAAGTTCGTGCAAGACACAAACAGAATTTTAAGATCAACAAAAAAAAAAAATCTATGATAAAACTTTAATTGGTAAGGAGTTTTTTTCCATAAGTAGACGAGCTGATCCGGCGAACTTCGTACCGCCTCAGAATCTTATTAGTTGACTCTTGTTAATTTATTAGTTTAGTTAAATTCAGTTTGTTGTTAAGATAAAATGAATCCCTCCAAAAACATTTTCATGTAAAATGTTGCCAAGACGAGACCGTATGGCTCGCACTGTCAAAAAGTTATTAGATCTCATGTAGAGCCAAGCTTCTAACTCTACACGCCCTAACTTCACAAACTCTACACCTTAGTCAAAATATTTGGTCTGGCCGTTTCAGTCACAGCATCCGAGTTGCATTTGATGATTGACCTCTTTCTCGAAGTTGGACTTAGAGTTAATTCAAGAAAATATTTCTCAACCATATGGTAGGCACAACATAAACATTCGACGTAATCCTCGTCTTGTCCGTGTCAATTTTATGGCCCACCCGTTTTGCTGATGAACTTCAGAAATGTGTGTGTTTTTTTTACTTTTCCAATACGCGAGAAAACTTCTCGAGTCCGAGACGAATATAACAAAAATCATCGAAATCCGTCAATCCGTTCTCAAATTATCATCAAAAAGCCGTTCCGTACAAAATATACGACGACGGAGGGCGTGCACCACCTGAGCCAGTCAGCCTGTGACCACGATCAGTGCAACCTGGTCGAAGCGTCAAGCAATTCAGAGGTATGTAATAACTTTTCGTGATCGCGTTAATTCCCGTGAAAGTACATAATTATATCATGGAACGCGAAAGTTTAAAAGTTAGTATGGTGTCATTAACCCGACTTTTTATATTTATAGATCAAATTCAATATCTTTATTTCATAAAATTGATCATCAATTACGAAATCGTCGATTTAAAAAAAAAATTATAATTAAAAATTATAGATCAACACACACAGAGTCACCGCAACAATAGTTTACTTTGTCAAATGTAAAATTATTAAATAAAAAAAAAATGGAAAACATAATATCATTTCTGCCTGTTTCGATCTATAACCGGCCGTTTCCAAATGGTTGTGCCTTGTGAGAAGAAATCTGGCAAACAAACTCACGGCCACTCTTTAAAAAACCAGGCATTCAGATATGAAAATAGTTATGTAAAAATAGGTATGAAGATAGTTGTGCAACAAAAACTAGCCACGTTCATATTAAACCGTTCACGAGATTTTCATTGTAACTTGGTTGAACAAGACGCTAAATTCTTGTTTGTGTTATTTTCTTAGTGACGAAGAACTTGCCTATACATTATATTTATGCTATGTTTCCTTGCAATTAACACTAAATATGTCTTAAAGAGTTCGGACAAGTTCAGAGGCGTCCATGTTGACACCTGACCGACACAAGTGTGGACGATAAGCTGCATGCCAATCAATTTTGCATACGTTTGACGCAAGTCGAATTGAAAGGTGAAGATTAGCCGGCAAACACACAGCTTGTTCTACGATTTCCTGATAGAAAAACCTACTCAAGTTACTAATGTATTAAACACATTTTGTCTGCATGTTTTTGGTGAAACCGTTAATAGTTATTTCAACGTACTCGTATATGTGCGGAAATACACGTCATTTTAAAGCAAAATTAATTTGAGCGTTGAAGGTAAATTTTCTATTATGAATAAAACATTATGGTAACCTATTAGCTGTGAGCTGTGTTATATAAGAACACGTCAACTGACGTGATGTCGCGCACGGCACGACAATCTGCATGTTGCGGCATGTCGTGTCAGATATAAAAGGTTGTATTGCAATGTACTTAGATAGTAATTATATATTTTCTTTTATGTTTGATGAAGTAATACGAAGATCTTTTGATATAAGTTAACTATTGTGATTTAGTTTTAGCACAGAGTACCCAATATATCTGCCAACTACCTCAGTGTCGTGTCGGTATCGTGATGTGTGGTGAAGAAGTTGATGTGAGTGATAACGATCATGTATCAAGTAGACACGCGAGTAAGTGACGTAACAATAGCAAAGCTCTCTTACAATCATTTACTTTAAAAATGCACAACCGTTGATATGAGTTGCACGCGTGTAGATAGCTGTCGCCATCACGCTCACATGATGATGGTGTAACCGACAAATATCATGTGTCGTTATCGCGCACACTGAGTGTGGCGGTAGTTAGAGAGGTCATTTCATTAAATGCCTATGTAGAGTGCTGCGGGTTCAATCACAACATGAGACAACAATTATAAAAGCTCATATAGAGGGGAAGTGAGCTTTTTCAGTTGTACAAAACCCTTGTAGTTATGGCATAGGGCCCGACTGGGGCCCTTTATCCGGGAGTGAAGCGACCTGTCTCGTAGGTGCTAGGCACTTCACTGTCGGGCCGTAAGGACTACATTCTAGGACCGACCTACCGAGTACGAATATCCCTGATATTTTTTTAGATTAAACGAAAAACCAACTGTTGAGTGTAAAAGGAAGAGTTGCAAAATTGCAATTAAGCGGTAGATGATTGATGACGTGTGGATGATCAGCGATTATCAACGAAACTGAAATAATCTCACAATTTGGCCTTAATAACCAGTTTAACAATAATAAATTAGTACTGAATAGATTGAGAATAAAACGAGACCCTCTAGTATGGATTTTAAAAATATAATAATAGCTAAAGAGAGACTGTCAGATAATATAAACAAAAAAACAAACTGTACAAATAATTTATTATCGTTGCTTAAAGATATTAAGAGCTTAAAGTTCACAAGGTAAATTAAAGAAGTGAGATTAAAAGTGTCAGCCCCAGCGGTGTCACTCTCACTCGCATATACATTGTACATATTATGTATGTAAGAAACAGTCTCACAACCACTTATATAAACTATGAAAATCACTAACTAACAGTAACTGCCAAGTTGTTCGTACCTCTATTCGCACTCAAGTCAATGTTCTAAACTTATTCCAACCCTTTTATAACCCCACTATTCATTAATATTTATCAATCGACCAATACCATTGCGTTACCGGTATAACGAGTCAAAATAATGTCTATTAACTTATTATTATTAAATAGTGAACTGTGTTATCATCTATTATAGTTTGTCCCTATTTTTAATAAAATAAATAAGAGTTTTTGATGTGGCGACGACATGTCCGAGTATGAATTAATAAAATATACGAGTAAGGTGTGACTATATGGATGTTGCTAGTTGAAAGGGTACGCTGCGCGAGGAGTCTCTTTGGAAGACGTACTTGTACGACAGTCCTGAAGATAATAATTTAGTGGAGTATTGATTTTTTTAGTGATTTGTATTATGTATGGTAAATAATATAATAATCAAACTGAATCACTAATAGGTTATAATGTTTTAATTTTTTTAACAAATAATACAGTCAGTATTAATATTAGACATCTTTTTTTTCTTAAAAAATGAGGCTCCTAGTTCTTCGCAAAGAAGTTACAGGGGGTCGAAGATGCCCTGAATGGCTTCGAGAAAATCATGGTACGGCCGTGAATTTTCTTTTGCTCGACTTAGCGCTGGCACTCCCGTGCCCCCAGATTTCTAACTACATGTTACCTACACAGTAACAAGAGCTGTTCGGCGTATGGGTGATACGGAGAAGTGGGTGACTACATTGTTAGTTAACTCGATTTACACATTAATTAGTGTATGTGACAAGTAGTATTCACATTGCTTGTTTTGTGCTTACTATTCATCATTTGTTATTATCATATCAGTACGTAACGAGCATTGGAGGTAAAACATGTCATTTGCATTCATATCCATTCTTACAAAAACTATCACAGAAGGGTGAGAGAATACTTTTGTGACATATCTGGCAGGGGCATAGGGGCATTGAGTGTGCGAACAAGTTCTCGATCCCAAAGCATTCCAGTGCTATACACGAACCATTTCGACCCATTTTCAGACTCCTCTAACTCAGAGTCGGATAAACCTATTGAAATGAAATTTTGCATACGCCATACAGCCATGTTACAAAGTAAATCATGTCGAACGTAACATGGTTGAACTTGACGCAAAATTCTGGTTTGTTTTCTTTTTTAGTGACGAAGAAGTTGCCTAAACATTCACATTTATGTTTTTGATCTGATAGTAGAACTACATGATGGAAGACGTGAATTGTTAAAAAAATTAATAACTCGTGTTTTAATATGGAGACTTTATTTTAAAACCGAGAATATGTAGGTACTTGACATCAATACAAAAAAAAAATATAAATTATTGAGGCTACAGGTACAAAAGTCGAGGACGTAATTACGAGAAGGAGGAAGCAAAACAAACTTCAAAGCTAAGTTTCAGTCTTGAACTTTATCCTAATCATTTTGACATACTACCGGAACTGGATTGCAATACAGTCGCGCACTAAAATCATCCAGCTTTCGACGTTTCATCTTTATTACCTTTAGTAAAGTAAATTGTTCATTTCGGCCACACTCTAATTTCACACGTAATTTAATAGCTATTTTAATTTATAAATGTACGTACTAATCACTATAACTCTGCAGTTAATACAAGGTGAATATTGAGTTGTGTCATTCCCTCTATTAAAGATATCCTGGTCTTAATTCGTAGGTACGCATGTACTCAAAACACCTATCTCATACAGAATGCAATATATCCATACACTATGAAAATCGCTTGCCATCAAGCAACTCTTATAATAAAACCGTCCTATACCTTTTATACATATCCTAAGTGTGCCAAGCAGTTTTACCGTTTCCTCAACAAACGTGTATTAAATGCAAGAGGAAATTCCATCTCGAAAATCGACAAGTAGTTCCGAAAATTACAACGTTCACAATAAGAAGGTTTTCAGCTTATAACTTTAAAATAGATGTTATTAATTTCAGCTCTTGCTGTGTAGTGCAGTGCCGAGTTTCAGTACATAAACATGAAGCAAGCACTATTAATTAGTATATCGGCTAGATCGTTGGCTATTCCCGCTTTAAGTGAATGTTAGTGCAGCGTTCGTGTCGTGTCACGCAACACGCGCCGGCCACTGCAACCGCCGCTAATTGAAACGTGCACCTAACTACTCATACGTACGTAAAGCTGGCTTTACATACGTATGAGTTTTTTACTGGTTCCATTTATTTTTATACTATTTGGTATTCGGTCTATTCACAATAAGTAAAAATAAATCGTAATAGCGTCGTCGTCCTTCACTTGATTTTGTCACCGTAACATCAGTTGCAAGTCTTGGAATGGTAAACAAAAGGGTCTTTCAAAGAGAGACACAACGATAAGGAATGATCATTTTTAATAATAAACATTAATTGCCACTACGTAACACTGCAGCCTATATTTATGTTACAATTAATTTATTAAATACGTGGGGTGTAATGCCGGCTCTTCCTTATACGATACGATATGAAAAATAATTGAAAAAGAGTGAATTATCGTAGTCAGATTCTTTGAGTCTGCGTCACGAATCTTTAAAAACATAAAAATATAGAATATTATTTTAACACTAACACTACTTTATTTTGTGATCTGAAATCTTAAAGATTACGGATTTTCTTTTTTTTTAGGAGTTTTTCCCTCCCTATACCACATTCTACCACCAAAATGATTTAGTAACATCTTTTGAAAACCCTGCTCGGTAAAATGCGTCCAAATGAAATGGTATATAAAAACCAGTGGTGTCCGTAAATTAAGAACGTTGCGGATATTAAGGGGTCGTCGCGTCATTCAACTTCCGCCCCATAACCAACACGTTTCCGACCCCCGCCCCCCTCGACAGATGAAGGCACCGTCGCTTGTCACAGGCGACTGCTGCCTATCTCTTGTAGTACCTTCCTTGTACCGTTACGAACTGGTTTACTCACCCTCACCGACTCACCGTCTAGTAAAACGGATACATGTAGTGGTGTATATAAAATACTATTATAAGGTTTTTAATTTATAACTGTTTACTACTAGATGGTGCTGAATTGTCTTGTTAGTAGTAAGTTAATGTTTTTATTTATTTATAATATTTCTATGGTAGGATACTTTCTGTTTACAAAACGTTTCGATCAAATTGCACCGATGATCGTAGTAACGCATGAACAGATTAGAGCTTAGCGTCTCGTCCGTGAGTTGTGTGTGAGTGAGTTTCAGTAAGTAACTACCCGCATTTGATCTTCGTGTTTGTTCGCACTGTTGATTTCGGTACTTTGACACACTGCACTTACGGCATCTTTGTTCTGGCGAGTAGCGTGTTTACGATTACGATTGTATTTATATCAGCATAAACAATCACAAATGGGACACGCCTTGCCGGTTTAGATTTGAGTATTTCTTGATTTCTACTCATCTCCAAATATTCTGCAATAGCAGACTTGTTACCTTCAAGGTTTTTTTTTACAGCCATGGGGTCTGTTGATGGTTTAAAATATAACTATTTACCTAATCTAAACGTTGAACATTAGTGTGAACAATAGCAGACGCAGGCATCGACGCGGACGGTGAGTGTGAGGTAATGGCCGCAGATAGCGGTGACGCGACGCGGGGACGGGACGACCTGGCAACGTGGCGCGCCATCGCATGCGCTCATTTAACTAATAAACGCGCGGCCGATGGTGGTAAGCTGCCACAAAATGCCTCACAGAAAACTCTTATTACTCACGTTGACAGTTGCCTCTGAGATTATTTTTTGAAATAATTCTTTAAACTCTTCTCACGTTTGGGCATACTTACACATTTAATTGCTCAACTACATTAACAGCTCGTAAAATTATTATTAAGCTAGAAAAAACGTGGGCCTTTCTTTAGAATGCTTGTTTTTATATAAACACTTAAGTAAACAGCACATTCATATTTACTAGTTAACTTACTTAAACATTACCAAAAAATAATTTATTGAACTGTAACTCAAGAGTTATTAAACTGCAGAATACCACGTAGTCACTAAGAAAATATCTAAAGATTTAATCAAATTCTAACTATACTTAAACACTGTTTAACTAAATTAGTATTTCTATGTTTTCTTCACCTACAAGAAAGTACCTAAGTCCTATTATCCAAGCCTAACTATGATTAGACGTACGTACCTAAAGTAGCGAAGGTGTGTGAGCATAGTGGACGGTGAGCTAACAATGTTGATTTTACAATTAGAGTGACCGCAGTTGGCGAACTAACGAGCGCACTGCGTTGTGCCGCGCCGCCCCCGCAGCTTGTTCTTAGTTTTTGCTGCGTAACTATCTTTATACCTTTAAAATAAAACTATTTTTAACGGATACTATCGCGATTTATTTGGTGTTATTTTACTATTTACACTGATCCCGACGTTTCAGTTGCTTTTCAGCAGCCATGGTCACGGGTAGACTAAGATGGTGGTCGTCTCATGTATCGAAGTGCAAAGTTATCTCAAAGTACCCAGAGTTTGTTGATTGTTGGTGTTACTATTTACGCAGAATGAGCTGTGTGTGAATGTGAACACGTGCAACAAGGGACCAATCATTGCCTGCGTTTCGATAAACCACAGGTACTCGCGAAAGAACACCGATTCCTACCAAGGATGCTCCGTGAGGCTATTGAAATTAAAAAACACCCAATTTTAATAGAGAAGATGGTTGGAACGTACCACCAGCTTGGGATCCGGTTATTCACTTACTCAAACCCAAGAAAATACAAAACACAGCAAGGCTTCAAGACACTTTGAGCTCATTCTGCGTAAATAGTAACACCAACAATCAACAAACTCCGGGTACTTTGAGATAACTTTGCACTTCGATACATGAGACGACCACCATCTTAGTCTACCCGTGACCATGGCTGCTGAAAAGCAACTGAAACGTCGGGATCAGTGTAAATAGTAAAATAACACCAAATAAATCGCGATAGTATCCGTTAAAAATAGTTTTATTTCAATGTGTAACATTCGCGTAAACTTTCGACAATATCATATCTTTATAACTACTTAAACAAAAACCCTGTCAAGTTCACAGCAAATTATTCACGAGATTTACATTGCAACATGGTTGAACTTGAATACTTGACGCTAAATTTTATGAACGAAGTTCCTTATGGGGCGTTGCGGAGGGGTACCCTAGCCGGCAAAAAACGTCCGTAACGTTAAAAAAAAGCGTAAAGGACTTTGTCCACTTCGGCCTATGAATTGAAAGCTAAATTATTCAAACGGCAAATAATATATTGTTTTTAAAAAACATACCCAATTATTACAATCTTACGGACAGTATTAAATCTCGAAAACATTTAAAAAGTGTTATCACGACTTCAAAGATTTCGGCACCTCTGTAACACAACCAGTGTTGTCAGCCCTACAGTTTCAATAAAGGGTTACGGGTGTTCCTTATAAAATGTCCTGGTGTTTAGTTTGTGTTTCAAGTATACATATAGTTATTTTATATGATGTATGATTGATGATCATTTTTATAATACTTTCGAATGTTGTTGAGAATATAAAATCATGAATGAAAATCAAAATGAAAATAATTATTTAAATAAATGCAAATAATTTTGTCAGTTGTTTTGATTATAGGGCTGGCAACACTAGGCAGCATTTGAAAGTCAGTCAACAATGTTGACGAAACTATGCTCATTTATTTATTTAAATAATGATTTTGCTTATGCTATTTATGTATAGTCTATGCATGATGCATATACAGTGTCTAATGTATAGTCTACGTGATGACTGTTATTGTGAATTTGCGTGCGTGCGTGCGTGCGTGCGTGCGTGCGTGCGTGCGTGCGTGCGTGCGTGCGTGCGTGCGTGCGTGCGTGCGTGCGTGCATGTTATAGTATCATTATGTTTGCTCAGCGCTGTTGACTGCTGAGGAGTTCCCTCGCCTGGAGATAATAGAGAGGAGTGGACAGGTTATTGTGAACTCAGTCTTATCATAATTCAATGCCTGTACGGTTGACCATTTAGGAGATCCCTCGTCTGGGCGGAGCAGCCAGGTCACGGATTATAATAATTCAATGCGTATGCGTATATAAAGTTTCGTCTCTTCGTGTTGACCGCTGAGGAGTTCATTCGTCTGCATCCAATCCTGGGCGCAACAGACAGGTCATGGTGAAATTTTTAACTTCTATTTAGTTTAGTCGGAGACCCCTGAGACAGAGCGGCTATTTCAAACACACATTAGTTGCTGCGTTCTTCCATCCTTGATTTTTGTCCATGTTTCACGTTGCGATAAATATTAATAGGTTAACGACCTATTGACAATCCGAGTACGTTTACGTAAGCTTTCATCTTACATTACTCCTTGTATTTCTCCTAGGACTAGACTTCAATAAGTTTCTCAATATATCCTAGAGCTATTTTCTGTATCATCCTCGAAAATCAATGGAGTTGAACTGAGATCAAACGGCAGTGCAATTGTTAAACGTTAGTAAGAGTAAATCTGTCGAGTGTCTGGCGGAGGCCCAAAACGCGCTCTGTGCCCGCGCCTCACCTCACAGCGCCGCCAGGTGTTGGCGACGGGCCAGACACCATTTGTACAATCATACAAAAACCGTTTGTTTACTTTAAAGTTTTTATAGAGAACAAAGAACTGATATAAAACCATTGAAAACTCTTAGTAATCGAATTTATAAGTAATAAACAAAAATGCTTGTTGACATAACTTTAAGGCAAGATGGACATCCTATATACCTTTATAATACGATGTGTAGATTCATCAATCCGAGAAATATTTAATCATGACCTCGGCTCATTGTCAGGCCCTGTCTGTTTTCAAACAGCGTTATTCAAGTAACACCTGTTGTCGACACATCAATAACTCTTATTTATTTTATTAAAAATAGGGACAACCAGATGATAACAAAGTTCACTATTTAATAAAAATAAGTTAATAGACATTATTTTGACTGGTTATACCGGTAACGCAATGCTATTGGTCGATTGATAAATATTAACGTATAGTGGGGTTATAAAAAGGCAGGAATAAGGTTAGTTAGTGATTTTCATAGTTTATATCAGTGGTTGCGAGACTATTTCTTACACACCTAGTTTTTTTAACTGTTATTACGTTTTAGTTTGTACGTATCCGATCAAAAACATAAATGTGAAAATGGGAGCCAAGTTCAATATTAAGAATATAGAATATAGAATATAAAGAATTGAGATCAAAATGATTGCCAAGTTCTGTGGATATTCAGTCAGTCAGTGATAAAAATGCCGATTTTTAAACGAAATATCTCGATGACTGTTTAAGCTATATTTATGAGATCTAATTAATTTAAGGGGTTATAATAAACTAACAAAAAATCAAGTACTTATGTTAAATAGATTATGAGTTATAAAGCGGTCAAAAGTGGCTTCAAATGGTTCTCGTAATATAACACACGGCTGCTGCGTCACCAGTTCCTTTTTCTTGAACTTGGCTTGACACGCTGCCGCGTGTCTAGATATTGTGGATAATTTTTTCTTATAGGATATTATTTAAAGTATTTTACCACTTAAGCCATTTGCTACCCAAAGTTAAGTTATATTACTTTTATAAAATCAAATTCATCAAATTTTAGATTTATTTACATTAAAACGTTGCATAATCTAACGGTTACAAAACAACTTTTTGTCAATACATGTGATTTTATCTCTAATTATGACAGAAAAAGAAATTTACCGTAGTCAAGTTTCTAATCCTTTTTCTGCAGAGGAAAGTTGTAAATCATATGTTCAAGGATGATTGTACACTTTGGGACTCGTCTGCCTGTGAGCCACAGTACTGGGTTAATGACAGGGAGTGGATAAATTGACACAAATGAAATAATAATACTTTAAGAAAAGGATAAGTTTACTATAGAGATAGATAAGGATATGTCAAGCGGATGCACGGTCATTCCCTATTATTAACAGCTTTAGCTCACAAGTAATAACAAAACGCTTTACGAGTGGTTGGAAGTATTTATAAAAGCGGACAAATACAAAGAGGGAATGCTAAAATGCCCTAAATCTTTTCAAATTTTTGAATAAAACTGGTTCTAGCATCGGTCTGTAGGCACATATATGTATGCACAGTGTTGACCGCACGTATTTATATAATATGCTATCGACGCGAGAACTTTTATTGTGAGATTCAGGATTACTAATTATTACGTAGTTTTTTGCTGTTTGTGGAAGTCGACACATTTGTTTATCTCTGTACCAAAAATCATTCAAATAAACTTGACAAAGGATTAGTCAACTTTGATAACCTGTTTTACCACCTTCAAGGTTTATTTACGCTACAAACAATAGCTTATGTCTTTTTCCAAGGTCTTGGTTATTTCTATATCAAAACTCATCAAAATTGCTTTAGCGGTTTAAGCGTGAAAGCGTAACAGATAGACTGTAAAGTACGATTGAGTAAAGTACGACGAATTATACCGAATGGGCCGCACCGAAGCGCGTCTGACCGGATCTGAAAGGACGCACGTGCATGCCACGGCAGCCGACTATATCCGCCGTACCGACCCATTCCGGAGCGGCGAGGCGCGGCGCCCACTACCCGGCCGGATCGACGCGTTGCTGTTAGTCATTGCATTCCTATCCTACCGAGTCGGTTTGACGTGTCTTTGCTTTTATTTCGAAAATGGTTGAATGGGATATGATCTTACTGGCGGTCTTATCCGACTGAAGCCGAACGGACGCGGCGAGAGCCGAGAGCAGGTTGTGACGGCCGGACGGAGCCGAACGGGCGCGGCTGTAGCCGAGCGCAAGTGGCCACAGCCGGTCGGATCCGACTGGCCGCGGCGGCAAGAAGTTCTATGCAAATATTAATTTTAAGTAATAAATATAAACTTCACTTTCTATCACCGTAATAAAAAAGTGTTACGATGCGCTCCGGCGCGGCCCGTTAGTTGTGAATTGTACTTTAATGTCGTATCTATGCGCTCGACAGTGTGCGATCATTTTCTGAAGCCCAAAGTACTGCAGTGTTATTTACACGAACCATTTCGAGCCATTTTCAAACCCCCTTTAACTCAGAATCGGATAATCCTATCGAAATGAAATTTGTATACACTGTAAGAGCCCTCTTACTGCACCACATTTAAGCAAAATTCGAACTTTAATAGTTTACAAAAAAATTACTTCTGAAAATTTTACATTTTCAGGGTTATTGACTGACAGATCATCAAAAATTGATTTCTCAGTTTCTAGACCAACTAGAAACATGAAATTTAGGACAGTGCTAGGGCTTTGGCACAATGTTTGTGCACTTCCTGTTCCAACCTGATTCTACACCCAGGATTGGCTCCAGACGAGAGAACTCTAACGGTCAACAGTACAGACACGAAACGTTATAAACGTATTAAAATATGATAGTTTGATCTGAAGTTTATCATGACCTGGCACTCAGGATTGGCTGCAGATATGGGAACTCCTCAACGGCCAAAAGCACAGATACAAAACTTTTAATACCCATGAACCATAGTTCATGGGTATTCAAAGTTTTGTATATAGTTATATGATAGTTTGATCTAAAGGTCAATATTGTGAATGGTTTAATGTGAACTTAACGAGTTACGAGAAAAGAAGAAGAAGAAGAAAAAAAGATAGTTATGGTGTAGGTATACTAATAAGTAGCCAAGTTCACATTAAACCATGTTTGAACTTGACGCTAAATTCTAGTTTGTTTCCTTTTTTTGTGACGAAGAACTTGCCCACACCTTCACATTTGTGTTTTTGATCTGATTCTAATTACAAGAGTTTGTGTAAAAATATTAAATGTTTGATTATAAAATAAACCCAACTCAGAAATTCCTTCAACGATTACAAAGGAGCTGATAATCTTCGAACGGCTGTAAATTCACTTTTCGAACAAAAAAAGCCTAAATCAAAATTATTCCATGGTTTAGAATCTATGATGATACAGACAGATACATAAATACACACGTTAAACTTATAATACCCCTCCTTTTTGCGTCGAGGGTTTAAAACTAACATACGACATATGTTATGGTCATAGCTCGACGTTGACGTTGCCTTGGGTAGTGGCGTCACCCTTCCCATCGAAGGCGTCACCGCCAAGGGCACGTGAACTAACTTTTCGTTTATTTATAGCACTGTCTATTAACACATAGTCCACCAAATGGAGTGACAAGTTTATTCACAAAAATAACTGAACGATAAATGTATATATATAATATTATAAATTACATCCTTACAATGTTGACACCCTAAAAAGTTCAACTAAACGCTTTTGCAGCTCTGGTTCGAGTAGCCAAAGTCTGGGATGAACTGCCTGCGTCTAATATGGTTCTGGAACGTTCAATAGTATGGTGAATAGGATTCTTTTGGATAGCCGTATTCCATCTTTGTCTTCATCTACACTTTCCATCAGGTGAGATGAAAGACAAACGTCTACTCCAATTATTTATCAATAAAAAAACAAAATTCATTGTGTTTCATATATACCTATTAGAATCCCGATTATCCGGACATCTAATTATCTGGACATATATTATGTCATATATCTAATTGCCGATTTAAAAATGTTTTGACAACGCAAAGACTTGTTACGACAAGTTGTTTTCCGCCTTCGACCGGGCACTTCCGCGCGCTTATCACTTATTTTTGCGACAGTGTTTCATTTTTACCCGACTACAAAAGGACGACAAAAGGAGGGTTAAAATTTTATCCCATAGATAAAATAAAAATACGGATAGACCTCGGAAATGTATTATTTTATTAACCGACTTCAAAAAAAGAGGAGGTTCTATGTTCCACTGAATATATTTTTTTTTACGTATGATGATCACCGATTACTCAAAGACGCCTATACCGATTTGGAAAATTCTTCTTTTGTTTGAAAGGGTATACTTCCCAGGTGGTCCCATAGTCATTAGGTCAGGATCTGATGATGGGATCTTGGAAAAATCGAGGGAACTCTTCAAATTTTATAGGCACACTTGAAGCGATTTGGGTATTTTGGCGAATTATTTTTTAAATAAAGAAATAGCTTTAAAAAAGGTATTTTTTAAATATACCTCCACCTTGAGAGAAAACTTTTTTATTTTATTTTATTTATTTATTTGGGATAACAAACAGTAGTACAATATTAAATTATTTACATTATAATTTAGTACAAATGTGCTAATTATACTAACAACAGCATTATCCACTTGTTACTATACACAATGTTATAGAAAAATGGTGCATGCAACGCGATATAAAAAAATAAAGAATAGAATCAAATAATTCATAATAAACACGTTAATTAATTAGGTATATTTGTACAATAAAAAAATGGACAAATGCGATATATGTCTAATTAATTTTTATAAATTAAGAATAATATGTATTATGGAAATTAAGAACCTGATTTGGAAGCAGTTATATTATTAAAAATTTCTAGTAAACATTTTCTATATTTGATTGCAGAATGCATGAAGATATATGTACTGTTAAAATATGTATTGTAATTATCTACAAGTTGTTGTAGGGGTGTTCTTAAGCCTGCGTTTGTTTTAGGAACATGATTAGTAGTAATCGCTAAGAGACGATGCGGCCGAACCTGCCTTCGCATGACTGTTCTGGGGACAATGTTACATAATCTATTTGATAATTCCAGACAGTCATACTTGTTATGAATAATGCCACGCAAGAACATAGTTCCAAGAAGGAGCCTCCTGTCTTCCAATGACGACAAATTGTATTTCAGGAGTAGATAATCATACGCCTGATAACCCTGGCAACATCTATAATGAAGTGTTCGCAAGAATTTTATTTGGACATTTTCCAATGCATCGATGTATTTACTATAATATGGATTCCAGATCATGGTAGCAAACTCGAGACAAGATCTTACTAGCGTTATATAAAGGTATCTACAAGTATTTGGGTTTTTAAATTCTTTAGTGTTCCGTATAACAAATCCGTACATTCTAAACGCTGCTTTGATGATGTTGTCTACATGACATAACAAAGATATAGCTGTAAAAAAGGTATTTTTTAAATATACCTCCACCTTGAGAATACTATGATTAAACATCACTGCAACCAGCGCATTATTGTACTTTTGGTAATGATCAGGGTTGCCAGACCTTAGTAGAAGGGAGGGGTAAGGTTGGCAAAGCACGAATTGTACAACTGGTGTTGCAAATTTTTATAGGCACTTGTAACTTATTGGAAAACTAAGTTTAAAAAAGCAAAAGTTTTATTTTGTGAATGAAATTTTCTCATCTACTATAATATGCCAGATATTTTCAAGATATGAACTTTTTTGACAAGTAATAAAGACCAAGTTAATACACTAATATTAGTTTCACTTTTTGCCCCCATTATGGTCCACTGCTTCGTTCGTAAAGATTGAAAATGTGTGCTATCAAATGCAAAGATAAATTTTCAAAGCAGACTTTTAGTTTCAAAGGTTAGGGCGTACGACCAAATAAACAAACACTTTGACTTTATTGTATTATTCTAGAATAGATACATTAGGTACCCAACATAAGTACACAGCACAGCTGAATCAACAAAACTGTAAACTGCATCGGATGAAAAACACAAACAAGCCGCCTGTCGTTCACCCGCATATTCGCAATGAACTTCGATCGAAATATGTCCACGTCACAATTTGCATTTTCCAATCAATTGTAAGTTTTTTAAATACTTAACATCGTACGCTCCTGTGTGATGGCCTATGAGCCTAACCCGAGTAAAGCAGTTATTCGTCTAATCAACAGAGTATTTTTCACTAAACCCAGCTCCCCTCTGATTAAGGGAGGTCTAACGCCCCGCCTTAATCCGCGTTAGACTGTAAGACTCGACCCTGGCTGGTCATCTTTCCACTGGCATTCGATATTTCGATATAATCGATAACAAAACCGCGATAAGAGAGGATCCTAAGTTAATTAGTATGACTGTACATTTAAACCCTTTGGCATTGGTTTAGTTTACACACATATTCCATCTTAATCATATTATCCCATAACCACCCCTCGCTAACGACTCACTCGAAACTTGGACTTCTACAGCAGACGAGATCAAACCGGCAATGATCAGGATATCGCTGCTTCTGTTAAACCTCGATTACCATAACCCGGAATTATGGTACTCGATAATTCGAATTCTACAGCAGACGACAGTTGGGCTGATGATTACCAATGCCGCGTGTCCTCTGTTCAAAATCGAGTGCTATAACCAGGAGACTTACAGGATAACAATATTCATTCATCCAGTCCAAAAGCACCTTAACCAATACCAAAGTAATTATATTAAATTAATACCTTGAAACCGATATGTACACGGGAGGTAAATTTGATTACCTGACGGATACTGCGTTACTCAGTGTAGGACATAAATACATATTAAATATAATGCTTAATAACAAATAAAACATTAACGACTCACCGAACTTCCCCAACGTTCTATGTCAAACTTACATGAACTGACCGTCTCCCCTGAAACCTGTCAACCCGATGCCTCTGATGGCACACCCTTCCGCCTTCGGGTCCTCAACACGACTGCCTCCTCATTACCACAAAGACGCTCTCACATCACACATCTGGTACTCCTAACCGACACTCCCTATAGAAATATTCTAAAGCGACCCTTTTTTATCACACAACCTATTCATTTATCTTAATGACTGACCTTTCCTGGTTTGCCAAATGTTCAATTCTAAGACACTCATACTTAAAGCAATAAAATGTAAGTTTTATTAGGGTCCTAATTTTTTACTACGTCTCTAACTCCAAAATATTTAGC
Source organism: Euplagia quadripunctaria (assembly GCA_963859945.1). Classification (NCBI taxonomy): domain Eukaryota; kingdom Metazoa; phylum Arthropoda; class Insecta; order Lepidoptera; family Erebidae; genus Euplagia; species Euplagia quadripunctaria. The sequence goes on along the minus strand of OY982568.1, from coordinate 163,583 downwards.
GTCCTCATGTTACAAGTGTGGGAAAGCAATACCATCACACCTGGAACTCAAGTACGCCACACGACCACGCACAAAGACACTTTATAGTCAGCCCCGATCAATCAAGCAACAGTCAAGAACGTGTTGCTATGTGTTTGTTAACAAGACTTTGTTAAAGTTACATACATAAACATTCGCATTCCATGATAATATATGTAATTATTTACACAGAAAATAATGCGATCAATTAGTATTACATACCTTTGAAGTCCTTAACGTTTTGACCAGGTTGCACTAGCCTTGGTCTGGTATGGTCACAGGCTAATCAGCTTGTGACCATACACATAAACAAAAACATTTTTCAAAATGGAAGACAAAAAACAGTTTGCAAATCATATTGGAATTCTTTATGAATAATTTTAGCTCCTCTAACATTTATGCGTTTATGTAAGTCGAGTAAGATCGCTAGAGCTTATCGGAGAGTTATTCTATTGCGGCTGCAGTGACAGTAAAACGGTTTATTACCCGTGGTCTACAAACGTATACGGACCACCATAGTGGCATCCCATTTTTTAAGGCTATGACTGGTCCCATATTATTATATTGTCTAACAAGGGTGCAATGACCACTTAAATAATTAAACAAGGTATTAAAGGGTTGTTCCCAAGAGACACTATCTACCGACTTTATCTATCTATCATATGTCTAATTATCTACCTAATCTATCGATCTATATGTCGACAGCAGGGTTGCAGTGTCGAATAAAAATAATTCTTTGGTGTTAGTTTCTAGAGAAACTAGCACCAAATAATTAAATTAACCAAAGAATAATACCTTGTTCCTATAAGCTGGTTTTCTAAAGGTCTTACTCATAATATATAATATTTCCAAAGGGCAAACTCGACGAGTGTCATTTAGACGGTTCATAATAACACAGTCTATTATTTCGAGTATATATAGGTAGGTTGTCATATTCGATTATCTGGCTGAAAGAGACTATTTAAAGGTCAAATGTGTTATAATTTCTCCAAGACCAACAGTAAATCGTGTGTGTATTCCGTTGTGGTTTCATTGCGTCAAGCCTATATTTAGGCCAAATAAAACCATGAAAAAGGAAATTTAAATTAATATTTTTATGGTGATCGGTCGAACAATGTCGGACTTGATCAACCTTAAATAACTCTATATATACAAAATAAATACTAACATCCAAGTTCTATGGATGGTTATCTACATAAGATAAACCGTATCAATACCATCACTCACTCGATACAATCCAACAGCGTGGGAATAGTACTCACACACACCAGTGAATACCTTAACTCACAGCGTGTACCCGAAGGTAACCGCTGGGAATTGTCACAAATAAACCCATGGAATATTTACAATCACCATTTATTCGACCTTCGTTACCGTATAAGACCCAGTATCCTTATTAAACTTTGTTATTTATAAATTAAAAAAAATTGTTAGTCTGTTTCAATTAATTTATTTTTACAATCTATGTTAACTAGTCACTGGGTAAAGAAGCTGCCAACTTTTAAACTTTCGCGTTCCATGATATAACTATGTATTTAGACGGGAATTAACGCGATCACGAAAAGGTATTACATACCTCTGAATTGCCTGACGTTTTGACCAGGTTGCACAGGCCGTGGTCACAGGCTGACTGGCTCAGCGGTGCACGCCCTCCGTCGTCGAGAACGTGAGATAGAAGGTTCTTCATCCACCCGCACATTTTCGATATTTTTGATATTTTGGTTTCGCCATGTACCGTCACATATTATACTAATAGTGTCCCTAATCTCTAAGCAAACCGATGTGCCCTATTCTGGTGTTCACCCGACTGCGCATAAAAGCGAGGTGGCATATTTTTTCACTGGATTCCACGCCCTTGATAATTTGAAACCATCTTTCCGATTGAAAGTTTTGTGTTTTTTTTTAATTTCAATCGCCTCACGTACAACTCTTGAATAAAAGTGACGTTCCGTACCGACTTGCGTACGTTGAAATTCAATCCAGTGACTGGTGCCCGCTTCGAGTGCATGTTCTGCAATCGCTGATTTGCTAATCTGTCGGTTCTTCACTGATAAGCCAGTCAGCCTGTGACCACGGCCAGTGCAACCTGGTCGAAACATCAGGCAATTCAGAGGTATGTAATACTTTTTCGTGATCGCGTTAATTCCCGTATAAATACATAATTAAAGAAGCTGCCTTCATTCGCCATAAATGATCAATAAAGATTAAGAATTGTAATAATAATTTAATTATTGGATCCTTAAAGGCGACAAAAGCAAATAACGCTGTACATCGCCACGCCAGTGTGGTGCTGTGTCGGAATGAGTGCCGCGGGAGTGCCCGGGGTTTCGCTACAAAAAAATATATTTTGCCATATTATTATGCGCCATGTTAGCGGGCTGTGGGAGGTCGCGAAGAGGGGAAAGCAACAGAAACGAATATGATTATCATGTACGTGAAAAATCCACTCATACATATGTATGAAATTAGGTAACATTTGCGTTGCTCATGCTGGGTACCTTATTTTATATTTAAATGGAGGCCTTCAGAGCCGCTGCCATTTTAAAAATCATTTACATCCACCGAGAACCGTCCTCAGGCAGCTTTTTTTGCAGCAATGTATTATATGTTCCTATATTATGTTTAACTTACACACCCAACTACATATCGCTGGAAATATGTATTGTTATGTATGTGTAGTGTGCTTCACGCACTGGCACCATTTACTGGAGGCGCGACAATCTCTTTGTGGATTCGAAATTCGATATTGGACACATTGTGAAATTCACTTGTCCTTTGCGATATCTTGCTATCCACAAAATTATAAAGGAGATTTTCAAAATACGTACATACAAATTGTTAAATAATAGCCGTACGACAGTCTACTACTTTTATTTATAAACAAGAAATGACTAAAGTACCTACGTAAAGGTATGCATAAGGTATACAATAAGTATTGTGTAATTTACGTAAGTGAGGAACATCATCTTCTTTGCTTCAATCACAGAGCATGGACACATCAAAGCGAGGCACATAATAATCATCGCTTGCTAGGAGTCAGCTCCTAAACTGAACTACTGTATCCTATCCATAAATGCCAAAATCAAGAATATATTACACAATGCTAACTTAAACAAAGAAACCGCATTTTGTGGTATTAATTATATAAATGTAAAATGTTGTAATTAGCCGCACCCAGAGTGCCATATGCAACACACAACAAAGAAACTATAAAAATATATGTTCATAACAAATTAACGTGCGCTTGTTACTGAGAAAAAACAGTTCAATATTGACGCCGTGGGCGTGTTTAGCATTCAGCGGTGATTCAGTAGTTTTTAAAAAAGTACTTGTTTTTTAACGTCAGTAGAATTATAGGACTATTGAATGTCTTTGACTATGGAACGGTATTTTAGTAGCATACATTTAAACCAGTCCAGTAAAGTTTTTAGTTTATAGCAATCAACAAAGCTAGAGTAGAGGGCGCGCACGTCCCGGTCACAGCTCAGCTTCTGCTCCAGCTATTGCTTACACTCCCCATCGTCCATCCATATAACCAATATTTATCTCCTTCCATTGCCTTCCCTTCTTACCTCCTTTTCCCTTTCAGTATACTCCCAATTTTCACAACGTTAATTCCCAAAATACCGAGTTGAAGGCAATAGGCTTGCCCCCTATTACGCGAGTGGGACCTATTTAGTTAGCAAAATGTGTGTGTTAATTACGCCTCTGTCTGTTGTGCGTACATGTATCTATAGATTTACGAACTGTTGCAATCGAGTATAATATGTTTATGTATATAAAATATGTATAATATGTATTTGTGTATTATAATGGCTATGCTATATCTTATCCTAAATAGATGAGGTGTACAAACACTTGTATATATTCTTAATTATGGTATAATATACATGTGTAGAACAACTTTAAGACACAAAAGAATTTATCCATAACAGTAAGTAAGAAAATGTTTTGCGTTAAATCATAACTAAAAAAAGAATTTTTAATAAGTAATAAATAACAAGAAATGTAAACAATAAAATAAAAATAAAAGTATTACAGTGTTTCCTTAACAACAGCAATTAGGTACATCATTAATACGAAATGAAACGATCACGTAAATTATTTTCAATCTGAAAAAAATCGGTAAATGTTATATATTATTATATACATAGATATTATTTATATATATGTATAATGTTATAATATATTATTACAAACATACACATATTCATTTACTAATAACGTAATGTGTCTTATAATATCCTGCCCTTGTCTTGATCTAAGGCGTGGCTACGTCATAGCAATAGCGTAGATAGTACTCTACGCACTATTTTGCCGTACAGTTGCCTGAGTAATATGATATTCACCGCCGACATTACAAGAAAGTTCGTGTGTTTTCATGTATTTGACCGAATTGCGAACTTGCGAACTTTCGGTAACAAAGTGAGTTTACCAGCAGAGCTCGGTACGACAACCGTGCCGAGTCACAACTTGTTGTAATTAGTTTCACGCAAACACAGTAACAGTATAACCCACACCACCCCAATGTTGTGACACATAAGATTCATGTCGGCGTATCAAATGTAATATTTAAGGCAGTTTAGTTCTAAATTGAGGTACTTGTTATGGACAACTTATTCTTTAATAACTTTTATATAGCTTTAAAATGTTTAACAAACGTCCATTTTTCCATACGATTTTTTTACGAAACTGTTGGAAAGATTTTATTTATAGATGAAAAACGCAATACGAGTATATGGCTCTGTATGAACATAAACAATGTCTATTAGGAGTGAAAAGGTACATAATATAGTTTAGTTATTCTTTCAAACAGTGAAGCTGTTAGTTATTTAACTGGGGTCCTTCGCTGGCGCCGCGCCGTAGTGCTGCGGCTGTAATTCATGCCTCTAATCACTGTTATGTATGTAATATAGGGTAGGAAATAATATCCTAATAATTGCAATGTATAACTATAGGGTAGTACATAAATTACTGGTTCAGACCGCTACTATATATATGTATAACATCCCCGTCACAGTAGTCTCGTAATAAACGCAGATACGTAAATATTGTTTCACTCAGCGCTCCCACACAGCCACCTACAAACCAACTGGCGACGATTTGGAGGGGTATACAAGAACCAGAAGACAACAGTGAAATGTCGATTGGAAGGATTCAAGAGTTCGACGTGGGGAGCGGAAGTTGGTCGGCGTACTGTGACCGCCTACGTATGTATTTTATGGCGAACAAAATTGCGGAAGACTTACATTTACTAACATTAGTCTCACTAGTAGGCGACCAGACGTACGAACTCATGGTAAACTTGACGAGTCCGGAGCCTGTGTCAAGCCACACATGTGAAGATATTGTCGGTATTTTGAAAAATCATCTGCAACCGACGCCCTCAATCATGGCGGAGCGGTACAAGTTTCGACAAAGAAGACAGCAGCCGGGCGAGAGTGTGGCACAGTATGTGGCTGAACTGAAGAGGTTGTCTCGGTACTGTGAGTTCAAACAGACCTTAGAGGAGAATTTACGAGACCAATTAGTATGTGGTATGTCAAGTGATGTCATGCGCCAACGGTTATTTGCGGAAGACGCTTTGACATTTGCGAGGGCACTACATCTTGCACATGCACTGGAAGCGGCGGAAAAAAATGCAGCGGAGGTCGAGGGCCGAGAATCTCAGCGGCAAACGGAGGAGGTTCATCCGGTGTCGACGGGACAGCGCGGCGCCGGCAGTGCGGGGCAGTGCATGGCGTGTGGAGGTTGGAACCACACGTCCAACAGCTGCAGATTAAAGACGTACATTTGCAGTAGTTGTAATGAAGCGGGGCATCTGCGAAGAGTATGTCCGCGGAAGGCTAACGAGATGGCGGGTAGTTTGCGGCCTATCCATCAGAAGGGGGGCAGAACAAATTTTCGGGCTAAAAACTTAAATTTTTTTTGTAGTTGTAGACTCTACTTCGAAGTGGATTGAAGTCTTTAAAATGAAGGTGATAAATGCAGAGGAAGTCATTAGACATTTACGACGTCTTTTCTCTCAGTTTGGACTTCCTAGTCAAGTGGTGTCAGATAACGGTCCCCCGTTCGGTAGCAAGTTATTTATGTCCTTTTTGAAAAATAACGGGATCGAACAGTCCTTTACGGCACCTTATCACCCGTCATCTAATGGTGCGGCCGAAAATACCGTAAAGTTATGTAAATCTGACAAAATAGATATTGAAACAGCTTTAGATAGGTTTTTATTACTGTATAGAACCACAGAGCATGCTAGTACGGGTGATGGTCCAGCTAAAATTTTACGGGGTAGGTCCCTAAAAACTCGATTAGACATAGTGAGACCTGACCAAGAACATCAGGTAGAAATGGCGGGGGGTTCATCGAGAGAGGTGCAGGAAGGAGATCACATATACTTTAGGGAGTACCATAATGGTCGAAGTCAAAATTGGGTGTCGGGTAAGGTGGTAAAGTGTATAGGGAATACCAATTATAGGGTTAGGGATAGTCTTGGTAATTAAACACACCGACATAGAGATCAATTAAAGCGTGGATTCAGAGCTTCTTTGGTGGCCCCGCTACCTAGTGAACAGTCTATAAGCCCTAATAAAAATAGTACTACAACTAGTTCGATGGGTACCGTAGTAGGAACAAATGCAGCGAGCGAAGTAAACAATGAGTCATCTCATGCGGCAGCCGGCGACGGCGCGGTGTCGCCGGGGCCCTGCTCGGGGTGCGCGGGCGCTAGGGGCAGTGCAGCGCCGACAAGACAGGGGTCGGGCGAGGCGCTCTCAGCCGCCAACGAACCGACTGAACCGAGCCCCGAGCTACCTCAGACTCGGTCCGCGAGGCCGAGACGCCCTGTTAAGCGTTATGGCATTGAAATAGACTAATTTATCAATATCACATAAGTTAAGAATCACCTTAGAAATAAGTAACAATGTTATGTTAGTATAATAATATAAGGCCATCTGTAATTAAGAATATTTATCTCGATGACGGAGGGCGTGCACCACTGAGCCAGTCAGCCTGTGACTATGACCACGGCCAGTGCAACTTGGTCGAAACGTCAGGCAATTCAGAAGTATGTAATACCTATTTCGTGATCGCGTTAATACCCGAATAAATACATAATTCAGTATATCATGGAACGCGAAAGTTTAAAAGATGTTTATTGTTTTTAAACCGTACCTTTTTTTTTGTAGTGAGGAAACAGCAGGCCCTTATATAATGTCCTATCAGAATAGTAATGACAGTGAGTTGTTCACCACAGGATGGTGGAACAACGGCGCCCGCGACATGCGCCGCATTATAAACAGTCGCAACTTTTATACGTCGCCATAACAACATAAAACTGTATTCTCATTTAATTTCCTTTTGTGTGCACACGACATTTTAGCGTAAACATTGTGACGCCACTTCTAAAATTAAAGCTTCATATAGACAATACGAAATGAGGGTGTAAAATTTAGTGGACTCACAATTACATTCACCCGAGTTGCAGAAGATGCTGTGGTCACAGAAGTGCACTAAGAACTAAAAACTACCATGGGTGTTTATAGTACCTGTGTTTATAGTAGCAAATGTAAATTTAAATGAAAAATCAGATTCCCATTGACTATATTTTTACTAACGACGAAAATTAAAAATAATATTATTTAACGAAATAAAACACACACCAGTTCAAGGGCTTCATACTTACTACAAACTCCCTCATCTGGCAGAACCTTTGTGACAATATTTCAGAAGCTCTTACAAAATGTATTCAACCCTCATTGCAATCTTTAATAAAGAGAAGTACCGCGTGGTTTTACTCGCGTCGCGTGTAATTTGTGAGTGGCTGAAGGGAACTACAATTACTTGGGCCCACGCACACTATTAGCTCCGATGGATTCATTTATTAGAGCAATTTGTTGAGTAACTAGTTGTAGGCAGGCGTTTTATTACCTTATATCTAACGTGTTTTTGTTGCCTTTGTAACGGTCACGTACTTACAATGAATTTACACACATTTGTTAACAGGAAACATACTTAGATACATGTCGCATGTATAGTTTATTTATGTTTATTAACATAAGTGTGTTCTTTTATTAGTTATCAAAACTTACGTTACTTGTAACTAATTCACTAACAAACTAAGTATGCAAAAAAATAATTAAAAATATTGAATTTAAAAAAAGTCTTGGAAGTAAATTTTATGCTACTTCTAATTGTTATATCAAAATAAATGAAACCTTGTATGTATACGTGGGTCACACTGAAAATTTTTAGAATAGGCCAGTTAGAACAGCAGCTGAATTACGAACTCTTTGGGAATCTGTAGATATTTAATGACTCCATATGCCATTTGCTTTTACTAATTGGCGGCAATTTACCTGTCGGTCGGGCACCGAAATGGATTTGACTAGAGACAATTTTCTCTCAACGATTTATACGATTATCAACGATTTGGTCGAAGCAAACTCTCTGATGATTCTCGAGAAGGACGTCCTTGCTGAAGATAACGTGAGTGCTGTGCGGCTAATGATAGAAGCTGATAGAATGGTGACATATCAACACATTCGGGCAGCTTTAGACATTGGTATGGGCCAAGTACAAAAAGTCTTACAGGAACATTTAGAGGTCGGAAAGCTTTGCAGTAGATGGATACCTCATAACTTGACGGAAGATCAAAAACGCCATCGTTTGGATTGGTGCCGCTTGATGCTTGAAAAGTGTGATGGAGGTGACTCGAATACATATGTATATGACATCGTCACAGGTGACGAAACCTGGATGTATTGTTACGAATCCGAAACCAAAAGACAATCTGCTCAATGGATGTTTCCATTTGAAGATTTAAACCGATTAAGTCCACAAAAGTCAAGGGAAAAAGATGATTGCCTCATTCTTTGGACGGACGGATCATTCGACACAATCATTCTAGTAGATAAAAGAACTGTTAGTGCGGATTGGTATGTCAGTCATTGTCTACTAGTTGTCTTGGAAAATGTTATATAGCAGCGCCCAAAGAGCAAGATCCTCCTCCACCACGATAATGCTCCACCAAACGGAGTATGGAATACTTGTCTATTGAAGGTGTGGAGCTAGTGAGCCATCCTCCTTACAGTCCCCACCTGGCACCTTGTGACTTTTATTTATTTCCAAATATAAAAGATAAACTTAGAGGAATTCGTTTTATGAACCCTGAAGATGTGGCTGCGTGGAAGAGATCCCTAAAGAAAAGTGGGCTTGTGGGCTTACTGCTTCAGTCAATGGTTCCATCGCATACGCCGGTGCTTAGAAAGGAACGGAGACTACTTCGAAAAGTAATAAAAATATTAACAGGTATCATTCCGTTTTTATTTTCTAAAAACTTTCAATGTGACCCTCGTATGTAGATGGATGAATGACAATATTATAGTTTGGTATCTTGAAGCTGATCTGATGATGGCGCTAGGAGATGGCTAATTGAACTCTTCATTGGCTACTAGATACCCCTCGACTTTGGATTCATATGATTCGATTTGACGAATCCAACAGATTGGTCTTGGTAACGATGGTCTGATGATGAAACCAGGAGGTGGATAGTAGAACTCTTTTTTACTTTTTAATTTGGTTCGGCACTAAAACGTGTTTTCTAGTTTTACTAAACTGTAACTATATCCATTTAAATTATGCTACTCATTTCCCACAGGCTCACGTAGGGAATGCTTTTATGTTCCCTGCTCCGCTTCTAAGTCTCGCAGCATGATGTTAAACAGACCATAAGAAGTGGGTCACCAAATACAAAAAGAGTTTTTATAAAGCCGAAAAATATCTTCAGCTTTCAAACTCGAAATAGATCTAGAAATTAGTATGCACCATTTCGTTCCTTTACAAGGTGCTAAAGATGTAAATAAATCAGCAGCAGCCGGTACTCAGGTGCGAGTCCGGAACTCGGGGCAATAGCCGAGGTGCTCGCCATGCGTGCTCGTGCAAAGTGAAATCACATAGCATTGCATATTGGTCAACGTCGTGACGCCGCGGCACCCACTTAATTTATCTGAAGCCTGGCGCGGGCCCAATACAGTTTAGCTCCTTTAGCCCACCTGGCGAGAGGCCAGCCGACAATAACACATAAAAACTATTTGAATATATTTAAAATTCACAAACAAAACTAGCGTTCCGATGTAGGGAATACACAAAGCCACATTGAATGAAGTTAGTTGGTCGGTCGATGCAACTTATATCGTAGTGGTTTAGGCAACGGTCGGCGTGATAGTGTGCGGCTATTAACAAGCAATAGCAATGAACTTGCGCGTTGCCAACCTATGCTTAAATTGGACCTAAAATGTACAAAAAGTGCGGTTTTAATTTAGTTACAAATTAAAGTTTACTAAATAACTTGAATCTTTTGTTTCCGTAATTTTTCACTCCCAAGTCACAGGTAATAATCCTAGTTTGGGAGAGAATTTACTGTTGTTTACCTACATGAATTTTTGAATATTTAATTTTTTTTCTTGTAACCACACTTTCATTTTCTTGGAAAAAAATAATATAATAATAGTATAAGTGGTACAGTCGTGTGTTCAGTAGACAACTGCGACCATTAGTGACACAAGTACTGTCGCGAGCACCCGCACAGTTCTCTTGTAACTTTACGTCTGATTGACGAGAGTTTCCACTCATGTTATTTTCAGTTATGACATGATAGTTATGATATTTCAAATCTAGCGGTGGTCATTTGCCATCGGGTGACCCGTCTGCTCGTTTGCCCCTTATACCATAAAAAACAATGAAAAAAATCTACTTTATTATGTTTCAAATACAACGAAAAATGGAAGCTCATAACTATAATCTAGTACAACTACTAGATGATATTTTTACACAAAAGCTCGTTTTACTTTTTTAATAATGGATACAGTGTTTCGAGCTAACAAACTAAAAATATTATCAAATTTGAAACATCATTTAAATGAGGCATACAGTTACAGCCGTAACTAACAAGTTTGTTATTTGTAACTCGTAATTATGCGCAATAACAGCTTCGATAAGTGAGTCATTAACACAAACAGTCCGCCAACAACGTGTACAATATGCTAATACAACAACCTTTACACACAAAACAGAGTTCACTAAGTCCTTCGTGTTTTTAATTAGATACACGACGTGGGCTCGGACTCCCCGGCAACAGCCAGTTCAAGTCACAGCTGTGCGACTGCGACCTGCTCGGTTACGACCCAACCGTATAGCAATAACCTTTTTTTTCCATTGCCTTTCGTTCTTACCCACCTCCCTCTTTCAATATACTCCTAATTATCCTACCTTTAATTCTCACGTGAGTGGGACCAAATTATATTTGGCACAATGCGGGTGTTTAATACGCTTCTGCGTAACCCCGCAGGGATACAGGCGTGCGTGCATGTGTGTATGTATGTACACTACACCACTACCAAACTACTTACATAGTTACAAACTGTAAATATCAACGGTTAGAATAAACAGATATAAACGGATAGATATAAATGAGGTCGGTGAAGTTTAGCTCCTAGGCTCGGCGCTCCGTCATCGCGCTCGTTACAACTGTGAAATTCAGTTTCGGAACATACCACTGTAAAACTAAATACTACCACTAAAACAGATTACTTACTGGTACTAGGTAACTAATAAACTACACTAGGTAACTGCTGAAGGCTGACGATTGATGTTTGTTTATCCTCAACTTAGACGAGATAGTTTCGAACAAGTTGTACGCATCATTAGACGACAAGACTGAGAAATATTCACAAGTTATCTATTGGGTACTAGAACAGTGACATACCAACACCAATTATGATAAAAAGGTTTATTAATTCCATTTAGAGGAGCATAACTTTGCATTAAGCTGCCCACTGATAAAAATAATGTAAACTTATTTAATAGATTCGAAGTAAAGCTGGCACAGCACATGATCAATATATTATAATATTATTTTACTTTATAGTTGGTGTGATGATATAACCCTTCATTATAACATGCTGTGTTCACACCTAGTAGGATACATTTTACGCAGATCTATACTTTATAAGTTATCACCTAAGTTATACTACTAATTGTATCCAGTTCTGTGAACCAAATTAAAAAAAAAAACTTTAAATAAAACAAAATTCAAATGATAATAAAATATTTATTTATTATATTATTATTATATCGAACGAACACTCTGTAAACTAACATCACATACAAGTCATACAACACCCTATAATGACCCGAAAGTCGGTCGTTGTCAAGTTATTATGCGACAGAACAAGAGATTATAAACTTACATGAAATGTAGCTACTTATTTATATGTGTAAAATATTAACAAAGCAACGAAGTAACTGTTTTTTCAGAAATAAAACGTTTGGTTATGATGATATCACAAATCGCGGCATTATCTCTGCACTCGTTTCACAGTGCTTTGTTCACAGTTGCTTACACCAGTCTCTGCACGCGGACTGTACCTCCTATTATTTGCTTATTGTTCCTTTATTTTGTTTTTATGCTTCGTTGCTGGCTTATTTGTTTAAAAACTTGAAACGAAAACAAACTGGACAATAATCATAGACGGTGACACTCTTATATTTTTATTTTGACGTAGTCCTCATTTTATTGTTAAATTAAGATACTCAACCTATAAAAGTCATTAATGTTTGTTGCACCCCTGAGCAAATATAGAAGATCTAAAATTGCTAAAGAAGCTACTATTATTTAAACATTCTACGTACAGGTGGAACAAAAGCCGCCTTGTTGCTCATTAACTGCTCGACTGGACAATTTGAAAATACATCTACGTTTGTTTATGCAAGTTGGCAACAAAGGTCACCAAACACATGTCAACTATTTTGTCAGTTATCTTGCGGTTTAGAATAATGTAAAAAAATATTATCTGTGAAAATTGTTTAATGTTTCAATATTTAATATTCTTTGGTAGCAATTCCACGATGTAAACTATGTGACAGAACTTACAATTTAGGTGTCATTGTCGACCCTGTTTGGGTACAGCAAGTTTGACAATAAAGCTTATAATTAATTATAATATAGAAATATACTGATTCACATTGACAATCATTACATTTAACTTAATACTATTAGAATATTATTTATTTAATCAATAGTAAGGAATTTGAATGTAAACGTTCTAACGTACTTTGTGTTCGTTTATTGTTAGTTTATAAAATCCTCCGGATACAGGGACCATTCTTTAGTATAATAACCGTTGATTCGTTTGGCGGCAATCTGCTGTCTAAGGAGGAAAAATGTTTTCAAGGTTCTCTATTCTAGTTACTTGCCATATAATTGCTTAATATCGGAAATCTCTTGCGAATATCACCTACACTTTGGGTATCTTCATACAAATATGTGATTGCACTACTAGCACCAGTTCTAGTTCTCTGCGCTCGGTTACCGCATGACGTCAACATATTTGCTCAGCGGAATCGTTCACATATTCCCAGAACTCATTAAACCCTGCCAATTCTAGATCTGTAACAATATTCCAAAGTACTCCTCGCCCGGTGCGGTCGACATCGCAACGCGTCCCCGCAGATTGTATAATATGTCATTATAAACTTTAACATACAGAAGCAAGAAAGCAGTGTAGAATATATATGGCTGATTTATGTTTTGAACTGACATGGTCATTATTACTACCACTTCTAGTTACTGGGTACTTAGAAAAGATTTTATAAGTTATCTTGATTTTCTTTATGTGCGGTTCGAAAGTAACGCCGATATGTGTTTAGGTGGAATACATGTTTTCATACCGAACTGACATTCAGTAAAATTTATAGTTCATGTATGCAATTTCCGCCGACTGCCTATATTTTATTGAATATTTTTCTTGAGTTTCCTATTTATCATGTTTATTTCGTTATTCATGACCACATTAAATATTTAGAAATTGATACAAATGAAAAATATAGCAAAAATATACCCAAGGTAGTATTAATGACAAGTGGTTTAAAGAAAAAATAACGGCAAAGCTACAACTGGAATTGTATTATGAAAATATGTGTTTTTTAATTTAACTTGCCTATTTTTTAATAAAAGTAGATACTTACTAGGGGGTAGTGATGTATATCGCTAACAGACTTAATGATTATGATAAGGGTGAGTTCTCATCAGTACTGCATTGGGTGACATTCGACCTTTTAACCTTTAACCTTACGGTATTGAGAAGGTACACAGTTTATTCATTAATGGGCTTGAAAAGTTTAACTTTTACAAAGATAACTTCGTAGATACTTGTAGATAGATAGATAGATAGAATATTCTTTATTGTACACCGTTAATAACATACAGTTGAAACAGATCTCATATAAAATTTTAGAGTAGTAAAGTAATGGACAGTCTTATCGCTAATAGCCATCTCTACCAGACAACCTTTAGATGGAGATAATTACAGAAATTTTAAATAAAAACATACTAGTTGATGGCGTACTATTGAATATACAGACAATAATTTACACATATGGATATATACATATATATAGCTATTTAGTAGGGATTACATACTCGTAGTTTATTTGACAGTAATTATGATCTTAGTTATGTAATAGAATAAGAAAGAGATAAAGATATTACAGATATAGATAATGTTGTTTGACCATATTTTTAAAGGCTATAAGGGTTTCAGCTTGCTTATTTTTACAGGTAATTCATTCCACAAACGAACAGCCAGGTTCGTAAAACACTTGTCAAGAAAGTTATTGAATGCACCGGCACTTTTAATATCAGATTTTCTAATGATGGTAAGCACTTCGTATAGGTACCATGAAGGAACTCAAATCGTCCTTTGAAATAGGAAGGTGTATGAGTGTTAAGCAGTATGCTGTATAGCAAAGAGAGAACATGAGCCACTTGAGCTTTTTTCGGAATTCAGAAACATGATCATATTTACGCAGTTCAAGTATGAATCGGATACAAAAGTTTTGAAGTCGCTCTAGTTTATCTAATTGGTTCTCGGTGAGATCTGAATAGTATTTGATCATGTCATTTCTTTAATCAATGAAACAGCGTTAATATCGTTAATATAAACATATACGTTAATTTAACGGCAGAAAATTATTAAGTTAAGACGTTCAAACTGACAATGTGTTCTGTTTTGTTAATCTGCGAGTGATGTCTAACGTCAGTTGCATGAGAAACAGAGGACTTCTCGGAATATTTTATAAGAACAATGCGCATAAACACAATTTGTATGAAAAGGCTGTTTATAAATTAAATTAATTACTAATTAATATGCACATAGTTTATATTGTGTACACGTAAAATGAAATTCTGAAACTTAAGGCAAGGACTTAAAAATAGTTAATACTTAATGTAATTAGGCCTATCTTTATTCAGATTTTGTATCACGGTAGCTTTGATAAGTTTGTTTTTAAAAAAGCGCTACTGAGCTTTCAGTAGGTACAGGAAAAGTCTGCTACCAACACTTCTCACAAAATTTTAACTTTGCAATGAATATGACTGAAAATATAGTATACCTAAAGTAGTAAATAATGTGTGAATTTGAAGTGCATTTGATATTGTTTTCTCCTCAGTGTGCGCAGCAGTTTGTTGAAGCGATTCAAATGCACACTACTGGTAGTTGCAGCGCTAAGCGAGTGTGGCACGTCTCTGGCGCGCTGCCAGCGGCTGGCAGGACGCGGACGCCTCCCTATGACATTACCATGCGATGTCTTTTCAATTTCGCTGAATGTGCCTTCTGCCTCCACGCACACTTTATCATTTATTTCGTGTTGAATTTCCTAAATATAAGTCCGTCGTTGCCGTTAGTCTGGAAAATATATTGAGTCTATACACAAACCGTTCTCGTAGCTTTATTCGCATATATAAAAAAATATAATTTCGATTAGAGATCGCGGTGCTTTATCATTTGTCGTGACAACACCGCCTCCGCCGCACCGTACCACTGCGTACCGCACACAATACTGAATGGTGGCTAATGTGACTATAGGTACTCTGTATTTTGTTGGCTTGGTTGTCTCGTTAACTTAACTGACATTAAAATTGTTGAACTAAATGAATATTTTATAAAATTCAAACTTCATTCCATTTATGCTGCTGCTGCTGCTGCACTGCAAAGACTGGTTACCTCGAAATCTATATTAAGGGTTATTTAAGTCATTCTTCAACCGTAGCTAACGGTTAATCCTTGTGCGGCACCGGCCGCATTTACTCCGCCTGCAGTATTTTGGGCGAGCATTATCTTCTTTGCTTGGCTTTCCTCCCATTTTTTAAAATCTTGTAATTGACCGCATACGTCATGTAGAAACACCGTGGGATTTGCTTTACCAAGCGTCGTTGCATTACATACTACACACCGAGCAAAGAACTCTCGACTTGACCAACATTGGGAAGCATATAAGCAGGCCCGACATCACTACAAGAAGCGGATCAGAACCAGGAAGACTGAATGCTGGAGAAGCTTCTGTACAAACATAGATAACAACAATCAGGCTAACAGAGTTAAAAACATTATGAGCTGTGAAAGAGGTCACAGCCTTGGCTTCTTGAAAAAACCTGATGGGACTTATACAAAAGCAGATTCAGAGACCTCAGAACTGTTAATGACAACCCACTTCCCAGGATGTCGAATATTAACTGAGAAGGACACATGGGAAGACAGAGGAGAAAATATACCAGGTGACTCAGACTGGAACACCGCCCAAAAAATCGTAAATCACGAAAAATTAAACTCGGCGATCAACAGCTTCCTTCCATACAAAGCGGCAGGATTGGACGGTATTTTCCCAGGCCTGCTAAGATGGTGTGATGGGTCTTTAATAGATCTTCTCCAGATCATCTACGTAAGCTGCTTGGCTCACCGCTACATCCCCTTGAAATGGAGAGAAGTCAAAGTAATCTTCATCCCTAAACCCGGCAAAGGAGATTACACACAACCGAAATCATTTAAACCCATCAGTATCACTTCGTTCTTACTTAAAGTGCTGGAGAGACTCATTGACAGGGAAATAAGGAGCACTGCATTAGTCAGCTACCCTTTGAACCCCAACCAACATGCTTATTCGATGGGCAAATCAACAGAATCTGCCCTACATCGAGTCGTCTCATATATAGAGGGCAATCTAAACAGCAAAATATCAACCCTAGGAACTTTCATCGACATCGAAGGTGCCTTTGACAAAACCAGCTTCACCAGCATAAGCCAGGCTCTGTCAAGACATGGGGTCGACTCCACAATTGCTAGTTGGATCGACAGCATGCTTAGATACAGAGCCATACAATTTACTGTGAATAACACATCGAGAGGGGTGGTGGCCAGAGGATGTCCGCAAGGCGGAGTCCTCTCACCTCTCCTATTTAACATTGTGGTCGATGAGCTCATTACCCAGCTCAATGACCGCAAGTTCTTCACAGTGGGCTATGCGGACGACCTGACCATCCTCATCAGTGGCCGCTTTGAGAGTGTAGTATGCGAAAAAATGAGGTCCGCATTGAAGGTCGTAGAACAGTGGTGCGAAAACCACAACTTAACAGTGAACCCGACAAAGACGGAGTTAATTATGTTCACAAATAAACGACGTTTAGGCGAACTGAGACTACCTAAACTGTTCGACACCCGTCTAGCCCTTACCAAGGAGGTCAAGTATCTAGGAGTGATACTGGACAGTAAACTCCTCTGGAACAGGCACCTGGACGCAAAACTAAATAAGGCCTGCATTATTTTCTGCCAATGCAAGCGACTTCTCGGCAGAAGCTGGGGACTATCACCGAAAATCACACTATGGCTGTACAAAACGGCTATAAGGCCAATCGTCACATACGGTGCTATTGCCTGGTGGCAGAGAACGGAGCTAAGCACTGTCAGGAACAAACTGCAGCAATTCCAGAGACTAGCATGTACTGCCGTCACTAGTTGCATGCGCACGACTCCCACAACTGCCCTTGAGGTGGCTCTTGATCTAGCCCCACTAGACCTGTATATACAACAGGAGGCAGCTGTGGCAGCCATCAGACTTAAACTTTTAGGTCTGTGGTATAATCAAAAGGGTCCCCATATCAAATTATGGAATCAACTAGTGGAATATCAACCACTAATCGCTGCCCCATGCGACAGGATCCCGAAACAACACATCTTCGAGAGGAAGTATCAAATACAATTATTTGAAAACGACCGAGATCAATCTGGTATACATGAAGTGCGAATCTATACGGATGGTTCCAAGATGGGGTCAGGCTAAGGATGGGGTAAAACTAAGGCTCCAGTCGGAGCCTTAGTTTTCTCACAAGATCTAAATATCAAAATATCACTGGCGCTTGGTCAACACAGCTCCATATTTCAATGCGAGTGTGTTGCAATAACTTACGCCGCGACTGCGCTCATGTCAAAAGGCATAAAGGAGTGCAACATCCGAATACTGTCAGACAGTATGGCCGTCTTAAAGGCCCTGGAGGGCAACACCATGAACTCCGGTCTCATTTATGAATACCACCAGACGCTAGAGCGGTTAACCTCTGCCAAATGGGGTAATTCTGCAATGGATCAAAGGGCATAGTAATTCACTCGGGAACGACGCCGCTGATGAGCTGGCAAGGAAGGGATCTGTAACGTCAGTGGCAGGTCCAACTATACTACTGCCACTTCCCTTTAATCAACTTCGCTCATGGGTAAAGTAAAGGACTCGTGAAGCGCACAACGGTCGTTGGGCCGACACACCGGGCTGTAGACAGTCTAAACTGGTGCTGACGGAGGTCTCACCACGTTTAACTTGCAGACTGCTCAGCCTCAACCGACTCGACATCAGAATAGTTGTAGGAACAATCACGGGCCATTTAGCCCTAAACCGGCACCTATTCACCATCAGTGCGACAGACAGCCCTCTATGCAGAGGATGTCTCAACGCGGAGGAAACGGCCGCCCACGTTATCCTGGAGTGCGAGGGAGTGGCCACACAACCTGCAAATATTCTCGCGGGTGCGAGATCGCTCCTAGAAGCCTGCGAACGCCCCAGGAGGCTTCTGTGCTTCTGGAAGGAGCTAGGCTGGCTCAAATAAGCAGCCTGTCTGAACGCATAATGGACCGTCTATGAGTCTAAATGCGGAAACAGAGCCCTACACCAATACCAATACCAATACACACCGAGACCGCACCTTATCCTGGCAGAGTCGCCATGTAAGACCGGGACTCGCACTAATAAAAATATGTTGCTTATTTTACGACATCTTTATTAATAATCCATTACAACATTATAAATGTCTTAAATACTAAGATTACTACGTCACACTATACCTTCCTTTCAATGAAATCAGTCAAAAATACATTTCAAGTTAATGAATTTGCAAAAATGTATATTAGAGCAAACCCGAAAACCATTAGTGGCCAGTGATCGTGATCAGGGAAACACAGAAGTTTGAAAACCTCTGCATTAAACTATTCACGAGATTTACATTTTAACATGGTTGAACTTGACGCTCAAATGTTTGTTTCCTTTTTTTAGTGTCGAAGAACCTGCCCACACCTTCATATTTATGTTTTTGCTGTAATGTTAAGTTACGGCAAGCCATAATACAGCTTCATTGTGTCTATTAATGTAAGCTGTAGTAGAACAGTGAATTGGAAGTGATAAACAGCTGTAACGGTATTACGAACAACATTGTACAGGTGTAAGGGTAACGAAAGCTGTGGAGTGCTTCATTGTGTGTCGAGATGTGAGACGAGCGCGAGTGCCTTAAATCGGTTTGGATTAACACAAACTAGTGAATGAAGCATTGAACTAGGCTAGCAAATAGGCTTAAAAACAATATTTTGCTTTAGAGACGTGATTGATTCTTAATGGAATTCCCTCTTATTTATGCGTATACATATATATGTATGGAATGTTTTGTATGTGGAAGCTATTTATGTGAACATATATTAATAGTTTATAAGAGATTTACTAAGACTACTTTACTGCTTCAATGACAACAAACTAACAAGACGACACAAAACAAAGATCTTCGTGGCTAAATGACCTATCTTTAGAACACAAGTAAACGTAAATATCGCTAATTGTTTTGTTTGTTTGTCACTTGTTTATCAGCTTATTCCATTCTTTAGCCTTCTATCTATGACTATGACTGACCATAGTCATACATTAAACGCGATACATTGAGAAATAAGAAGCGTTGTAAGTTCAATCGATATGATATCGATTCTGGCATATTTTTTCGATTTACTTTAATCGAAAAATTTCTTAATTATATTTGATGGGAATCTGACAGAGTATTTAAAAGAGCTCGTTTCCGTAGCCCCCCTTCCTCCTACCAGATGTTTGCAACATCGGGCGGGTGTGTCCGGTGACACTCATTGTTCGCAGTGTTATACTGAAATGGCTGTGAAAAAGTAACCGCGCCGCTGGCAATAACATGAATTAACAAGTAGTCAACCGGAACGTCTTCGACTCCAAGCTGCCAGGATATTACGTGTAATTTGTAGTATAATTTATAATCTTTGTTTTGTACATAAAATGTGTTTGATGTCAAAATAAAATTTAAATTTAAATAAAAAGTTATCTGGAAGAAATCGCCGTGTGTGATAAGACCGCCGATTGTTATAACTTAACATTTGTAACCTGTTTTGCACCATTTACTACTTAAAGGTGTGCAATAAAAAGAAAAAAATAAATAATAATAAAGTTCAAGGTGAGGTATACGACGCAAGAGCTGTACGTGTATACGAGTTTAGTCGAAGGTAAGCTCGATCGCATTAAAAAGCTCATTACTCTTGATACTCTTTAGTCAGGGCATGTTGTAATCCTCTAGAACACGGGTCGGCAACCTGCGGCTCGCGACCCATGTGCGGCTCTTTCGATGTAAACTTGTGGCTCTCCAGTTCCATATGTAAAAAAATATTATTTACTATTAAAACTCTTAAAACCTGTAATTAAGTACTATGATTTAGTATGACTGAGATTACATTTTGATTCACATGTTTACCTAAAAAAAAAAGTCTTACAATTCCTTTTACGGTGAAAGAAAAAGGTCGTCTAATTTATAGGGGCGCCACTTGTATTTACAAATTTAATTGGCTCTTTAAAAATTGTACAATTTTGGAAATTAACTTTTAGCTCTTCCGTCTCAAAAGGTTACCGACCCCTGTTATAGAAGATCATAAATTGATATCAAAATTAATATTTTATTACCCGTTTCAACAACATAATTTGATTTTTTAATTGTTCGGCATTTTTATCACAAACTGAATGACATATAGATCAAAAACCTAACCCACTTTCCGATGACCTAGAAACTTGAAATTTGGTGTCCAGCTGGGTAATTGTGTGTATGCAGAGGGAAAAATCAGAAAACAGTGAATTTTTAACTTTTAACAGACACTTTGAAAATGCACAGAATCACCACCAAAAATGTAGGTTACGTAAGGAAGGATCCACCAATGAATGGGCAAGGCGCCCTAATATTTCTAATGTTCAAGAAAATGTAAAAATAGCACAATAAAGAAACCTATACAACCTAAACGCAGAAAAAATGTTAATTTTACAAATCACTTTTGAATCATGAATAATAATAATTTCTATACAAAAAGTAAATCTACTTCTGTAGATTAGCCTGAAGAATTCTGATCTAAATGATTGCCAAGTTCTCTTGGCAATCATGTAGATCAGAATTCTTTTGTCGACGTAGTCGATAACCACAGATATTCTTAACTAACTATGCCCGCGGCTTCGCCCGCGTGGAAATCAGTTTGTGACCATAAGTTTTATTGCAGGAAAATACTGCCTATGAGGCGGTAAACCTGCCCTTCCGACCTTAAAAGTGGGTATGAAGTTTTCTCTTAATTTCTTAACTTATTTTATTCCCAAACGCAGTCATCTGAAAGAGACTATTGCACCTACGAACATTTTTCAAAAAATGTGTTAAAAATGGACGAATGTCCGTCAAAAGATTTTGTATTGGTAGTATGTGGTAGTTCCTAAATATTGGGAACAGTACACACCGCTCGCTTCATCTATCCATTTTTGTATGGCACTTCTGGCAAATCTTATTCATTCCTCCAAATTTACAGTAGCTTGGATCGTAACTGAAAGCCGACCTATTACTGTGAGCTAAAATTCTACTGCGCGCTCTAAGATGTCCTCACTTGTTGTCTTTCTCTTTGTACCGCTGTGAACGGGCGGCCGGTGCTCGATTCGCAACATCCTAAAATTTTGTGCAGTGGAACATTGTGACCGCTCAATGATCGGTTCCTCACGCGTGTTTACTAGGTCTTAATATTTTATGCAGGGAGGCGTTATGGGCGCTCAATGCTCCTTTCCCTCACGCGAACTTGTGACGTTCTAACATTTTGTGCGCTTATTCGCTGCAAACGTTCGTCATAAGACTCTCCTCCTCTCTTTCAATCGAATGTTCAATTTTTTTTACGAAAAAGCACTATTTTGCCCCGCAATCACGGCGCAGAGACCCGTCAGCAGAACGCGCGATCAAGCGCCACTCTGATTTTATACGTATCAACGATTACATATATTTTTCATTATCTCTTCAACTATGGGTCCAAATAAGTTGCTGCAGCTGACAAAATTTATCTGCATAAGATAATCTTGATGATAAAATAACTTTTTGAAGTGAAAACTTCTTTAAGCACTTTTGGGTTGTGGAAAAAGCACTGAACTCGCTTGTCCCTCACGCTCAGAAACACATATACTGATATGTGTTTGTAACATACGTCTCATTCGCTCGTGTTCTCTAGACTAGACGTAGACGTAGGTTCAGTGTAATAATAACGCACGTTTATTTTAATACTAATTTGTGTCCGTTGTTTCTATGTTTGTAAAGTCCCCCGCGACACATGAGTAATTCCTAATGCGGGAGCTGTCTTTAAAAAAAATAAAAATACAAAGGTGCTATAATTTTCGAATGTAATTTATTTTAAAAACTGTACCTAATTTGGATAGCTATATAGTTATTGTCCATGAAAGTAAATTTGATAATGTAGAGAATGTTAAAAATTATATAAGTACAAAACAGTACAGTCTCAGAAAAAAATACCTTAGGGAATTGAACAAATTGGTTTGGAATTAATTCTTTCAACATTGAACTCTGCCTGTCTAATCATAAGGAGCATAATCGTAATTTATAATTAAAATATATCGATATGACAGAATTTTAGTAAGAAGGCTTCAACTATTAAAATTGAGTTACGTTGAAGCATATATGTATATTTAATTATAATATAGTAGGTATACAAAAGTTTTGTAAAGTAAAATTTTGTTTGTCTATGAAATGAACACTGTTCTGATTGTCAATTCACTATTATTATAAACATTTTTCATTTTATTTAGTTACCCAATTTTTAAGGGGTAGTATTTAATCGTATAATGGAATATTAATATAAATCCCTTTTTTCTAACAAAATATTCGAAAGTAGCACCAAAAATACTGAATTTCACGCTAAATATGCACACAAATAAAATGAAACTCAGTATACTGTTTAATAGATGAAGCAAAACTGATTTACTATGTGATCATCTGTTATCTAAAAGTAAATGTAATAATTATTTGAGTCACAATAACATATGATATCTATTTTATGGAAACTTATTTTCTAATACATCGAGTGTTTAAAATATTGAATGTTTTTTACAAAAATTTGTGATTTTACAATAGAATTTGGTTCTGGCTGGCACTGGCCGGTCGCTGCCGCAGCACGCTCGCTTCGCTCGCTTGGCTCGTGTGTTGTGGTCGCAGTTCTAACCTTAACCTAAACCTAACAAATATGTACGCTCTGTGGAATGAAATTTGGTGGTGGATACATATATTATTGGAAGGAAGTTAGAAATCAATTTTAGAAATTCCATTGTTACTTTTGATAATTTAGTGTACAAGGCAGTATTTTTGTTATGCAATATATATTTTTGTTTTAAAAATAGAAACCCAAAAATAATGTTTATTTTATCAAATCGGACTTGAAGTTGATACTGAATTGAGATTAAAAACTTCTTTAGCCGCTTTGAGATTTTTTGGTAGGGGTAAAAGTTATGGGTAAGCGTCACGGTTATGCTAATGTGACACGTCGTTTTAATTTTTCCCTTTTTCGGCAGTCCCATGACTGCCGTTTTTTTTTGTAAAATTTAGTATGCTATGCCTAATAATTACGATTGAAAATCACGTTTTAATGTTTACATTGTTTTCGACAGAAAATGCGTTATTGTGTCTTATTTATAAGAGATACGTATATGGTACTACGGACTTGGCAGCTCGGAAGTGCTTTATCTTCTGGCTTGCATCACGAATACCATTATTTTAGGCTGATAAGTTATAATTACCGGTATAACTTATAACCTATGTAACTCGCTGATAATGTAGCTTTCTATAAATGAAAGAATTTTTATAATCGGTTCAGTAGTTTCGGCACCTATCCATTATATCACAAACAAACAAACAGAAAATCAAATCATTCCTCTTCATAATATTTGTGTAGATATTGCACTACAAATATTTACTTAAAGGTATATGTATATATGTTTATATTATACACAGAGGGTGCAATGGTTTAAGTGGTCGCCTCGCCACTACGCCACGTTGAATTTTGTGGGTTCAAATCTCACACGGGACAAAAAAATATGTAATCCACTTATAAGTGTCCCTAGTCTGAGTGTTCTCTGTGTCCGTTGGTGCCTCCTTTCCAACAAACAAAGAATGATTGCAATCGATCTACGCATTAATAAAATACAACGAAGTACACATTTTGACTTTCATCCCCCTTCTCAAGGAAATCGTCCTAAATTTCAGGATAAAAAGTATTCTACGTCTGACCCCGGAGGATGAACTCAAATTATGCCAAGTTTTATTTGAATCCGTTCCAAATGATACAGACAGGCAGACAAAAATGAAAAAAAATATAGCTTTGGCTTCAGTATCGATCATATAGTGTCCCCCAAAATTTTTTTCAAAATATCTTCAATGTACAGAATTGGACCTGTTACATTTTTATTATAAGTATAGATATAGATATTGAACTTTCACCCATTTTCATTTTCTCACTTATGTTTTTGATGGGATATATTTATTACTCTTTTCATCACAGATAGTAAACCAAAATTTGAATATTCTCCTTTCTTACCAAAATACATTAAAAATGTACTTTGAACTTGTTTTATTCATTTCACCAGTTAAAATATGGATTCAAAATTTCATCAAAATTGAGAAAGAGAGAAACGAGGAACTTGTAGACAAAATATGAAAAGGACTCGAGTCCTTTTCATATTTTGTCAAATTATGTTTTTGTCGTTGAGTAAATTTCTCCCTATTTTAATTGGAGTATTTATCAACTATTATCATTATGCACACACACTAGTAAAGTAAAATAACGTTTTCGCGAGTGTCAAACGTAGCCGTCACGCACACTAGCATAATAAAGTTGGCTCGTTTGCTTTAGTCTTGTGCAGTGCAACCTCAAGTGCAACACTCCATCTAAACATATAACTGATCTAAGTGCACATCTACCTTTTTGAATTCGTTCTCCTTTCTAATAAAATTAAGAATAATATAGTTACCTAATAAAAATCATGTAAACTCTTTTTGAGATAGTATATCTCTCTCGTATATACCTTTGTATATGCCATATTTTTACGTACACCTTTAAAGCACCAATAAAAAATTCAGGACGTAATATGGCCAAGTGTTTACGCTGACAGTCAACCCGCCAAAAAACCTACACAACACTCACGTAAACACCTCGCGGCGACATTGTGTGCTCTCAGGAGAATTACTTACTTAAATGATTGATAAAATTCGAGGTGTGTCGTCCGGTATCGGTTTAAACTGGTAGTCTCGTTTCAAAAGTATCACATGTTTCAGAAGTTCGTATTGCAAACGGTTACAAAATTTACTGCACCCCACATAGTCGATTACAAGTAAGTTTAGTGTTAAAAAGAATGAACAAAAGCGTCCGATTCCTTAATACTTAAGTATACGTAAAGGTGCGTTTACCTGCATAATTTATGAGGCTCTATCTAGTCTCGGCTGAGCCTCCGAGGCTGCGTTACGGTCGCGAGGGACCAAGCTTATTTCCGAATGCATAGAATTTTACGTAGCTTTACTGAGATAGTATAAGCTTGGCTATCATTTACAACATATTTACTATGGTTTAGATATGTTTTAGTATTAAATACTAGGTATATATTTTCTTTGCCTAGTTTAAAACACTTTCGAATCGATATTTCAGAAAGAGATACTAAAGCTATAAAGTCTAATAAACCCACGCGAATTCTTATGTTAGTTTATAAACTGTTACAAAAAAATACAAATAATGGGTTGCTATTTCCATCCTCAAAGTAAAATTAAACTGCTGGTCTTGGAATATTTTTTATTCGAGTAAAATTAACAAGAGGCAGTGGTTTTTGGGTATCCGGCACAGATCCAACCACAGATGCCGGCGAGCCGAATTGCTCGCTTTAGAATTAATCCATGCGCATGTAAAATGAATTGGTGTTTTGTGAAACACACACACGTTTTACATGCGTTAAATACAGCTATATACTGTGCACTCAAGTACACACGACTTTTGACATAGTTACCCTTTGGGGTCTTTGAATGCATTTTAGGACTAGCTTTTACAAACACGCTACGAAAATATTTATTTATAATAATAATAATAATACAATTGTAATAATTTGTATAGATACACAGTTAAACCAGTGACAACATTACCCACATTTCTTTTATCCGTAGCGTTGTCACCTGGCTATTGGGGATGGAAGCCTCTCGCTAGAGACCATGGTTCTGTCCATGATCCAAAGTGAGAGTGTGTGGGATGCCGCCGTCTTGTTTTGCGAGGAGGTGATGTTGGCTAAAGAGGCGGCGGACAAGTACTCTCCCATCCCGCAGAAGACGCACCAGGCGCCGGAGAGCGCAAAATGATCTCCGGCCTCCATGAGCGCTGGCCTGAGGGTAACGGGTCGGGCTGACCGTTACCCTTGCAGAAGCAGGTCCGAGATGGTGGCGCGACGTGTTCCACGCGCACCTCTCTGATCTGGAGGGGGGTAAGGCCCCCCGTACTCCATGATGTGGTCGCCTGCTGAAGGCGGCCAAGGTCTGCAGGGGTTCCCGGAGGACTCCTTCCTAGGGTATACCCGGGTTCTCCTGCAATAGACCCACTTGTGACAGAACACCGTGTGGTTTTAGTCGGTTCGATTCCGATATACCACTTTACCGTTAGCTCCGGTGAGGTGATGACCCGTACGGGTTTCCACACGTTAAAAAAAAAAGCATTGTCACCTATACTTTATAATTTATTAATTTTTTTAACCGACTTCAAAAAAGCAGGAGGTTCTATGTTCCACTGTATATATTGTTTTTATGTATGTTCACCGATTAAGTCAGGATCTAATTATGGGATCCTATAGAAACTCGTCTGCCTTTGTAAATTTTCTCCATTTTTGCAACATTTTTTATTGATACTCCGCTCCTATTGCTCGTAGCGTGATATTATATAGCCTTCCTCGATAAATTGGCTATCCAAGACTAAAATAATTTTCAAATTCGAAACAGTAGTTCCTGAGATTAGCGCGTTCAACCTAACAAACAAGCTTCAGCTTTATAATATTAGAATAGATTATCTTATTCATAATTATGTTATGTCTAATCATTTAAAACTAACGTTTTATTATTAGACTGTCTGTGTGTATTTGATTTATAATTAAATATTTCCCATTAAAATGATTTTCAATTTAATTTAAATGTTAGTTGTGTTTACTTATTGAATGGCAGCTGGCTCAAGCAGTGGTCGTTATTGAATGACAGCCCTCAAGCAGTGGTCGTTATGGTCAGAAAATTGTTCTAGGTGGCTTTTTAACTTTGCCTACTCAGTTTTGAAGGACAAGGAATAGGTCATTTTATATCATAATTAAATACTTGACTACCTAGCCTTGTATTTTTATACAGCCATATTTATAATAATGATGAAGTCCATAGTAACGGAGATATAGTAAGTAGGTAAAGTCACCAAGAACATATAATTTTCTGCCCAGCACAAATAATAATTTTTTTCACCAACATAGTAACATATATTTGAATGTTTTTCGTAGTTAATATGAAGAGTTAAACATATACTGTTGTATGGTACAAACACAATTTGGAATTTCTTCACGCTTATTAAAATAACTCAAAAATTCGTAAAATATTTTGATATCTTGGGCAAAGTTGCCATGTTTTACAGTTTTTGTTACAATTATAAATCTACAATAATGTTTTAGCTGGGTGCTTTTCTTCTAACTTGGCTACAGAATAGCCCGTATTAGGAAAAAACAGTCGAGATCCATCAAAAAAGGTGAAATTTAGTGTAGCACGTGTTTTATTTAAATAAAAAAATGTGCTATTATTGTGGTTTTATGTGTGTGTGTGTGTGTGTGTGTGTGTGTGTTGGTTAATTTCTAGTTTATGTATGTTTGTGTATGGTTATGCGAGTAGTGCATGTGTGTTTAAGTATGAGTAATAAGTATGTATGTTTGTGAGAGTGGTGCATCTGTCTGATGTATGTAGGTATGTTAGGATGTGAAGACTGTAAGTGAAGTAATTTAACCAAAAGTGCCCCAGTATCGTCGTAACATATTTTTTGTAGAAATAGGCGAACAGTCTTTTTACAATCAAAGTAGCTTAATTCGTATATTGAGCATTTTCCATTAATTTTGTTAAAAAGGGAAGGGGCTAGATACAGGTGGCAACGTTTTATAAAAAGGAAAGCTGGCGGGAGGCAGAGAGCAGACCTTATCTTTCCGACGTTTGGTAATTTCCTGCTTGGTGTTCTACAATATTGGTACAAGACCGTGTGCAGGATAAATTGTTGCCTTACATTAAGAACATGCCAATCTTTGTACTGATCAATTTTTGGATATAAAATCGGCCGAAAAGAAGCTACTTTTAAAATTGCTCTGTGAGTAATCTCCACGGGCTTTATAACGGATTTCGCTGTGCCTCTCCAATAAGTGGTGATGTGATATGTATATTTCTCTATCCATCCAATGGTTGCCTGGAAGAGATCGCAAACTGCGATAGCCGATAAGGTCGCCAATTGTACGGGGGTCACACTGAAAGTTTTTAGAAAATAAAAAATGGAATGTAAAATAGAAGCTCGTTAATATTTTTATTGCTTTTCGAACTAACCTCCGTTCCTTTCTAAGCACCGTCGCATACGATGGAACCATTTACTGAAGCAGTGAGCCCACTCTTCTTTAGGTATCTCTTCCATGCCTTTTTCAAACGCAGCCACGGCATCTTCAGGGTTCATAAAACAAATTTCTATCTCATAAAACGAAACTTTATCTTTTATTTTTAGAAATAAACAAAGGTCACAAGGTGCCAGATCGGGACTGTCTGTGTGGCAGAGTGAGCTGGAGCGTTGTCGTGGAAAAGCGAAAGCTTTGGCCTCGGTTACCCGAAACTCAGGCAAATCTCCCATGAAAGGAGTTTGCGATTTGGGGTTGAGTCTGAAGCAAATGTTGCAACGATGAACTCTTTGACGCACTAGGTTCCTAGCACCAAGAATCCAAAACTTTTGACGAAGCAGTGAAATCAAAAGAGTAGGACCGGTATGCAGGTTAGAGTAATGGTAATAATCAATAAGCGTTTCTGTGAAGCGGTCTTTAGCGGGAAGTATCATAGGGTGTTTCTGATTACAATTTAGCTGGGCGTGCGTGAGTCGTCCACCGACGCGTATAATATTATCATTGTCGAGGAGGGAGTTAAGTTTCAGAAGCGATTTACTCATGCGTTTATTATTTTTTAATGCGGTTATATCATTAGCGAAATGTTTATTTTGAATATAGCGTACAAGATAGCATTCAGCGTAATCATAATCTGCGGGAGTTATTAAACCTTCGGTGCGTAAAACTTTTGAAAATCAAATCAAAATGAATTTCTTAAAACTAGAGATGCGGTCAATTAAGCGTTGAAGCGGATATTCGTCACATGGACTCGAGTTTATAAGCGTAGCAAGCGTTATTGTTTTACATCAAAATTTTCATTTTGAATTGAACAAGGTTGAAAGGGAGCGACAGGCCATGTTTTGATAGGCTGTGCGACCTAGTCCGAAGCGTGAAACCAAAGCTTATTGCATGTTAAAAGCGGGAGAGTGGATCCAAGTCAGCGCGACTGTGGAATCAGAGAATGCGAATGTTGAGTATTTTTTTTTTTAATATTAATTAATAATTAAATATTTTGAGTCAATTAAATTAGTTAATTAAAGTAGCGAGAGATATCTTTTTTTTTTTATAAACGGCCCTATGCGGAATATGATAACAATTGCGCGTTTGAGAATCGGAATTTACTTTGGATAAATAACCTTGGTCAATATAATCTTGTACAGTCGCGTTATAATCAGAGCTTAATTCAAGCGTGTTATCTAATTGCTTTTCTAAGTTTAAGAGGCGTTTTTTAGCGATATTGTATGAGTTTCCAAGTAATGAGGGGTCATGTTTAATACGGTATGTCTGCCCATTTCTATGCGTGTTTAAATCGGAGTTATCACACTGAGCCCTACCCATCATTATATAACCGAGCGTTGTTTCCATGACAACAACCGAAGACGGCGGAAAACTAATTTTATTGTTACCAATTAAATGCGGGAATAACTCATTACCAAGCAAACAATTTATTTCTGAAGGAATGAAAAAATTATCATCCGCTAAAGGTATGTCGCGTAAGTTAGGTAGTCGCGTTATATCAATGCGGCAGTTCGGTAAATAATCTGTGATGTTGTCTTTATCTAAGGTTTTAATATGGTAGGTATAGCGCGCGTCAAAGCGAGATTGGATTTTAAACGTTACAAAACCATACGAGTTACTTTCTGAGTGACCTATTCCGTTTACAACACACGGATTGGGTGAAATATGTAAATTTAAACGTTCACAACATGCCTTCGTAATAAAATTAGACATCGAACCAGTATCTAAGAAGACACGTAACTTATTTTGTTGTCCGTTACAATTATATGCATACACATACGCGGTCGGTAGAAGTACAGAGGTACAATTTCCAATTTCCATTTTTCAATGACGTATTCGTAACAGATAAAGAAACATTAGCATGTTCAGCATTCGAAACTGAGCCTTGTGTACAAGAGCGCGACGGCTTTAAATTGCATACGTCCGCGTCTTGATTTGAGCGAGAAGGCGCGCTAGGCTCCATGCCATTGACTGCCAGCTGACTCGCTTTACAATTATTATGCAAGCAAAGTATGATGTTTACGATTACACGAGGTACAACGATTTTGAGATTTACAAAACTTAATATAATGAAATCCTAAACAGTTTGGACAAAAATTATTTTTTATAACAATTTGGTTGCAAGTCTCTGGGTTCTTATTTAAAAATTCTGTGCATTTGAAGAGTATATGAGCGGGGTATAATTGACAAATTGAACAACTATTATTTCGTGCGGTATATGAGAAATCTATTTGTTTTGAATGAGGTGTGAGGTGCGAGTGTGAATGCCTATTTGAATTATTTTGCGCGGTGTTTATTACGAACGACTGAGTGTTTTTCGAATGTTTGCTTGTGTGGGTATGTGTTGCGGCTTCGCTTCACCTTCAATGCGGGGCGCGGGGGCGCTCGTCCCCATTCACCGGTCGCTGATTCAATCAATCGTTCCTCACTTGTCATCTCGGGTCGTGTGCGCGATACACATTAATTATTGTATCTAGTAAATTATTATACAATTGTTACCAATCCCATACTTTCGTTATTTCAACACACCTTGAACCAGCTATCGAATCCAACAGTATGAGTTTTATAAGTTGAGCGCGCGGGGTTAGGTTGTTTATTATGTGAGTATCCTGTTCCTTTATGAACTGTTTGAGATTTTCGAAAGTAGGTATCTTGACTTGTCTATAAGACTGTTCAAATAGCGTAAGAGTGTCCCTGTCGAGTTTAGAGAGAGCGATATGCGTTATAATAAAACCAGCGAGATCATCAATCTGTAAGCGTCGCAATGCGGCTTCGGCAGAGCAAAACTGTTCAATAAAAGCGTCTAATGAAAATAATTTAATATTTAACATCTGTTCTAAATACATTGAGGCTTGAACCCTAATATCTTGGTACTTTTCAATTAGCGAATTCCAAATAATGTTATAATTCTCACCAGTAGGTGGAATGCTAGAACAAACCGATAAAGCCTTGCCTGAGAGTTTACCTACGAGATATTGAACCTTTTCGGCTGCGGTGAGTTGGAGGTTTTCGTGAATAAGACTTTTGAAGTTTTGATAAAACACTGCCCAATTGTTAGGGTCTCCATTAAAGCAAGCTAATTCGAGTGGTGGTAATTTTGGAGTAATGTTTGGTTTCTGTTCCCGCTTGTCGGGAACAGAAACCAAAGAAGAGATTTTTCAACTGCTTTAATATTACAGTATAAATCATCAAATGAGTTTATATCCGAATAGGTAGGTTTGACCTCCTTGTCTTGTTCCATACATAATAAATTTAAACTATCTACCGTTTCTAAAAATTCGGTTCTGGTATTTTCTAATAATAATACACGCGATAAGAATTTAGTTTGCGAAATAGGATTGGAAACCTCTAAGCTGAGATCGTAAAGTTCTTGTATTCTTTGGAATAAGGCTTCCTTTTTGGATTGCAATAACGTAATTTTAGGCTGTAATTGAGCGGCCATACTGGATGCGAGCGATGTTTGACCGATGCGTGCGTGTGATAATCGCGGTTAAACTATCAACTAATTTGAAGATATTTAATAATATTATAATTATTTTATATGCGAGAATGTTGCTACTAATAATAAAATACAAAAATAAGGTGTGTGGTTGCGATAATGCGGTATGCGGTATGCGTGGTTGCGAAAATATGGCGATGTGTAGAAACAAATATGGCGGGCGTGTCTTACAATTTGTACGTTGTAAGATAAATAGATATGCGTTGAGTGTAATTCTGTGGGAATATGAGGATGCGGATCGAAGGATCAGAGCTTGGAGGTGACTTACCCTTCGCTCAAAAAGGGGGGGGGAAGAATCTGGTATGTCGGAATGGCCACTCGTGTGTTTGAATATCTTCTCAAATCCCCTTCTTCGCCGGTTCTTGAGTTGTATTACCACCAAGACGTTTTTCTTGATGACAGGGAACACTCGCGTGTGATTTTATATATATCGGTTTAATTTTTTTCGGTGATTTTATATATAGCGGTTTAATTAGTATTTAGGAGCTTTTAGCGGGAGCTCTGTGCACGCGCGTCGCGATCCTTTTTTGCGAGGAGGAAGCGGAAGCGGGGGTGTACGATAGGAAGGGGCGTGTTATGCGTTCGGAAATGTGTAATGAACGTTTAATACTTATGTAGTATAACTTTATCCTACAAATGTGTGAATTAAAAGTATGAAATAATTATAGGATAAGCGGCGTTTACAGTCCAGAATATCTACTATATCACTCAGGCATAGGTTGGGAAAAGCGCTTACAATAAACAAACTAGAATTTAGCGTCAATTTCATCCACGTTTTGATCTGATAAAATTAACACTCAGCCGTTAGGTGGCTAAATGTTTTTTGTCGCTGCGTTTATAGTTTATTGTTTAAAAATGTCATTGTGAATTGTTTAACTTTTTGATAGTTACGCATGAATCACTGCTACTATCAAATTCTTTGACAGTATTTTTAAGTAGTCGGTACTAAAAATGTGTGACATGTATGTACATATTGCTATTATTTTTACAGAAAGTATATTAAACGTAACGTTAAAAACGTTACGTTTAATATACTTTCTGTAAAAATTGTTGTTTTAAAAAGAGAACACAGGGCACATTTACCGGAAATGTGACATGAATATTCAATGCAGCGGCGGGCCGCTTTCTCATTGAGTGGCGAGGGACACGGACACGGACGCGGCCGCGGAATGTCGTGATCCTATTCGTGCTAATGGGTGCCGCTGAGCGCCGAATGGTTTAGCGATGAAGCCAGACTCGCCCGCAGCGCCCTCAACGATGATGTAAGCACGAGCGCGGAACTGCGCCAATTTACATTCCTGCATTACCTTATTGCTTTCAGATCTGATAGTTTAAGTGTTCCAGTGCGACGTTTTTATGTCTTATGTTATTCTCGTGTAGCAATTTTTCAATATTTTTTGAGTAACAGCCGCTTATAAAAATGCCTGCAGCCACAGTTTTTGTAAAGAAGTGAAACTATTTCAAATGCCTTAACAAAAACATATTGCCTTGCTCTAGAATAAAATTGTGTGTATTTAGTATCAAAGTCTTCTCTTAATAAATTATATTATTGTGTTTGATAAAACGTCTTGACACAGTTATGTGATACACTGTTATCCAAATACAAGACAAAAGTAATCCCAGCATATGCGGCTGCCGCGAGTGTCTGATGACCAACATAATTTTTAACAAAGGAAATAATTCAATCTTAGTATATCACTTAAGTCCTCTTAAATGAAACGCTTAAAATTCTCTTTTATTTCTTCTTTACGACCTTGTATAAAGTTTTAAGGCGACTCGTTTCGTTTTATCCCGAGGATAAAATATATTCCTCCGGATAATGGACTTTATATTGACAGTCATTTAAAACTATAACACGGCCGGCCCCCGCTTTATTGTATAGCTCTGCGTCTATAAATTAAGAAAGTCTGCACAATTGCCCGCCATTATCCGAGCGGACCGCGAACTCGTACAATTTTTTTTCCTTCAATAAACTTTTCTAATAAAATTAGAATTCTTTGATAACAAATACTTTAGCCTTCTGTTGAGGTTTTGGGATATATATTTAATGATTAATATTATATATAGAGGTGTACAGATGTTCATACACCCGTGTTTCCTACCTACTCGGCAAGTATGAACCGGAAATAGCAACCCGTAAGAAATACACATAAGCTTACTCTTAATATTTACTAACTTAATATTTAAGGCTTTCTTGTCGAACTGAACAAACTCGTGTTATTTGAAGCTGTAACATCCCGGTGTACCTACCTACTAGTCAAGCCTAGCTAGCAAGTCTTTTGATGCGGCAAGAAAACTGAGACATAAACTTAACCCCAATGATATTAGTATTGGAATACACAAATAACAGATGCTTTTACTTACCCACTATCATTTTATATCTAAAACTTCACCATGTCAAAGAAAAAGGAAGTTTGACAACAAATCCACGGTAGCGTAATGGCTAAGACGTCGGACTTGCGATCAAGTGGTTGCACGTTTGTACCCCCACCCACTGCACCAACGACGTGAACCCACTCCTTTTTTTTTTTTTTTTTTTTTTTGTGCTTGTGGAAACCCCCTCGGGCCGTCACCCCACCGGGGTTTTCGGTGGGGCGGTGTGTCGGAATCGAACCGACTAAAACCACACGGTGTGCCGTACTGCGCCTTAAGTAGGAGGGATCCGGGAACAGCTTTATTACGACATCCGGAACCCTCCTAGCGCCTGCCCGCTAAGGCGCGGGCACCACCTTCCTCCACCACAATCCTCTCAATTAGGCGACGTCCAGGCACACGCGGACGCCGCCTCCTCGCGGGGGGCCACTACAGCGGGTGGAGGGGAAAACCCGTCCCGTCCACCCGCGGCCACACTCAGGGCGGCATGAGGCGCTGGTATGCGCGCCTCCGCCGCCCGGTTCGCCGGCGGCGAATTAGGTCCGAGTGGAGATCGTCCTCCCGGACCCTTTCCGCCGCCTTCTTCTGCGAGATGACGTCCTCACAGAAGGTCGCGACCGCGGTAAAATTCCTGTCGCTACCGGCCATGGAGCGTATGACGGCCGGTAGCGAGAGATCTCCTCCGATGACTGCAGTGAGAGCCCGACGCTGCGTCGCCCAGGCGGAGCAAACCGCCAGCGTGTGCTGAGCCGAGTCCTCACTGCAGTCGCAGTGGTGACAGGCGGGACTCAATTCCCTCCTAGCGACCGAGTGCAGGTACTTCCCGAAGCAGCCGTGCCCGGAAAGGACCTGCGTCAGTCGGAAGGAAAGGGTCCCGTGCTGCCGCCCTGCCCACTCGACGATGACCGGCTGGAGCGCCTCCACGGCGGCAAAGCCAGCACGTGGAGCCTCCAGCCGGGCCGACCAACGAGCCATGGTGGCTCGGCGAGCGGCCTCACGCCATTCGCGTACCTCTTCGGGCGGGGGCCGACTGCCGCTTCCCGCCCGGAACTCAGCCGTTCGCCGATATACTTCGGCGAGCACTTCCGCCTCCAAATCCCACGGGGGAGTTCCCGCCAACGCGCACGCCGCCTCCGTCGACACGGTGCGGTATCCGCGTATGGCTCTGACCGCCATAACCCTCTGAGGGCGCCAGAGGCGCGCCCTATTTTGGGCGGTCAGAGCTCCCGCCCACACCGGTGCACCGTACAGTGCCATTGACCGGACAACCCCCGTGTACAGCCGTCTAGTAGCGACGCTGGGTCCGCCCAAATTGGGTAAGAGTCGCCCAAGGGCGGACGCAGCGCCGACCAGCTTCGGAGCAAGCTGTCGGAAGTGCTCGTCGAAGAGCCACCTACCGTCGAGGATCAGGCCCAGATACCTTATGTGGGCCTGAACCGGTACGAGGACCGAGTTGACCACGATAGAGGCGCCAGGGGGTGGACCACGACGGGGCCCATGGAATAAAAGGGCCTCCGTCTTATCCAGGGCCACCCGCAAGCCCAGCGCCTCGATGCGCCCGACCACCAGAGAGACTCCCCTGGTGGCCAAGCGCGCCGCCTCCTGAAAGTTCACCCCCCGGGCTGTGACTAATGTGTCATCGGCGTAACAAATTACGCCGAGCCCGGGGGGGAAGTCGCCTCGAAGGGCCCAGTCGTATCCCATGTTCCACAGGAGTGGTCCAAGGACAGACCCCTGCGGAACACCGCACGACATGGGCCGACGACTCAAAACTCCATCTCGGTCCTCGTACATGACGGTACGCTCCTCTAAATAGTCTGCCACTAGCCGCCTCAGGTACCCTGGCACTCCGTGATACTGGAGCGCTTCCCTGATGCAGCTGAATGGCAGGACTATTGAACGCGTTGGCGATGTCCAGCGACACCGCCAACAGCACGCCGCCACAGCTCACTACCTCTTCGGTCACGGCCCTCAGGCGCAACACAGCACCGACCGTCGAACGCCCCGCTCGAAAACCGAATTGGGCGTCCGACAAATCGGGGCCGACCTCGCCAAGGTGCCGGACGATGCGGGCAGAGAGGACCCTCTCAAACAATTTACCCGCCTCGTCCAGCAACACGATGGGCCTGTAGGCCGCGACCAAGTCTGTAGGCCGTCCCGGCTTCCTTAAAAGTACCAGCTTCCCGCTCTTCCAGCAGTCAGGGAAGCGTCCGGACGCCAAGCTAGCGTCGAACACCTCCCTGAGGCGGTCGGACATGTGGTCGAGGGCCAGGGCCAACACTCGGGCAGGGATCCCGTCTGGCCCGGGGGCGGTGTTCTTGGAACGGATCCGTAGAACAGCCGCCCCTACCTCCGCCTCCGTGACGGGTGGAACACCATCCTCCTCGTCCTCCCCGTCGTCTCCGGCCAAGGGGGCCATCGACGGGGGTACGTGCTCCACCCGTTGCGGGAAAAGGCCCTCAACCACGTCCTGCAGGAAGCTGGGCTGGAGAGTCTCCGTAAGGGGGGGGGCCCGACGCGCGGAGCTTTTGTTGCGCCGCGCGATATGGGCGACCCCAGGGGTCACGATCGAGACCCTCCAGCATCTCCTTTCTCTTTCCTTCTTTGGCACGGCTAATGGCCAGCTTCAGAGTTTCCCGCGCACGTGAACCCACTCCTAACACAAGCATTTGGCTTAGCTGGAGGGGTATAACAAGAATACTAGAAGTGTGTGACCCACGTTACCAGTATACTTTAAAAAATGTAAGTATCTATTTCCGAAAATAACCTGATTCAATTTTACCCTTTGATTATTTTTTGTCAACAAATTTCATAAACTTTCTTCGGCAACTACAAAAACCTGAGAAATAGAAGAACTACTAAAGTGGCTACCATGAGTCAGATCAACAACAGAACTACTGTTGATTATAGATTCGCACCATCTAACTACAAGATTACACTTCAACCCAACATTGGAATACTAAATTTTGACCGTAATTCCTTCACAATAAATTGTTGTCAAGCAAGCATTTAAGGCGCGGCGTTGATCGTGGGCGGCGCGGCGGCGGTGTGACAGGTGAGTGCAAATTGTCGACCCTCGTCAAGGGAAGCCCTGACATTGCCTGCGCCCGACTCGCGCACTCTCGTTCGACACATCCTTTATACTCGACATCAGTTTGTTTCACCACAAGCACCACATGTATTTGTAACTGCCATTTGTAAAGAAATGAGATCACGAACAGAATGGAAGACCGGTAAAAACCGCAATAAACTTGATCAGACAGAAAGTAAGTTATCATCGTATGGACAATGGTGAGCCAAACGTAACTTAAATTTGTGTGAGCACCGAAATGCGTGGCCAAGTTCTCGAGCCCAAAGCACTTCAGTCCTATAATTTACGCGAACCATTTCGAGCCATTTTCAGCCCCCTCTAGGACAAGTGTGGATTAACCTATGGAAATGAACGTTTATATACACCATAAAGGTCTTCTGACTATGCTATATGCTATGTTTTAAAACTCCAACTTTAGTTGCTTACGAGAAAATTAAATAAAAGTCTGAAAATCATAGATTTTGGGGTGACTGACTGGCTTACAGATCATTAAAAATCGTTTTCTCCTCTTCTAGGCCACCTAGAAACATGTAATTATGTGTCCTGGGTGGGAATCGAACCCACGACCTGTGGTTCAGCAGTCAGGATCACTAACCACTAGACCAACAGGCCAATATCAAAATAATAATTATTGATTACGAATCACACCGAATACGAACACACACACGAATTTGAGATTCAGACAAACAAAAACATCTGAAAACAGATCTAAAACATACATGTGAATGTATGGGTAAATTCTTTGTCAACTCAAGTTCAACTATGTTACAATATAAGATTTATATGATGATGAATGGTTCAATATGATCTTGACGAGTTTTCTGTTTAAGTTTAGGTACGAAAATAGTTACGCAACACAAAACTCAAGTTAGTATTTACACGGAAGTGGGCCCGGGATTGGACAATGCTTTATTTTAATAATATGTACAGGCACGCAGATATATACATAACGTATCCTTCTTAACGAGGCGTGGCTCTTCTAATGTGGTTCGGCTCTATTCGGTGTGATTTGTAATCAATAATTATTATTTTGATATTGGCCTGTTGGTCTAGTGGTTAGTGATCCTGACTGCTAAAACACAGGTCGTGGGTTCAATTCCCACCCAGGACACATAATTGTGTGATGAACATGATTATTTGTTCTGTGTCTGGGTGTAATTTATCTATAATATCAGCAGTCTGGTTAACATAGTACAGGCTCTGCCTAGTTTGGAATCAGATGGCCGTGTGTGAGATGTGTCAAGTTATTATTATTATACTTTTCGTATTCCAGTGTTATAGTGTACATAACCACTATATTATCGCATTTATACTCCTTTGTAAAAAGTAAACAATTATGGTTATTATAAAGAAACGGGTAGGCATGAAGTTTTATCGCTCAGCTATTTCCGACGGTTTTTACTGACTCATCGGGCATTACAACTGAATAATAATTGTGACACTCGTAGGTTTCTCTTTGTGTCGCACTTGATTGAGTCACTTGAATGTTACAAATCAATCTATCAAAAGAAGGAGTATAACCTATAGGTACGGTTCGTGTGGCGCAGTACAGGGCAATACCTCGGCACTGGCGGCGCTTACACAAAACTCATTGTCTTTGGTCACGCGAGTTACGACTTTCAACTGCTTTACAAGATTGCTCACACAGATAACTAAAGCTCATTCCATTAGGCTTTGAGCCAAACGACTATTACAATAACGAGGTATATTATGTGAAACAGCTGCATGTGTTGAACACGATTCACTAACTACTGAGTACCTTTCTTTTTGGATGTGTGGAAACCCCCTCGGGCCGTCAGCCCGCCAGGGTTTTTGGTGGGGTGGTGTGTCGAAATCAAACCGAATAAAACCACACGGTATCCCGTACTGCGTCTAAAATAGGAGGGATCCGGGAACAGCTTTTATTAAGACATCCGGACCCCCCCAGTGAACTACTGAGTACCTAGATCAGCGTTGTTGCTAATACATTTACTATGACAATGATTTCTTCTATGTATCACATTTTATGTTATAATAAACTCGGATGAACCTACGACAGGTTTCTTCGAGTGTGAGCTTGTGTGTTTCACACTGGAAAGGCCTGTCACCCCAGTTACTAGTTGTCTTCAAACAAATCACTCGATGTGAAGTCATGATCAACCGCATATCGTTATGTATCGCCTGGCAGGGCTGATGTTACTCGATCAGGATCGCTTTTCAGATACCTGCCGGGTAACGTTGAGCGTAGGGGAGGCGCACGCTTACCTGAGCACTTGCACGGAAGGTATATTTATATTAAAAATAAAAATCTTTTTAACACAAAATTAAACCGACGAAATAACTAAAAAGCAATAAATAAATAAACCTCTTAAGTTTTGAGCTTATTTACATAAGCTATCAAATTTATATAAACTTATTTTGAGTCGGCGCCAAACACGTTTTTTTTGGAAAACAGCAATTTGTCGCTTATAATAGGCGTTGCACCTCTTTCTCCAGGCAGGACTTTTTATACTGTAATGGCGGTGAAACAACCTGGAGCGTACAAAAAAGGTTGTTTTGGTTGCTTACACGTGAAATAACGACATAATTTGGTCGTGGTAACATTACTCATTTGTTTTTCGTGTGGAAGCTCACCTCACCGGGCTATTGGTGAGGCCGTATATCAGGCTCAAACCGACTACAACCACACGGTGTGCCACACAGCGCCGGTTATGGCTTGATCCTCGGTACGGCTACGTTTTGCCTCCAATGATCGCGCTCGCGGACGGTAACTGGGCGATGTCCAGACACCCCCACGGGAGACTCTGATTCAGGTGAAGAACATAAAACTCATCTCATACACCCACGGCCACTCTTAGCGTACGCATGAGAGCGCGAGTGAAAAGGTTCCGCCTGGAAGTTTTTCTACCGAATCCACACCGTCGCGCAAGGAGGAGGTCCTTGCGCGAGATGTTCTCCTCGCAGAAAATCGTCATAAAACAGCTGTGACGACCTAACGTCTCGATTCGTCTGGCCAATTGGGAGACAGTCAGTCAGTCAGTGCCGCTTCCTAGAAACTATGGGCCCCCTCGGTATACCTAACAGATTACTACCAGTCAATACTAAGGCCCACCCCCGCAACAAATAAATGTTTGCTTCTGAGCTTTGTTTAGTCACGGTGTAACATAAGATTTCACACTACTGTAACCGAACGGAAAATAAATGGTCTGAAAATATAAAAAAAACTTCACTTCACAAAAAACTTACCTGTCAATATTTCAGCTTAGATGTAATTTATTTGGTGATAGTGTCTGTCATGCATTTAATATAGTAAAATACTGTAATACTAATAAAGTGTTAAGTTAAACTAACAACTAAGTTAAAGATGCTTTAAATAAAAAATCTACATACCTTTGCTTTGCCTAACGTTTCCACCAGGTTGCACTGGCCGTGGTCACAGGCCTGTAGGTATTGGAATACTTTTTAAATAAGTACGTGATCGCGTTAATTCCCGTCAACATCATTATATTATCATGGAACGCGAAAGTTTAACAGTTTGGATCTTCTGTTTCTATAACTCTATTTATAAATATATGTATATTTACTGGATTGACCTGATAATCTAATGGTTAGTGACCCTGACTGCTAAGCCAGAGGTCGTGGGTTCGATTTTTACCCTGGACAAATAATTCTCTGTCTGTATGTATTTAGAAATATATAAGTAAGTTTATCAGCAGTCTGGTTACCATAATACAGGCTTTGCCTAGTTTAGAATCAGACGGCCGTATGTGAGGTGTGTGAAGTTATTATTATTATTAATGCCCTGAAACATATTTATGAATTTAATGGCTGCGAGAGGCAAAATAGCTCTTTGGCATAGTCAAGAACCAGCTACCGATTACTCTGGGATCACCAAACAACGAAAAAAAAAACTCCTGCAGTTTCAAAAATCACCACAGAAAAGCACATTCCCCTATGATATCCTACGATTGAAAATATACATTCACTCGAAATCCTTCAAACAGACTTGACCATTTGCAGGTAAAATCTAATGTAACTAATAATATTTCTTTAAACCACAGGTAACAATCAATACTTTGGACTCGTAATATTTATTAGTTAATTAAATTGAGTGATTTTATAAAAAAAAAATTACAAATAATTAAACCGACGTTTTCGTCGGTTTAATTATTAAAATTAAAGGTTTATTTATTTTTTGCGTTTTAGTTCAAAAGAACTTCAGTCGACGCCAAACAACAAACTGATTAATTATAAGTTATCTAAATTTTATATGTACCTACGTAGGACATGGCTCTACGTAGGTAATTAATCTTTTTATTATTTGGTGCCGACTCAAAATAAGTTTATATAAAATTTGATAGTTTATGTAAATAAGTTCAATACTTAAGACTTAAAGGTTTATTTATTTTTTGCTTTTCAGTTTTATTCACCGGTAAATTTTTTTTGTTAAAAACATTTCTATTTTATGATTTTTTTTTTCATCATCAACTCAGCTACATGATGTGATGATTTTTAAACGCAAATACCTGATAAGTAATGAAAAGTAAACAGAAACACTATTCATTTCTACAATTTTCGAGGGTTTCTCTCAATTTTATCAGAATTCCATCATCAGATCCTGACTTCCTTGGCATGGGACCTTGAGGTATCATACCCTATCTAACACAAAAAGAATAATCAAAATCGGTTCATAAATAATGGAGAGGGCTGAACATACATAAAAAAAGAAATATGTATATATACGGTCGAATTGAGAACTTCCTTTTTTTGTCGTCGGTTAAAAACTATACCTAATTTAAAAAGTAAATTAGTTTAAATATAAAAAAAGTGCAAAAAAAAAAACAGCGTCTAAGAAGGATCCGATCCAGCACGCACCGAGTAGAAAGTGTACACTATACCAGATAAGCCAAACGCTCGCCGTAATGTAGTTTGAAATAGGTAGATACATTCTACTTATATTAAAATTTTATTACAGCTTTCATTGATTTTCCTGTGGGAACCAAAGTTAAACCCGGGATAAAAAGTACCCTATAACCGG
The DNA here is from genome assembly GCA_963859945.1 of Euplagia quadripunctaria. Lineage (NCBI taxonomy): Eukaryota > Metazoa > Arthropoda > Insecta > Lepidoptera > Erebidae > Euplagia > Euplagia quadripunctaria. The sequence goes on along the minus strand of OY982568.1, from coordinate 120,443 downwards.
CTGAGGCACTCAAACTATTATCATATTAAGTTTCAAGCATATCCCTTCAGTAACTTCTGAGTTTATCGTGAACATACAAACAGACAGACAGGAAGACAGACAGACAGACAGACAGATAGAAATTGTTTGAATCGCATATTTGGCATCAGTATCGATATCTTAATACCCCTTAGTCGATTTTTTTTTAAATATATTCAATGTACAGAATTCATCCCGCAACAGATTTATTATAAGTAAAGATATAGATAAAAATAAATCTGTAGAGATTTCGTTTTTGTAGGTACACTATATTTAGTGTTAGTGGACAACCAACTGAAACCAATTCTACCATTTCTGGTATTTGTGTCTGTTTGACTGTATAGTTGTGTATGTAACATGTAAAAAGTACAAAACAGACGTGGACAACTTTTTTTTCTGCAAAAATGAAAATATTGCACGTAGTTCACTCTGTCCATAGAAATAAGCATTTAAAATGTTTCATAAAAAACATATCATTATATTGCAGTTAGTATTACTTTAGACCAATATATAGGTCGATACACTCCGTTATTGGACTTATATGAACGAATAGAAGTGACTGCTTTGTTTTCATGAAACAATAAATTCAAATTCGATATCTTTATTTGTTAAAACTGATCATCAATTATTCGAAATCGTCCATTTAATAAATAATTATTATAATTAAAAATTATAGATCAACACACACATACACCACAACAATAGTTTGCTTTGTCAAATGTAAAATTATTAAAGAAAAAAATGGATAACATAATATCATATTTGCCTGTTTCGATCTAAGTATAACCGTCCGTTTTCAAATGATTGATATTTTTAAATGTTCGTTTAAAAATGTTAATTCTTGAATTTAAGAATAAATATTATTACAAAATAACCGAAAGTGTTGTGGAAATTGGGGAAATTGTTTAAAAAAATAATCATAATAACCTTTGCGCATTTATGGCATACAGGACAACATGACCGACCGATGGGAGGCATTATGGTGCTTTTCTGTGGTAATTGTGGAAACGACAAGGGATTTTTTTTATTGTTGTATCCCAGAGTAACCGGTAGCTGGTTCTTGGCTATACGAACGAGTTAATTTGCCCAGACAATTGTCCTTTCTTGCTTGATTCTAAATTAAACTCTTTTAAATACGAATTTGAGCAAGGTGCTGCTGGGCAGACTCATCGCGCCATTTCCAAAGAGTTCTTAATCCAACCACAGAGTTCACAAGTGGGCGCGGAGAGTCCGTCTCAACAATACATACATTTACAAAAATATTATAGAACGGCTATAAAAGAAAGAAAGAAAGAAAAGAAAGAAAAATATTTATTTTGGCAACACGTAAAAATACAGGTAGGTAACATAAACAATGTTGCAGCTTGAATTATCGTCACTGCCAAAAACGGACCCAATTCAGCATTGTATCTGACGAAAGCCTGACGCTGGTTTTCATTTGGGCCCAAGTGACGCTATGCGTAAAACCAGTTGCAGACCATAATTATTACACTAAAACAAGAAGATCTCACACGACATACTATACACACACTATCTCCAACAAAATTACATCTAAGCTGAAATATTGAATGATAGCCAGTGAAGTTCTTTTTCATTTCTATACGTGAAATTTTATGTTACCCCGTGACTATATATAAATACAATAGCGCAGGGAGCCAAGAAAATCGCGGCGAAAGGAGGAAACATGGTCAAATTTACGAAGATTAAAAATGAATGCAGTTTATTCAGAAGTCAAATCAAATCAAAAGCATTTATTTCAATTAAACCAATAATAGGTATTTTTGAATTGTCAGGAGTAGGAGTCAGTTAGAAAATATGACGACAACGTAACATATCTATTATTCTGAAATATAAATAGACGCGCTAATAACTACTATACTTACATATTTAAGTAGTCCGGAGATGACGAGTATGATGAAGTCGGTCGTATTTATTGAGATCTGCATTCAGGTCGTAGTATTATTTGTTTACTTTTGTTTTATACTAATTGGAATATAATGCAGCATAACATTATAGTATTGGTAACACAAACGTTTTTTTGTTCTTAACAATGTTAAAACTCCTGTAACGTATTGTAACATATTATTATTAGTCTCAATAGTATACTAGGTCACCTGAATAGCAGCGACCCCAATATAGTTTCCGTATGCATTATGTACTCGTAATGTGTTTTCTACTTAGTAAGCGAAATGTTTGTTCCATGTGTGTATAAATGTTAGCTCACACACGTCTAATATTATGGTATAAATACTAGCACAATTTACTAACAAGACAATTATTAAAGAGATGCTGAACACGCCACCACAGTAATTTCTCTCCACTGCTCTCTCAAAGATGTATGATAAAGCCGGATAATTCATAGAATAAATACTTTATGATAGAATTTTTTATTTATTTACGACAAACAACTATCATCACAGGTTACTACCTAATACAATAGTTTAGTTACATACTTAAGATAAAAGTTAAGCACATATAATAATATGTGTATTATGCACAATCAAAGGATAATTTACAATACGCTGCGTTTGTGAATTAATTAAGTATAACTACATAACATTAGGATTATTTGCTAAAGTCAAACTGCAGCGTTAATTTCGTTTGGGTTTAGTAGGTTTGACTGTAATAATTTTTTTACACGTGCTAACAATGACACGACACGCGTATACAATTAGCACTAGGGCCACGACCGCAGCGCCCGAGAACACGGCGATGACGTCAGCCATGAGGTACTCGCTCCAGGTGGTGCCCGCGGTAGCGGCGCGGAGGTGCGCGCCGCCGTGCCGCAGCACGTGCTCCGTCCACCACACGGCGCGCTCCAGTGGACGCTGCGGCTGGTCTCTCATAACGTCGCGCAGCCGCTCAATGTTCTTCTTGTAACTGTACACATACATAAATAATTTTGTTTGTTTGTTGTTACGCTTTCACCCGCGTTAACTACTCAACCAATTAGCATAAAATTTGGTTACACGTTGTCACGGATACAGGAAAGGACATATGGTAACATGATATATATTTTGTATACTTATGTTAACTTGCTGTCAGTCTGTGACCACGACCAGTGCAACCTGGTCGAAACATCAGGCAATTCAGAGGTCCGTAATCCCTATTACGTAATCGGCGTAATCGCGTTAATTCCTTTAACATAATTATATAAGGACCTAGGGTACCATTTATCCAGAAAGAAGAGTGCTGTTCCCGAGGGATACAAAAATAACTTTCACGCGAGCAAACCCGCCGTGCAATATCTTGTTGGTGATAATTTGTAACACTTTACAAATATTATCACCAAAGTCAAACATTTGTCACCGTACCTTTCATCTCCGATGACTCTGTTGACTGCGTTGACTAAGTCATCAGCCGTCATGGTGTATGCGTCGAGCTGTTCGCCTATGCCGAGCTCGACGTACTTGTTGACGTTGTACCACTGGTCGCCCATCATCGGTATACCGACGAGAGGCACTGCCGAGTCTATTGCCTCGTCCGATGACTGCAGACCTCCTTGCGTTACGAACACTTTTATCTTGGGATGTACTGAAAAATATAAAAAAGAAACGTGTATGATAACAACCCTACTACATGTATATGGATACTAATATTATATGTGTTATTTCAAGTTCTAAGACATCTACATAATAATTTTAATAAAAGCCACCATTTTTATGTAAAAGTTTCTTATAGAAGACATGCATTCATTCTGTGATAAATGTTAATTCTTCTACTCATGGAGCGTGGCTATGGCTAATATGACGTCGTTCTATCACTCCTCCGTTGTGTGGCAGAAGGACAAAGCAATAAATGTGCTGATACAATAAAATTACTTATTGGTAATCATTTAACATGATGACACAAGACTTCCATTCTCAAACGTCGATGTAGTTTACCAACTAGGTACCCCTATGAACAGAATATAGCGTTATCCACTGATTATATTTTCAATTTGATTGAATGTTATCTCGATTACCTACTTACCATTAAGACAAGCAACTCCTGCAATATGACTAATACGATCATTGAATGGTAAGCCTATTTCAAACATTGTAAAGGTTAACTTCCAAACGGTTGCTAGATTATTGCGTATCTCAATTTCTCACAAGTTACGATAATTTTACGTTTGGAATACATATACTTAATTATGTATTTATACGGGAATTAACGCGATCATGAAATAGATATTACGTACCTCTGAATTGCCTGACGTTTTGACCAGGTTGGACTGGCCAGTGCAACCTAGCCTAGTAATAAGTGGACCGTCTGTACTGCGAGGTTATGCTTCCAATGGTCCACCCAGCGCCAGCCCGCGGGTGACAAGTGGGCTCTGTCTACTAACTGGGCGACAGATTGCACTGGCAACCTGGTCGTAACGTCAGTCAATTCAGAGGTATATAATACCTATTTCGTGATCTTGAGTCTCCCCTGACAATATTCAATTCCTGGTGCCATTTATCAACAGTTTATCAACAGTCAGTCTCTGACATTCTTTAAGTGTTGTCTCTGATAAAATGACGGTAATACCACGCTTATACGGTTCAGACATCTGGAGCCGTATGCTAAGCATTTAGGCACTTCTGTAATACATATTATTGGAATCAAACATTACTCACTTCGGACTGTTATAATATGGTGAGACCATGGTGGGACCATATTTCATAAATATTTTACCCTGTTCACAAGTCTATGGTAAACATTAATGTGACCATAGAATAGAACTTTTATGTAAAGAACAATTCACACGAAGGGCTTGCTGAAAGCAACAAACGCTTCCTTAAATAGCTATCAGATAGTAAACATACATACCTAATAAATCTCTTTGAGGGAACCATTTCTGTATCTTGACATTTTCAGCCAATTTGGGCAGTTGATCACCGTCAAACTTCCAAAGAATATCATATGGAAGGGCCTCAAAAGCATTCAAAAAAGCGTCTAGAAAATCTTGGTCCATCATTGAGGGACGTACGTTACTTCCCAAGCTCACATACACCACCCCGCGGGACGAGCTGTCTAAATATGTCTTCAGGTCCTGCAAGTTAATTAAGTAAATAAGTTGGTCTAAGTGTTATTCTTCGTGCGACTAAGACGGGTAAGAAGCATGTGGCCTGCCGTACCTGGTTATATACATGTATTACACTATAATATGCAATAACAATAAAAAAAACTAGGCAGTCATGGGACTGCCGACAGAAGTGAAAACTTAAACGAAACGACGAACTTAATACGTCACATTAACAGGTTGGAGACATTAATTAATAAAGACCTGACAGAACTCAATGTTTAGATTAGCGCCTTCTAGTGGATGTATATATGTATTATTAGCATGACGGTCTCGAGTTCAGCAATCAGCAAAAGTGCACAAACGTGGCTAAAGAAGGGGTTTTTAGGGGTAGTATAAGTTGAGAAATCGATTTTAGATGATCTGTCAGTCAGTCAATTACCCCCAAAATTTATGATTTTCATACGTTTATTTCTCGTAAATCATTAAGTCCGAGTTCTTAAATTTGACATAAGGTGTAGTGAGTGGGCTTTTATGGTGTATAAGAGGGTGTCTGAAAATGACTCGAAGTGGTTCGTGTAAATATAGAACGGAATGCTTTTCCTCGAAGAATAATTTAGTTTGATTATATTGCAACATACGAAATATAAAATATAAGAAACAGTAGAATGAACTTACCTGTCCCCTCCTAAAGGTAACTAATAGCAGACAATGCTAATGTAGTAAAAGCACACAAAACACTTTAGCAAACGTCTGTGTGTTAAGGTTGGTTAAAGTTAATATTTTTAAGGTTAGCTTTTTCTTCTTAACTCACCCCTCATAACTGTCAGGACATACCTAGTAGACATAGTTATTCTAAAAATATATTATCTGTAGCAGAAAATAACTAAAGATGAACACAGTGTATTTTACCTGCTTCAATCGTTTGACAGGCTGGAGGTGCAGGGCACCCAGGTACACTACACTAGGGGGCACGGGCCGGTTGTTGCCGAATATTGGATGGGAGTTTAAGAACAGCATCTGTACATTTTTCAGCATTTCTTCTATGGATGGTATGTCTGGACCGAATCTTTCTTTTAATAATTCATTTTCTCTTTCTCGTTTCGACGTCTCAATGTGATATATTTTATATTCCAAATATGTTTCCTTTATCTTTTCCAAGAAAGAGAGATTTCTATGTTTGGTTCTATAAAAGTTGGGATAGTACAAAGGATGATAAGTGACAGCACCCATGACTTCCAAATGCTCCGGGAATCCAAAAAAGGAGGAAAAGAGTATTACCGGGGCATTAAATATGTGGGACACTATCAAGTGATAGAAAGATACAGCTTCCACGAACACGAGGTCAAACTTTTGTGACTTGTCCCTCAAGAATTTTTGCACTTCTGGCAGGTCAAATTCATATAAAATTATGTCCAATAAAGCTTTGATTGTTTCCTCTTGGAAAAGCATATCCATATCCATAATAACTCCTCTTTTACATAAATTTTCACACTTTTTAAATATCGGACCCCTCATTTCATATGATGCCCCAGTATCGATTTCAGTAATATTGTCCGGGGGTCTGTTCTTGGGTAGCGCGGGATTCGGTGTGATAATGACCAGTTCGTGACCACGTTTGGCTAACTCCAACATCAACGCTCTGAACACCACCTGGTGACTGATAGACGGTATCGGAAATATACCCAATATTCTTGCGGGCTCCACCACTTGCGACGACAACTGAACACAGAACAAAATCAATAAAATGGCACGCAACATTCTGATCGAGTATTTAATGTCGTATGGCGCAAACATTTATCTTGTCAACATTTTATTTGATGATAAATAATAATTTAGAGGCCTGGGAGTACGCGGCCAAGTTTTCGAGCCCAAAGCACTATCGTGCTATATTTATATGAACCATTCCGAGCCGTTTTCAGGCAGACCGACTCTAACTCAGAATCGGATAAACCTATCGAAATGAAATTTTGTATACGCCTCTCACTGCACCTGTGAGCCCAGTGCCCTTTATAAGTACTGAGAGAACTCTGGACTTGTATAATTAAATCATGACAAAGACTGTAACGCGGATGTATTGATCAAATCAAGGTTAAAAGGTACAGAGGCTAGGTGCGTGGTTACTCGCTAGTGGTCGTTGAATTGTGTGCCTGAGTCGCGGTGCCTCTGCTTATTATGTGTCACCAGCCGCCGCGTCTCCCTTGCCGACTTCAAATAGATGAGTGGGTAGCGCTTATAATAAAATTATACTAATTTATTTTTCGCTTTTGAGTGCCTATTTATGGTTTTGAAGTCGGTTTAATTTTTTTTATAAAAATAATTTATTTTACCCTTTTTAGTGCAAAACAAGTTTTAATTTAATAAATCTATTTACTTTCGTATCTTTCCTGTTCGCCGTTGAGGAGTTCCACTATCCACCTCCTGACTTCATCATCAGATCAGCTCAATAGTACCAGATTATTGCCTTGTTACTAAACTTACATAAGTATGGCAAATTTCAGCTCAATGGAAACCGAGAAGTAAGTTAAAATTGACTTCTAAGATTTTATTACATTGTTAGTTATTTAGTTTTTCCTCGATTTCCTTGAGATTCCATCATCACATCCTGACTTGATAATAATGGGACCACCTCGGGAGTAAACCCTCTCGAGCTAAAAAAGTTTTTTTTTAAGCGGTTCGCAATTGGCGAAAATATCGATGAACATACACAAAAAAAAATACATACAGACGAACATATGTATTATTTGGCGCCGACTCAAAATAAGTTTATATAAAATTTGATAGTTTATGTAAATAAGCTCAAGACTTAAGAGGTTTATGTATTTATTGCTTTTTAGTTATTTCGTCGGTTTAATTTTTTGTTAAAAAGATTTTTATTTAATGATTTTTTTTCATCATTAGTTCAGCTACATGATATGATGATTTCTGAACGCAAATACCTGATAAAGTAATGAAAAGTAAACAGAAACACTATTCATTCCTCCAATTTTCGAGGATTTTTCTCAATTTTATCAGGATCCCATCATCAGATCCTGACTTCCTTGACATGGGACCACCCTTGAGGTGTACCCTATCTAATTCATAAATAACGGAGAGAGGGCTGAACAAACATAAAAATATATATATATATATATATACGGTCGAATTGAGAACCTTCTTTTTCGTCGGTTAAAAAACTAGCCAAGTGCATATTAAACCAGTCACAAGGTTTACATTGTAACATGATTGACGCTAAATTCTTTTTTTTTTATGGTATGGAGGGCAAACGAGCAGACGGGTCACCTGATGGTAAATGACTACCGCCGCCCATGCGCACCTGTAACTCGAGAGTCACAAGTGCGTTGCCGCCCTTTTAGGTGGGAGAAGGAGAAGCGGGGGAGGGGGGAAGAGTGGGAAGAGGGGAGACGGGGGAGAGGGGAAGGACGGGAATAGGGGAGAGGGAAGGGTTAGGGCCTCCGGTAACTTCACTCACGCGGCGAAATGCAATGCAAGCATTGCTTCACTGCCGGTTTTCTGGGAGGCGGTGGTATCGAGCGACGTCGAACCATATTTTTCGACCATATTTAACAAGCAATTCGTGCCGAAGCATGGCTCTCCCACGTTAAAAAAAATTCTAGTTTGTTTCCTTTTTTTAACATGCTTTTATTAGCTTCACTCACTAATGACTAACTAACTATGTAAACAAATGTTGGAAGTCAGTTTCAACCTACTTGAAACATTGTACGTACATTGTATGTAGTTTGGATGACAATACTGTAATTTGGCATCTTGAAGCTGATCTGAGGAGCCAGGAGGTGAGTGGGAGGTGGAGACCTTAGTGACTACTAGGAAACCCCTTTTGAAGACACAGACCCCTTAGAACATATTATTATTATTTGTTTAAGGACAGAATGGGCTTGGTAATGATGTTCTGATGATGAAGTGGTGGATAGTGGATTTATTTCTACTTTTGAAAGGCTGTTTTTTTTTAGTTTTACTGAAATATATTATTGTAACGAAGAACTTGCTTACACATTCACATTTATATTTTTAATCTAATCAATAACATTTGTTGTGACAAGGCTACAGATAATCATATCATTATATATGTATGTATCATCCGGCAACGGTTTGCGCACACAACATTATCGACGTACCGTGGAAACTAACTATTGTCTGTGTTTCTGGTCACGGTAAAGCCGTCAATGGACATATCTAATACCTTTAAACAAGCAATTCTTGTATATATGTATATATATAATCTGAATCTAGGAAATTGCTCCAACGATTTTGATGAATTTCTGTAAACAGATACAGTTTTGCATTTTAAGTTCAACTGCATAGTTGTATTTCCTGTAAAAATGCAATTTTACAACAAAAAAATACGATTTTACAAAAAGCTACCGAGCAAAGCTTGGTCTCCCAGGTACTTCACCTCATCAAAACAAAATATGCAAGTTGTACTACTGCTTAGTATGATCGATAGCTGAGTGTGTGTCCGTTGCCATCGGTCGGTTTAATTTCAACCCGAATTCAAGCGCCTCATGATTTCTAAAACATCATGTTAGTTAGTATTAGATATTAATTATTTTGCTTTAAAGAAAATCGTCGTGAAGACACCTACATGCCTGAATGGTTAAGGCCCAGAACGTCCCATTCGCAAATATTCCCACTGTAGCAAAATGTCCCATTCGCAAAACGTCCTATTCACAAAACGTCCCAATCGCAGAACGTCTTATTAACTCATAATGATCTCTAAGTGTTGTGTTCTAAAGTCTCCCAACCCGCTCACATGCTAATAAATAGTAAATAAACTACGTCGATGGATACCGCATTTGCTCTGTGAAGAGCAAAAAGCTGCTCGCGTTACTTGGTGCGTCAGAACTCTCGAAAGATTCCACGCAGGATCCTCAAATGCTGTATACAACATTGTATCAGGTGACGAATCCTGGATATACGCGTACGAACCCGAAACAAAAAACCAGTCACGAGTTTGGGTGTTCGAAAATAAGTTAAAGCCAACTAAAATTGTTCGTTCACGGAGTGTTGCAAAAAAAAATTGTGGCCACGTTTGTCTCCAAAACCGGCCATGTTGCGACTATTCCTCTTGAGGGACAAAGAACGGTTAATGCAGAATGGTATGCTAGCATTTGTTTGCCACAGGTCGTTTCCGAACTCCGTAAAGAGAACTGCAACCGCCGCACCATCCTCCATCACGACAATGCGAGTTCTCACACCGCGCGCAGAACAAAAGAGTTTTTAGAGCAAGAAAACATAGAATTATTAGACCATCAGCCGTACAGTCCCGACCTAAGCCCTAATGATTTCTATACTTTCCCTAAAATAAAGAATAAATTGCGTGGTCAGAGATTTTCATCACCTGAAGAAGCTGTGGACGCCTACAAAACGGCCATTTTGGAGAGCCCAACTTCCGAATTGAATGGTTGCTTCAATAATTGGTTCCATCGTATGGAAAATGTGTCACTCGTAACATTAAATGTGGTTTCTTCAAAACTTCAATAAAAATAACTTAAGACTATTGAACGCGACTGTGGTCAAACTAAATTATTGGTAGCGCATCCCAATACTTGGGTTTGAACTTAGGACCTCCCATTTGCCAGTCAAGGGTCATACTGCTTTGGCTATCAAAGCAATAAGTGAGTTTTCTATTATTTCATTTTTTAATGATGTCCTAGTCTAATATATAAAAATCTCGTGTTTGTTATCGAACTCCTCCGAAACGGTTTGACCGATTTTTATGTATTTTTTTGTGTATATTTGGTACGTCTGAGAATAGGTCGTAGGCTATTTTTTCTACCCCTAGGTGATACGGGTGGCCCTATTCAGAATTATTTTTTGACAAAAATTCATTCTCTCACACAGCAAACAGCATGGAGTAGGGATGAGAAAGAAGCCAGTATCCTGTCTCTCACACAATATGCTTCCTCTCCCTTTGTTCCCACTATACCAGATTCCCAAAATACCAGATGATCAATCTCACTCCCTACGCAGTTTTCGGCCATTATTATTGTTTGTGCATCGATCGTAGCAGTGACGTTTTACTTTGTCAGTGCAACTCTCATGTTAATTAAATTCTCATAGTAAATTTATCATCAATTTGTAGTGCTATCATTATTTATTCTCATTTTATTAATAATTGTTGAAGATAGTTCTCAGTTTCAGTTAATTAAGTGATCTCAGAATATCGGCGATGGAAAAGTTGCTGTCCATGAAAATACTGGATGTATAAAATTGTCCAACAGAGTTTTTGAACTCATCGGATTTCCCAGGTATGTCCACGCACCATCTACAACTGAAAGTTGGATCTCCGGTTATTTTACTTCAGAATTTGAACCCACTACGTCTATGCAATGGCACGCGGTTAGTTATTAAAAAAATTATGAAAAACATTGTCGAAGCCAGCATTTGAATGGCAAGTTCCGAGGTTAAAATGTATTGCTGCCACGCATCCCAATGATTCCCACAGAAGTGCCAATTGAATTCAAACGCGTTCAATTTCCAATTAGATTGGTATTCGCAATGACAATTAATAAGTCGCAATGCCAAATGATGTCTGTTTGTGGCTTAGATTTGGTTACACCAGGTTTTTCACACGTGTCATGTTCTCGCGTGGGCAAACCATCCAGTTTGTTTGTGTTGGCTAAAGACGGACTGACAAAAAATATTGTGCACTCAATTGCTCTTCGAGATTGATATTGTTTTTTTTTTAATTTGTCGTAATTTAAGATAAAAAATATGTGTAAATAAATCACATTTTTTAATTTACGTTTAACTTTTAAGAGATCAAACTTTAAATATGTCAGTTAAGTTAATGAAGTACATTGAATTAAAAAAATGAATGGTTGTTTTGTTATTTTTATAGGCCGTCATCGTCCACAGCGCTCCATTCCTCTTTCAGTCATAGACGCCCCACATATATTTATCCACATATATTTTTATTTAACTACCAACATATTCACTAGAAATAATTTATATGGCAAAACAACGTTTGCCGGGTCAGCTAGTCCTATATAAAAAATATTAGCGGTTCCTATATCTATGATTTCAAGCCTAAAACCTACAATTTATTTCATTCACCCAAAAGCTCTTTACCAAATGGGCATATCCCTTTACAATCTTGACACATACCCAAATTAATCAAGAAGGATTAACCAAGCACATTAGCAACACTGACTGTAACCCAATTTATGCAACTCTTGACTGTAACATCGCAACGAGTTGTATTATCAAAGAATTAAAAACTGTCTTTAAAAAGTGTGTGTGTGCAATTCACACACGGCAGAAGTGAAATTTCAAAAAAACACCACGTTGACTATGACGCCTTTTCTGTAGGCTTCGTAGTACGCAGGTACAAAGACACGTGCTAGCATACGAAGATTATAGGAAACACTGCATACTTGTATTCTATCTCGTTCTCTCGCAGACTAAATCCTTTTCATGAATATGTGTGTCTCTTTTTCTTTGTAGTACACAGGTGCAAAGACACGTGCTAGCATACGAAGATTACAGGAAACACTATATACTTGTATTCTATCTCATTCTCTCGCAGGCTAAATCCTATTTATGAATATGTTTGTCTTTTTTTAGTGTGACTTTTTCGTTTCATTGAATTTTCAAATCGCAACGATTCTAAAGAAGTTTCACTTCAATAAAAACTCAACCACAGTTACTCTATCACGACGAAAAAAGATAATTAAACCCTGGATTACACCGGGCCTGTTGCGGTGTATCGGTGTACTGGGACCAATTGCATAAAAAATCGAACTTTTGTCCGTATAATTTAGTTTTGCGGACAACCTACGTTCGGTTTAGAAATGATTGCAGTTCGATTTAAAAAAAACTTAAGCGTAATTATATAGAGACCTAACACAAAAATCCAGAAAAAATAGTAAAAAGATATGGGAAACTATTAAAGATATCACCAACACCAAGAAGAATATCAGCTTTCATAATTTGCTTGGAGTGCTTAATAGAGCGAAGCGGTACTTCACCCCGGGGCAAAGACTTTTATTATGTAAGTCACAAGTCCATGCCCGCGCCTGGAGCACCTGGAAACTAGCTTGGGCTTCTTGATTCGGTCCAAAGGCTTGCTGTGAGAATCATCCACGATCCGAAACCCACAAGAGGTATTGAACCCTTTTCTGTATAGTTTACATGTTCACTTGGCACGGAGTGACGATGGTGATGATCACCATATCATCATTCCGTGCCAAGTCAACATGTAAAAAAAAAAACAAAATATATAATTTTTACCCTATTACCAAGTAAAAAACCGAGTACATACAAGAGATTAATTTTATTTCAGAAAGTTGTGTTGACAGTTTGGGTACAAATGTGACTATGAATTAGCAGTAGTAAAAGCTGTAACAGAAGTTTTCCCACATATAGCAATTAAAGATTGTTACTATCATTTTTGTAATGCCGCTTTTAAAATGGCAAAACATTTAACTCTTCAACAGTCTCTTGAAGCTGTAAAAAAATCTTCTACGTCAACGCGATCAAAAGATACGGCCTTAGATTGAGCCTTAGATTTTAACAAATTTCATTATTTAACAAGTAAATCATAACCTACAGGGTACTTCCCATTGACCTAGAACCATGAAAGTTGGTAAGAAGCCAAGTCTGACAGCTCTTACGCAGGTCTTATATCACATAAAAAAAACAGTTTTTGTGATTACAAACTTATATACTTTTTTGCGGTTGGAAAGTTGAATTTGTCCTATATCGATGTATGAGAGAGTATTTTTAGAACTGCAAAATTAAGTTAAAACGGGCAAAAATCTTTTCAAGCAGGCAAGAATTTATTTCTGAATTGGTCGTACTATCTACAAACAAGTTTGTTTCTTTACGGAACCCTCGGTGCGCGGGTCGGACACGCACTTAACAACAACAACACTTTAACATCCCGACGGTGCCTAGTCAGTATATTTATGAAAACATCATGTATGTCAGAAAAAAATTACATCTCTTTACAAAACGGCGTAAAAGACATAATTATATTACTAGAGATGGAAATATTTTAGTTCAACGAAAATTTAGATTAACAAAAGTGCAAAAGTCTTTTATGGGGTACTGTGTTAAGTTCTATAATAAAATACCTCCTAATATTCTTCAACTACGTGAGAAAAAATTTAAAACTTGTATAAAACGTACGCTATGTAAACAAGCATATTTTTTTTTTATTATTGCACGTCAGAATGACCTCAAACTGAATGATGGAAGGCTAGGGTGAGGTCCAAAGACTGAGGACCACCATTATAGATACGGATGATACTATAATGGTCGCCCTCAGCTTGACGGCCTCGAGAGATGCTTTTTCACGCCCCGCTTAAAGGACCCGGGATTATATGACGAAGGGAACACGTGTGCTGGTAATGCATTTCACATTTTAATGGTGCGGCAAAGAAAGGAGGTGCTGAACCGTTTGGTTCTAGTTGGGATTGTTTGCACTGTAAGAGTCCACCTCAGTCCGGTCTGGTCTGGATAGGAAAGGAGAGGGTGGGATCTGTTGGAAGAGCTCTTCGGAACACTCGCCATGGTAGAGGCGGTAGAATACTGCCAAAGAAGCCACGTTTCTGCGCAACTGCAAGGGTTCAAGGGTGTTGGTGACTTCAGGACCCCCAATGATACGGATAGCACGCCGTTGCAAACTGTCGAGAGCCTCAAGAAGGTATTGTGCAGAGCCAAACTTGATGATTATATGGCTGATAACACTGCTTGGCAAAATACTGCACAGCACTGTACATGAGTAGGTAGTTATGGTGGTCTTTAATTAATAAAAAGTAATTTTTTATTGATATTTTCATTATTATTTGCGACATTGTTCATTTTATACAACATTGACATTATTTATAGGTATATTGTGTTGACATTGAAGGTATTATTTTATATATTACATTTTTTTTTTTAGCTTATTATTATATAGTATGATTTTTTAAGCTTAATTTTAATTTATTAATTTAGAAAATTTTGAATTGTTCATGTGAGAACTGTGTAGTCACTTATTTAGTTAAATTTCTTATGTTGCTTGGCAGTTCTGAGTATGTCATGCTCGCCTAGAAGTCCTGCCGATGGTGGCGTATGTGTTGGGTCGTTCGGTTCCCTTCAATATTGTTGACCTGTAAGATGGCTGGCGTGTGCGTCATGGTCGTGAACGGGTGCCGTTGGTCGGGGCTGGTCATCTCCGGACTGCTATTACTTAAATATGTATAGTTGTAATTATGTTACATTGTCCTCACATTTCATTTACGCTTACAAGCAATGTAACCAGAAATTTGTAAAAAACATTTTGAAAAATAGTGTCCTTGGGATTTCTTGCCTGTTCTTCTCCATAGGATCTACGTGTTGGAACAGGCAACTAGCTTCACGACTGACTTAGTCTGACTGACTCCTACTCCTGACTAAAACCTATTTTTGGTTTAATTGAAATAAATGATTTTGATTTGATTTTACTTGTCCGGTATTTTATTAAAATTGTTTTTTAATGGAAACAACACGTCACGTTAAATAGACACACATGTTACCACGATGCGGTAGTGTATTTACGGGGACGTACTTTATTTGCTAATAGCAGGTGTGAGCGGGTTGGCAGACTCTAGAACACAGCACTTCGAGATCATTATGAGTTAAAATGACATTATGAAAAACATTCAGGCATGCACATTTCCTCGCGACAATTTTCACCCTTAAAGCTAGGATAATTAATTTCTAGTACTAAGTAACATAATCTTTTAGAAATCACGAGGTGCTTCGGATCGAATTTAAACACTACACTACAACTACAACACTAAGAAGTAGTACAACTTGCATATTTTACTTTGATAAGGTGGAATAATGTCCATTGACGGCTTTACCATGACAAGATACCTACATGTTGCGCGCCGTTTACAATAATTAGTTTGCACGGTACGTTGATAATGTTGTATGAGCACACTGTCGCTAGATGATACCTAATGTTTTATTAATTTTTTTTTTTCCTTATCTGTAGCCTTATCACAGTTGATTTTATTTGATTAGATTAAAAATATAAACGTGACTGTGTGGGCAAGTTCTTCGTCACAACAATTATAATTCAGTAAAATTAAAAAAAAACCGCTTTAATGGTGAACCGAATTAAAAGTAAAACAGAGTTCCACTATTCACCTCCTGGCTCCACCATCAGACTATCGTTACCAAGCCTAAATGTGTTGGACTCGTGGAACGAATCATATGAGCCCAAACTCGAGGGGTTTGTTAGTAGCCACTATGAGGTCCAAGATTTGTTTACGTAGTTAGTTAGCTAGCGTCAACTTCAATCATGTTTGTAGTGTATGTAGGGTAGAACTAAATAATAGTTATAACCACTATCTCGTACTTACTGTAGAGATCACAGGTTACTCAGTATTGCATGAGCCACAGGCGAGTGCAGACGTGTCAGCTTGCGTATCTATAGTGAGTGGGCGAGCCTGTGAAGTATACATATGCACGCGGGGTATAGTGTATAAAGAGATACACTATATGTGGCGACGAGGAAAAAGTTAAAAAAAAAACAAAAAAAAAAGTGTGAGATAATGCGTGTGAAAACCACCGCGGCATAATGCTTCACTCCTGGATAAAAGGCTCCCGATATATTACACTTGAGTAAAAACGTATATCTTTAATAAATATATGAATCCTCACGAAAGTGTATATTACGAATGCAAAATGTGGATATTTATATATATATATATATATATATATATATATATATATATATATATATTTCTGTATTACATAAATGGAGCTAGGCTTTGTTAGCAAAACCAGCCATGCACAGTCATCAACAGATAAATACAGCATTTCAGTTAATACACTTCTACCTACATTAATAGTAACATACTTATGCGAATGCCTTTGGAAATTGGTAATAAAGTAACCATGAATTTGTAATTATTGTGCAAATGTAGATTTTACATTTACAATTGCACACATATACAACTTATTAAGGGACATAATTGTAAATTAAAAATCACGGTAACTACAAATAATTGAAAACTTTTGAAATTGTGGTTACAGAAGGTTTGTACCCGCGACCACGACTTATGTAACGGTTATTGATGGATGGTAAATAAAATCATAACCAAAAAGTAATATCTTTGCATAACATAACGAATACCAAACAATTGTAGTGACAATTTATTATACGTTTCAAATGGAACGTTGACTTGTTCACGCTTAGATGCACTATGAGTGATAACATCGGAATGTAATACATTAGCATTATAGAATAAAGCGATTCACTAATAACATCGTGAATCATTTTGTAAAATTAAAACCAAATTAATCATCTCGCATTCCGATGGTTAAAAGTATATTAATATTAAATTGTATACCTAAAACATGGTATGTAATCAGGTAGCTACAGGTTTTAACAATTCATTGTATAAAGCACGTTAAAGCATAGCAATTTATAAAGGTATATATTTATAAATTCATGATCAGAGCAAATACATAGATGTGGTAGACTCGACATAATGAAGCCACAGAAAAAGTTTCAGGAGTGTATTAATAAATTACACTTTCTGTCGGTGGGCACTCGCACTAATATTATTAAACACTTTGAAAGGTAGTTATAGAATTTTGTTACTGGCGTGACAAATAAACATATTGGTCCACTTGATGCTGATGGTAAGCGGTTTTTCAAGAACGAAAAATATAACTAGACAAACCTGAGCTCCAGGTATCTAAAACTTAAAGTACCTACAACCAGTATCCATGCATTGCGATACTACGTGATCTGATGAAAGCAGTTTTAACTGATCATTAAATTGACGATAATGGTTCATTACTGAATGCAGTTGGACTAGTCATTAAATTGACAAAGTAGTTGAACTGGTCATTAAACATTAAATTGATAAAACAGTTAGACTGGTCATTAAATTGACACAGCAGTTGAACTGGTCATTAAATTGACAAAACAGTTGGACTGGTCATTAAATTGATAAAACAGTTGGACTGGTCATTAAATTAACAAAACAGTTGGACTGGTCATTAAATTGACAAAACAGTTGGACTGATCATTAAATTGACAAAACAGTTGGACTGGTCATTAAATTGACAATAATGGTTCATTCATAAAAACAGTTGAATTGGTCATTAATTTAAAAATAATGGTTCATTCATGAAAAAAGTTTGATAGATAGATAGATAGATAGAATATTCTTTATTGTACACCATTAATAAAATTAGTTGAAAAAAAATTATTATCTTACAAACCAGAGTACAATGGGCGGTCTTATCGCTAAAAGCGATCTCTACCAGACAAACTTGGGATGGAGATAATATCAAAATTATTTAATAAATACATAGTAGTTGATGGCGTACTATTCTAAAAATTGATAAATACTTATATACATACACATACACATATACAGTTACTTAGTGGAGATAATGTAGTATTATAGACAGCAATTTAGATCTTAGTTATGGTAAAGAATATAATAATATTATTATAGTGACAGATAATGTTGTTTGACCAAATTTTTAAAGGCTGTGAGAGTTTCAGCTTGCCGAATTTGTACCGGTAGTTCATTCCACAAACGGACGGCCAGAACCATAAATGATATATCAACGAAAGTTGTCGAATGCGCTGGCACTTTTAATATCAAATTTTCTGATGATCGTAAGAACTTCGTATGAGTATCGTGAAGGAACTCAAATCGTCCTTTTAAATAGGAAGGTGTATGAGGGTTGAACAGTATACTGTATAGCAAAGAGAGAAAATGAGCGTTCCGGCGAAGGCGGATATGTAACCACTTGAGCTTTTTTCGGAATTCAGAGACATGATCATATTTACGCAGTCCAAGTTTGACTGGTCATTGAATTAACAAAACAGTTGGACTGGTCATTAAATTGACTAATGGTTAATCAATGAAAGCAGTTTGACTAGTCACTCAAATGGACACTAATGATTCATTATCGATAGCAGTTTTGATCATTCAATTGACACTAATCATTGAAACTTGTCATTGAATTAACACGTAAGTCAGTTTGATAAGGTTTGTAGAAAGGTTCTGAAACCTTAGTGTTTATAAATAAGTCCTTTAAAAGACGGTCTAGATCAGACCTGAAGCTTATTGGAATAAATTTATGGATTTCAGGTACCAAATATCTATTGTACGTAGAAAAAGTGCAATTGCTACATTTATTATGACATATTTAATATGTAAAATATAACCATTTAACTGCAACAACCAGCACTGGCTGGTTGTTGCAGTTAAATGGGTATATTTCGGTCGGTATAAGGTCGATAACTGTATCGACCTTCAAGGCGAATAGCGATCTACCACAGAGATGGGAATAAGAGAAGAGGTTCGTGAATGGTCTACATGGATACCCCCCTATTGACCCAAATTTAAATAATTACGTAATGACAACAGTGATCGCATTTGTGTCGATATATGATGCGCTTATTTATTGAACATAGAACATGACGTAGAATAATTCAGATTCCCTACACATTACAGCCAACAATGTTTAATGATTGGGATCAAATGTTACGCTTTTATGCACAACAATAACACAAGTCATCGCCGCCGCAAATCTTGCTGAGTTAGGGGCAGTCTAGAGAACGAACCATGAATTATCGTCTATGGTGAAACCTTACACTCTTACCTAAAAAGGCTACCTTAACTTTGATATGGTTGAAGGGGACGATGGCTGGCGCGTGCATCATGATCGTGAACGAGTGTGGTTGGTCGTTGCTGGTCATCTCCGAACTGCTATTACACTTACATATAGTAATTTGCGCGACTGTTTATAGTTTAGAACACATTACATTGTCATTGAAATAGAGTATTCTTAGAGTTTCTTGCCTGTTCTTCTCCACAGGATCTACTTATTGGAAAAGGCAACTAGCTTCACGACTGACTTAGTCTGACTGACTACTACTCCTGACAATTCAAAAATACCTATAACGGGTTTATTTGAATTAAATAATCTTGATTTGATTTGACTTGTACAGCCAGATTGAGAAAGATGATGATGGCTACAGTTCGGTGATCTCTCCGAAGAAACTGAAGGTTTTGTCTGTGCAGTTACAGATAAAGTTGTTATGACGAATAACTGTTAGAGATATATCTTGAAAGACGGTATGATTGATATTTGTCATCGTCCCGGAGAAACCCTCAGGCATATAATTTCCGGTTGTTCTCGTCTTGCCAACGGTGAGTACTTGCACCGACATAACCAAGTGGCCAGGATAGCCTATCAGCAACTTGCTCTTAAATATAACCTTGTGACTATGGAATTACCGTACTACAGGTATGTGCCCGACCCAGTTCTTAAAAAATGATCATGCAACATTGTACTGGGATCGATCTATCATCACTGACAGGACTATTGTTTCCAATAAGCCCGATATAGTGGTGATGGACCGATTAGAGCGCCGAGCAATGATTGTTGACATGACCATTCCCCATGACGACAATCTCTTGAAGGCTGGAAAACAGAAAGAATAAAATATTTGGACTTAGCCCACGAGATTGTCGACATGTGGGATGTGGATTCCACAATCGTTGTGCCGATACTCATTTCGGCCTATGGGTTAATTGCTAAGAGCCTCGACCACCACCTTCCGAGGCTCACGTTAGGCGGCTGGATTAAGAGCCTGATGTAGAAGGCAGTTCTCCTCAATACGGCACGCATAGTCAGGAAGTTTCCATCACTAGAAGCCTAACCACCAGTAGCTTGGTCCTTGTACCCGATACCGGGGGGACACTATTTTTTTTATATTTTTTAATATATCATTTTCATAACTGAATGTATTTAAAAATGTAATTTATATGTAAATTCAAATAATATACTTAAAGAGAATAACATTAATAGACACCCAGGCGCAGAACAAATGATCATGCTCATCACACAATTATTTGTCCTAGGTGGGAATCGAACCCTCTATCTCTGGCTCAGCAGTCAGGGTCACTAACCACTAGACCAAACAGGTCAGCAGATTGAACTTGAGGATAAATTCTAATTTGTTTCTTTTTTTTTTTAGTGAAGTGAAGAACTTGCCCATATATTCACATTTATGGTTTTGATCCGATTTCAGATATTTTTGTTGCTCTATATTGTCAGAAACTACCACTACTTTTCATTCCTTCCTTCCTCGTTACCCATTGACTATGGTGTTTGGAACTATGTGCTACTTATGTCAGCTTGAAGCTTACTTATGCCTAAGGAAACACCGTTTCGGATTTAATTTTTGAGTTTTCATTCTGCTGAACAAATCGCAAACTAATGCTAATGATGCTAATCTTGCTAAATTACACGAGACATGGTGTTGAGCCCACCTATTTGCAGCAATTCAAGTCATGCCAGACTTCAGAAAACGTTATTATTCATCCTTGTAGTCCATATATCCTTATAGAATACAAATTTTGCCCTAGGAATAATTTCTGGATCGAGGAGGACCTTACAAACATACAAACAATGGACACAAAGGACACTTACAGCCGGGACAACTACATATCTGTGGATTACACAGATATTTCAACAGACTACCACTCAATCTAATTCGTGTCTGTACTGTTGACTATTGGGGAGCTCCATCGTCTAGAACCAATCTAGAGCGCAGCAGCCTCTACATGGTGAACTTTCGAACAGATTATCTTAATTCAAAACGTATATAAAGTTTCGTGTCTGTACTGTTGCCCGTTAAAGAGTTCTCTCGTCTAGGGCCGATCCAGATTGCAGAGTCAGGCTGGAATGTGAGGTGCAGAAACATCTTGCCAAACCCATGTTCATGTTTCTAGGAGCTCTAGAAACTAAGAAATAGATTTTTGATGATCTATCAGTCACCCCCAACATTTATGATTTTCAGACGTTAAGTTTTCATAAAATATTAAGGTTCGAGTTTTTAATTTGGCTTATGGTGTATTGAGAGGGCCCAGGTTACAGTGTATACATTTGTAATTTCATTTCAATAGGTTTATCCTATTCTGAGCTAGAGTGGGTCTGCCTGAAAATGGCTCGAAATTGTTCTTGTTTATAAAACACTGTAATGCTTTGGGCTCGAGATTTTGCCCGCGCACTCCCGTGCGCATACATTCATATTTATCATCAAATAAAATTTAGACAAGATAAATGTCTGCGCCATTCGACATTAAATACTCGATCGGAATGTTGCGTGCCACTTTTTTGATTTTGTTCTGTGTTCAGTTACCGCTGCATGTGGTGCAAACCGCAAGAATACTAGGTATGTTCCCGGCTCCGTTTATCAGTCACCAGGTGGTATTCAGAGCGTTGATGTTGGAGTTAGGCAAACGTGGCCACGAACTGGTCATTATAACACCGAACCCCGCACTGCCCAAGAACAGACCCCGGGATAACATTACCGAAATCGATATTGGGAAAGCATATGAAATGACTGATCACATATTTAAAACGTGCCAGCAATTATGTAAAAGAGGAGTTATCATGGATATGGATATGATGTTTCACGAGGAAACAATTAAAGCTTTCCTGGATGTCATTTTATACGAGTTCGATGTACCAGAAGTACAAACACTCTTAAAGGACAAGTCACAAAAGTTTGATCTCGTGTTCGTAGAAGCGATATCCAACTATCATTTGATAGTGTCTCACATATTTAATGCTCCGGTAATACTCTTTTCCTCGTTTTTTGGATTCCCGGAGCATTTGGAAGTCATGGGTGCTGTCAGTTATCATCCTCTATACTATCCCAACTTTAATAGAAACAAATATAGAAATCTTTCTTTCTTGGAAAAGATAAAGGAAACATATTTAGAATATAAATTATATCACATCGAGACGTCAAAACGACAAAGAGAAAATGAAATATTAAAGGAAAGATTCGGTCCAGACGTACCCCCCATAGAAGAAATGCAGAAAAATGTACAGATGCTGTTCTTGAACTCTCATCCAATATTCGGCAACAACCGGCCCGTGCCTCCCAGTGTAGTGTATCTGGGGACCCTGCACCTCCAGCCTGTCAAACATTTGCCACAGGTAAAGTACGCTGTGTTCATTTTTAGTTATTTTCCACAATTTACTCTATGACATATAATTTACTATACTAAATACATTTTTAGAATGACTGATATTTCATGATAATTATGAAGGGTTAGTTAAGAAGGAGAAGCTAACCTTAAAACAATTTAATTTTCTTGTTGTGTTTTATGATAATATACCGTTTGTGTGGTTTGACAACAACTTCTAAAATTATTTTAGTTTTAATTTTTTGTCGATTTATGATCTTTATTGCATATTGCAGTATAATCTATATTAATATTATAAAGCTGAAGAGTTTGTTTCTTTGGCTAAACGCGCTAATCTTAGGAACTACTGGTTCGAATTGAAAAATTGCATTAGTGTCGGATAGCCCATTTATCGGACATAAAATCACGCTACGGCCAATAGGAGCGGAGCATCAATGAAAAATGTTGCAAAACGAGGAAAATTTATCTTTCCCTCTTATATCACGCAGACGAAGTCGCGGGTCATCTAGTACATATATATAAATAGGTAGGCCACTCTTGTTAGCCATCTGACTAAGAAATCACACGAAGAAAAACACTTTGACCAACTTATTTAAGTGTCGGCCCAGCGACCGTAGTGCGCTTCACGAGTCCGTTGCCTAATCCATGAGCGAAATTGTAAAAGGTAAGTGGCAGCAGTGTAGTTGAACCTGCCACAGACGTTACAGATACCTTCCTTGCCAGCTCATCGGCGGCGTCGTTCCCGAGTGAATCACTGTGCCCTTTGATTCATTGAAGAATTACCCCATTGACAGTGGCTAAATCTCAGTTCAAAGAAACGAGGAGATTTGCCTTTTAGTCCGAAATGTATGAAAACCGCTGTCTCTAAATTGTCCCTTCCAATAGCTTACAACTACATATGCAGTTCAACAAAGCCAATAGATGCAAAGACTCACACACACTTGAGTGTATACGATATCAACAAGTCAATGACTGCTTGACAATCGTATACACACCTTAACGTATAGCGTTTATTTAGATTTACAGTCCGCCTTACACACCCATAGATATCAATAATTATCGTTGTACTGTGAAAAAGCAATTTAAATTACATATACGCTAGTGATTTCAGTTACGAAAATAAAGTGTAAAGTTTCGATTTTCTATCTTATGAATGGCCCATGGAACTTCTTGATTCTTTATATACCTATTTTTTAATGAGAATGCTTTAGTTGTGTTTATTTGTTAGTTAAGATAAAAAACGAAAAAATTAAACGAGACATTTTGTGAAAAAACAAAAAATATATTTGTAAAATCGGGGCATTTCTGTTTACGGACACCTACTAGTGAGCAAATGATTGATGAATGGATTGATGGTTGACATTTTGCATTTTAGATTGCCCTCTATGTATGAGACAATTTGAAAGAGGGCAGATTCTGTTCATTGGCCTATCGAGTAAACGTGTTGGTTGGGGTTCAAAGGGTAGTAGGATAAGGCACTAGTCAGCACTAGTGCAGTGCTCCTGATTTCCCTGTCTATTAGTCTCTCCAGCACTTTAAGTAGGAATGATTGGTTTGAATAATTTCAGCTATGTGTAATCTCCATTGCCGGGTTTAGGAATGAAGACTACTTTGACTTTTCTCTATTTCAAAAGGATGTAGCGGTGTGCCAGGCAGCTTTCGTAGATGATCCGAAGATAATCTATCAAAGTCCCTCACCCCATTTTAGCAAGCCTGGGAAAATTTAATCCAGTCCTGCCGCTTTGTATGAAAGGAAGCTGTTGATTGCCCACTATAATTCTTCACCGCAGTGGTCCAGTCTGAATCACCTGGTGTGTTTCCCTCACTGTCTTCCCATGTGTCCTTCTCATTTGACAACGATACGACATCCTGGGAAGTAAGTTGTAACTAACAGTTCTGAGGTCTCTAAATCTGTTTTAGTGTAAGTCCCATCAGGTTCTTTTCAAGAAACGAAGACAGTGCCTTTGTTCACCGCACTCTGTTTGCCTCACCATTGTTATCTATGTTAGTACAGAAGCTTCTCCAGCATTAAGTTTTTCTTATTATGATCCGCTTCTTGTAGTGATGTCGGGCCTGCTTATATGCTTCCCAGTGTTGGTCTAGTCGAGAATTTTTTACTTTATTGAACAATTTTCTTACCTTACGGCGTTATTTCTCCAGTTCCGGGCCCCACCAGTGGTGTTTACTACATGATCTAGTTCTGGGTGTCGAAAGTGGGTATGTTTGTTCAAAGTAGGTGATTAACGTACTGGTAAGTTTGTCTACATGGTTATCAATATCCGCTGTGGTCCCGTGAACATTTAGCAGATCAGTGTTTTCAACCGTTCCGCGGTGACTAGCTCATACTTACGGACGTTCATCTTGCGAGAATTTCATCGGGGTTCGGGCGGTGTGAGAGTCGTCTTCAGGTTAAATTTGATTCAACGGTGATCCGAGTACAACGCCTTATCCGAAACATGCCAATCCGAAATATGTGATGACGCGTGCTCACTGGCTAGTGTTAGATCTATAATTGTTTGGGCTCTCGATGTAACAAATGTTGATTCTGAGCCTGAGTTGTTGTTTACATTTAGCTTAGTTGTGAGTAAAAAAGTAAGAATTAACTTGCAGGACCTGAAGACATATTTAGACAGATCTTCCCGCGGAGTGGTGTATGTAAGCTTGGGGAGTAACGTACGTCCTTCAATGATGGACCAAGATTTTCTTGACGCCTTCCTGAATGCTTTTGAAGCCCTGCCGTATGATATTCTTTGGAAGTTTGACGGTGATCAACTGCCGAAATTGCCTGAAAATGTCAAAGTACAGAAGTGGTTCCCTCAGAGAGATTTATTAGGTATGTATGTTCACTATCTCGTAGCTACGTAAAGAAGCGTTTTACATAAAATTTGTATTCTATGGTCACATTTTTGTTTCCTAAAAAAGCGTGAACTAGGTAAAATACTTATTAAATTATTAAAAAAAAAACTACGGTCTCACAATATTTTAGTGGACCTAAGTGAGTTATGTTTTATTCCAATAATATGCATTGCATAGGCGCCAAAATGCATCGAAATTCTTCCTAATTGACACACGGACTTAACATACGGCCCCGGATGTTTGAACCGTATAAGCGTGGTTTTACCATCATTTTGTCAAAGACGACACTCCTAAAGGATGCGAGGGACTGACTGTTGATAATTGTGACCAAGTATAGAATATTGTCAATGTGGACTCAACTAACGCAAATGACTACAGTTTGTCCTTAAAATAATCGTAACTTGTGAGAAATTGAGTGATGCAGTAATCTAACGACCGTTTAGTGGTTATAATATTAATATATAATACAGAATATTGCCTACACAGATACAGTTACACATATTATAAATATGTTACACTAATCACCATATTCTAGGTTAGTATGTATATGCCGGAACCCGGCACCGAAAGCGAAAAAATTATGCCAAGACGGTGGCCGCGATGTGATCCACGCGCACTTTTTTCAAATCTTAATCTTTTTTTCAAATCTTTTTCAAATCTTAACTACCTCGCTTTATGGGAAGGTAGTCAAGTCTGTCGGGGGTCCAGGGAGTTCCTTCCTAGGTTATACCTGAGCCCTCGGCCATAGACACCCGTGACGGTACATCGTGTGGTTTTAGTCGGTTCGATTCCGACATACCCACTTCGCCGAGTATTAGCTCGGTGCGGTGGCACCCGAGGGGGATTCCACACGTTTAAAAAAAAAACAAAAAGAAGGTTAGTATGTATAAACTTGATGTGATACTACTATGACCTCATATTGCTACCCTTAAAGCACTTAAGTGTGACACTAGTGTTAAAAGGATCATCATGCAATCATTGATATCCGTGGTATCAATCCAGTTGAGCCGGCCCATACGTGCCGAAGCATGGCTCTCCCACGATATATATACTACTTTACTATTAAAATAAAACTCTTTTTAACGGATACTATCGCGATTTATTTGGTTTTATTTTACTATTTACACTGATCCCGACGTTTCAGTTTCTTTTCAGCAGCCATGGTCACGGGTAGACTAAGATGGTGGTCGTCTCATGTTTCGAAGTGCAAAGTTATCTCAAAGTACCCGGAGTTTGTTGATTGTTGATGTTACTATTTACGCAGAATGAGCTCAAAGTGTCTTGAAGCGTTGCTGTGTTTTGTATTTTCTTGGATTTGAGTAAGTGAATAACCGGATCCCAAGCTGGTGGTACCTTCCAACCATCTTCTCTATTCAAATTAGGGTGTTTTTTAATTTCAATAGCCTCACGGAGCATCCTTGGTAGGAATCGGTGTTCTTTCGCGAGTACCTGTGGTTTATCGAAACGCAGGTAATGGTTGGTCCCTTGTTGCACGTGTTCACACACAGCAGACTTCATCGAGCGTTGGTGTTTTATGTCAGCAATGTGTTCTTTGACGCGGGTGCCAATGCTTCTCTTGGTTTGACCAATGTACGAGAGCCCACAGTCACAGTCTATTTTATAGACCCCTGCATCTTGTAGAGGTACTTGGCACTTGACAGATGGTAAAAATTGACTTATCTTCGTTGGCGGCTTGTAGTATGTAATGATTGAAGCTCGTTTCAAGATGTAGCCAATCTTGTCAGTAACTCCTCGTACATACGGTAGAATGGCAGGCTGGCGCTCGACAGTGGCTGGCTTTTCTTGGGATCTGTGACGGAGGCGCGGTAGTGGGAGCTTGTTGTCTTGCAGTACGTGCTTGACATGTGCCAGCTCAGCGTCCAGGTGTTTCTTGTCACAGATCCCACGGGCTCTCTGAAACAAAGACATCCCCACGGTAGCTAGCTGTTTTGGATGGTGGTGAGATTCACCGTTTAAGTACCTATCAGTATGGGTCTTTTTTCTATACACAGTATGGCTTAAAGTATTGTTAGGATTTCTGATCAAAAGTACATCTAAGAAGGCTAATGAATTATTTGCCTCTAATTCCATAGTAAATTTTATGTTGTTATTAATGGAATTAAGGTGTTCTAGGAATGCATTTACACTATCTGTTGGTAATATTGTAAAAGTATCATCTACATACCGTTTATAAAATCTAGGTGTGATGGCGGCAGTCTGCAGAGCTCGAGCCTCGAAGGCCTCCATATAGATGTCAGCAACAACGGGCGATACATGGGAGCCCATTGCCACGCCATTGATTTGTTCGTAGAACTTATTGTCCCACAACAGATAGCCAGTTGTTAAACAGTGTTCGAGTATTTCTGCAAATTCCTCAGGCATGATGTTCTCTAATAACTTCCTCCTAGTTATTTCTACACAGTCATGTACAGGTATGCATGTAAATAATGACTGTACATCAAAACTGACCATTGTTTCTTTGTTAGTGAGATGTAGGTGTTTAATCTCACTCACAAAATGGTAGGAATCTCTAACATACGCTCTTGTGTTGCCTCTAAGTGGTGAGAGTACCTTAGCTACGTGCTGAGCCAGTCTGTAGGTTGGTGTGTCGATCTGACTCACAATAGGACGTAGGGGGCCTTTTCCTTGTGTATTTTTGGTAACCCATACAGTTTTGAAGGTTTTGTACACGAAGGTATTAATGTTTTTACGTCAATTTGTAATTTATCGGAGTATTTATTGATGATGTCTCCGGTTTTCTTCAATATTTTATTCGTGTAGGGTCTGTCTTGACCTCTTTACACGTAGTTTCATCCGACAAAATATTTTCAATTTTTGTTTGTAATCTGACGTATCCATCACGACCGTGGCGTTTCCTTTGTCTGCACGGAGTACTGTGATTTCTGGCCTAGCTCGCAAGTTCTTCAGTGCGATGAATTCCTCCTTGGAAAGGTTAGATTTGAGTGCTTTGCTTAGACGCAAGACCGATGAAACATCCTGGCGTATAGCCTCCAAATTTTCCTTCCTCATGTTATTCTTCACTAGGCAATCCTCAATATTGCAAATAATGGTTTCGTACGGTATTCTACACGCGAATGTTACACATTGAAAAAATTTTTTTTTATTTCAATGTGTAACATTCGCGTAAACTTTCGACAATATCATACTACTTTACTACTTTTGTTTTACTTTACTAAAACAAACGTATTATTAAAATAAATTTTGTTATGATTGCCTTAGTGACTCAGTATTTCTGCGTACGGAATGCCTCGCAGAGGTCTCAGATTTAATCCCCGGGTCAGGTAAATCAGTGATATTCGGTTTTTATTCCAAAAAATACAAGCCTACCGTATAAAACCACTCAATTTAATTAAGTAATAAATATTAAGATTCCAAATTATCGATTTTCAACTGTGACTTAAAGAAATATTATTAGTTACATTAGATTTTACCTGCAGATAGTCAAGTCCGTTTGAAAGATTTCGAGTGAATGTTTATTTTCAATCGTAGGATATCATAGGAGAACGCAGAGCGCCGATATCTATTGTTTGGTGATCCCAGACTAATCGGTAGCCGGTTCTTGGCTATGCCAACGAGCTATTTTGCCCCTGCTATGTTTCAGGGGATTAATTATAATAATAACTTCACACACCTCACATACGGCCGTATGATCCCAAACTAGGCATAGCCTGTACATATATGACCAGACTGCTGATAAATATACTTATATATATATTTCTAAATACATACATATTATAAACTAGCGGCCCGTCCCGGCTTCGCACGGGTGGACATTTTTTTTTTAACATTTTAGGATAAATAAAGATAATTTTACTTATCATTATGCTAATTAAAACACACATGACTCAATTTGTCTACATTTTCAAAATTAAAAACAAAGACTTCAACCTTTAAACTAATCTCCTTTGAACTTATAAACTTTCGCGTTCCATGATATAATTATGTGTTTACGGGAATTAACGCGATCACGAAAAGGCATTACATACCTCTGAATTGCCTGACGTTTCGACCAGGTTGGACTGGCCGTGGCAGGCTGGCTGGCTCAGCGGTGCACGCCCTCCGTCGTCGGGATCGTGAGGTAGAAGGTTCTTCATCCATCCGCACATTTTCGATATTTTTAATATTTTCGTTTCGCCATGTACCATCACGTATTATACTAACAGTGTCCCTATTCTGTAAGGAAACCGATGTGTCCCTGTTCTGTTATTCACCCGACTGCGTATAAAAGCGAGGTGGCATGTTTTTTATCACTGGATTATCGCTTCACGTACAACTCTTAAGTAAAAGCAGGCCTATGCCACTCGATGTACTTACGTGCGCTAAACACCTCCCGGCTGCTCGACCGCTGGCGGACCTAATACGCAGTCTCGCGCAGTGGGTTGCCGAGAGCTGCATCGAGCGCTCACGTTTTTATTTTTAAATTTTAAAGTACAAAAACGTAATTCGAAATCGTATTGATATACTTATATATAAACTTTAAATACAGTCAAATTCACGGTGAAAATTGACATGGTTTCTGATAGTTTATGTGCTGTATCTGGATGTAGATCCAGTAATGTATGATGATATATTATAGTAGTATAATGATGTAGTTTTTTCTTGTTTATTTTCATTGCTGTTTTGGTTTCTTGAGACTGTGAATTAACTGTTCTAATAATTTATTGATGTTTCTCGTTAGAGGTTGGGTAAGCGAGGTCGCGTGGCTTTGGTGATAAGTTTTTCGTAGAAGCGCGTATTTGTTGTTAAGTGATGAATTAGAGATTTGGTTATTCGAGATCACCTGGCTATGGCATTAAGTTTTTCGTGGTAGCGTGTATTCGTTGTTAAGTGTTTCGTATAAGTAAAGTTACGGGGACGTGGTATTCAGTGTTACATTTTTCTAAGTCGGGTAACACATCCGATTTTATGTGTAACAAAACTTCACTTAATCAACATAGGCTTTTTTTATAAAAATATAGATATTAAATATTACATAGAAAGAGGTAACCCTAAACTCACTTACGGCAACGCAACCGTGCGCTATTGCGAGGCAATAATAATCGTGTTTTAACAACATTTAAGATCATTTTCGCAAGCGGCGGTCGGCGCTCGGAAAGAGTAGGTAATTAAAACGGTAGGTATGGACGTTTTTGTAGGGAGTGATTTATCTGTTACGTAGTAACTACTTAGTAATCTGTGGTAAAAATGACGTTCCGTGGAAACTCAATCCAGTGATTGGTACTCGCTTCGAGTGCATGTTCTGCAATCGCTGATTTGCTAATCTGTCGGTTCTTCACAACCAGTCAGCCTGTGACCACAGCCAGTGCAACCTGGTCGAAACGCCAGGCAATTCTGAGGTATGTAATACTTTTTCGTGATCGCGTTAATTCCCGTAAACACATAATTATAATTTTCATTGAAATTAATTAAAATTTAATTTTTTTGAACGTTTAGAAAAGCACTCTTTCCTTAAGTCGATGCCAACCATCGAGTAAGTTTGTCCCTGGGATTTACTTATTGTAAGGGCAAACGATATCTTTACTGGAAACTGTAACCTTTTAAAAGATATAGGTAAATCCGTCGGTATCATCGGGATCCGCGGAATGTGAGCGAGCTGACCGGCCGCGGGGCCCGTGATGAAAGTTGTTACAATCACGTTGTCTCTTAATTCCTTTATCAAAAGTCTTGTACCATTACGTCCATTACATATACTGGGAGCACCTACTTTTAATTTTAGTTCGTGGGGTGGCAAGCTGGTATGATTGAGGGAATTTAAAAATTCTTGTGGGTGCACTGTATCTTCGATGTTGCACACGGTGTCAACAGATTTGTAACATTTAAAATCACCGGGTACTTTTTTCATAACCATATTGTTTATCTCATTTACTGAGTCGTTTCTTGGTGACAAAATCGCTCTCGAACAGAGCCAATGGAAATTTGTTTCTGCAAGGTTTTCGATGTCGGGATAGATTGTGTCTATAAGAATTTCTAGACTGTGAACAGTTTGAGCCTATTCATTATCCAACAATACTTAGGAACTGTTTGCAATTGGAGTGGGTAATTTTCCGTCCCCTAATTTAAGTATTATTTGTGAGAAATTGCCAAAGCGGCTAATACTTATTTTGAATTTCGTAATATCTTTTGAATGGAATGTCCGATTTCAATAATTCAAAAAGTCAAAGTAATCAACAGGTATTGAAACAGTCTTAAATTCGAAATAATTTATTTGGATGGTCTGATTTTGATCGGCATTCCTATCAACTTTTAAAATTTAAAAAAGTAGTTATAGTGACATAACTACAATAGTTGGACATATGGTCTCGCGAAATTTTTTGTAGATATTAACATGTTCTATAATATTATAGAACATTTTTTTGTTCTATCATCAATACTTTCCGCAGCGCATGTGATGAAAGACATTTTATGGCTAATTTTTTTACACCTTGCGTTGGTTTTATTAGGGATTTCGATTTTTTCTAGTAATAAATATAGCCTATGTTACTCGTGATAATGTAGCTTTCTAACGGCAAAAGAATTTTTGAAATCGGTCCATTAGTTTTTACGTTTATTCGTTACATACAAAAATACAAATCTTTCCTCTCTATAATATTAGTATAGATATGGATAAATTACACCCAGACACAGAACAAATGATCATGATCATCACACAATTATTTGTCCTGGGTGGGAATCGAACCCACGACCGCTCAGCGGTCAGGGTCACTAACCACTAGACCATCAGGCCAGTCAAGGATATATACATACATTTATAAATGCGGTTATAGAACAAGAAGATCCAAACTTTTAAACTTTCGCGTGCCATGATAATATAATTATGTTAACGGGAATTAACGCAATCACGTATTTAAAAAGTATTACAGTACCTACAGGGTTGTGACCACGTCCAGTGCAACCTACCTGGTGGAAACGTTAGGCAAAGCAAAGATATGTAATACCTTTTAAACACGTTATCGCGTTGATTCCCGACAACATAATAATATTAGAATAGAATAGAATATTTATTTAAAGCATCTATAACTTAGTTGTTAGTTTAACTTAACACTTTGTTAGTATTACAGTATTTTACTATATTAAATGCATGACAGACACTATCACCAAAAAAAATTACATCTAAGCTAAAATATTGACAGGTAACCGACCGTGAAGTTTTTTTTACATTTATGTGATATATACATTAGTGTGAACTCTTATGTTACACCGTGACTAAACAAAGCTCAGAACTAAACATTTATTTGCTGCGGGGTTGGAACTTAGTATTGACTGGGCGTAATCTGTTAGGTATACCGAGGGGGCCAATAGTTTTTAGGAAGCGGCACTGACTGACTGACTACATCGAGGCGTTAGGTCGTCACAGTTGTTTTATCGCGATTTTCTGCGAGAACATCTCGCGCAAGGAGGAGGTGAATCCGGTAGAAAAACTTCCAGGCGGAACTGTTTCGCGAATTGCTGTATTCCGAAAAAAACGCGAAACAAGTCGCGGGCACAGCTAGTTATTAACATTATACTAACATTACTAACAATAATGTTATAAATAACACATAGAAAAATAGAATAAGAGTTTGAAAAATTAACCAAAAATCACTCTTTATTTGTGACGTAACATATTGTCATCGCGCTGTAGGCGCGATGGCCTCCGGCCGCCCGGCGACGCGATGATGCGCGGCCTTTATAATAATAATCTTTATTTGCCAAGAACATTGTCATAAAGATGGTACAAATGTGTCTTACGACTAGATGCAGAATGTTTTGCCTAAATTGGGCAGGCAAAATGAAAAACTTAATGTCTATGTCTAGTGCAATTTATTTTGTATCGTTAAGTATTCTGTTACGGAATAAAAGCTTTGAAGTAAGTACCTATGTACAATACGATTTTGGAAACAAACACAATTTATTCAAGCGTGCAAATATTAAACTACTGGTCAAAACATATTTGTTTATGAATTATTAAAAAACTTACATATGTTTTATGTACTTTTCTATGTCTGGAAAAATAGACGCAGGCAGTTCAGCCACTCAAACCAGAAAGGAGCTGCCAAAACGTTTCTGAACGAACTTCTGTCTGCATCTAGTCGTCCGATGAAGGAATGCAAAAGGTTCAATTAGTTCGAAGAGAGCCTTCGCACACTCACTAAAGTGAAACCTATAGAAAACCGATAAGAAGGCGACTTTGCGACGATGCTCAAGATTATGCAGTGCCCTATTCGTAAGCACATCGTCGTTGATAAGCTTACGGGCTCTTCGGTCGACAGAGTCCAGTGCTTCGGGTTGACATTTTGCTGAGCCATCAATGAGATGACTGCAGTAACACTCGTTGCAAGATCAAACCTGAGCTGTATAAAGATTAAGCAGCTATTCAGAGCTGAAGTTCCGCAGGACCTTCGAAATGACTCCCAATTTCTTGGAAGCTGTATACGCTATGGACTCGATTTGTTGCCCGAAGTTAAGTTTCCACGTTATACCCAAAAGCCCTAGATGTTCAGTAATCGGTAAGGAAACACCTTGGAAAGTGGGTGTAAGTTCGAAAGCCCCCTTTTTCACCGAAAAGAAATATGCCTGTGTTTTAGAAGGGTTAAAATTAACAAGATTGCCTTCACCCCAATTAACTCGTTCAATCATGGACTCTCTCAAAGACTGGATTTTTTGTGAACTTGCTCGCGCATTGGACATATATCTCTCTACAACGGTGCTGTCATCGGCATAGCCAATAATGCCAGGCATTAAGAGATCATTAATATTTCACCCCAAAACGGTGTAGAACACAATTATCATATGAAACCGGACTAGGACATAAGGCCGTAATTCCGAAAACATAAGGCCTAATTCCGGAAACATTACGCGGTAAAGTTATACAGGAGTTACATAATTCGCACTTAGGTATTGTAAAAACTAAAACACAGGCTAGGCATGGCTTTGGTTCCCAAAGGCAAACGCAGCCTTGGAACCAATGATTAATTCCTGTGAGATATGTCATCAACTGTATCGTCACTGGCGCGAGCCCCGTTATCTGCGTGGCGATACCCGTTAGCACCGTTTCATAGGTTACATATCATTTTTTATGTCCTATAAATAATTAAATGTTTTAGGCAATAATAGACGCATACACTAAATGGGTTGAAGTGCACGACGTAAGCTTTTCTATAACTATAGTGACAATGGTACTATACCGCGTTTACCTCTTTCGAGTTTAAAAATTTCTGTTCGCTAAATAGCATTAGTCATTTGACGTCACCAGCGTACAGCCCATCGAGTTATGGACAATCAGAAAGCTTTGTTAATAATAATAATAATAAGAGCCTCGACCAACACCTTCAGAGGCTCACGTTAGGCAGCTGGATCAAGAGCCTAATGCAGAAGGCAGTCCTTCTCGACACGGCACGCATAGTGAGGAGGTTTCTGTCTCTGGAACCCTAACCACCGGTAGCTTGGTCCCTGTACCCGATACCGGTGGGACACTATTTTTTATATTTTTAAATATATTTTTTTTTTATAATAATGTATTTAAAAATGTAATTTATATGTTTTGTAAAAGTTAATAAAGAGAATAATAATAATATTTATTTATTGCAGACTGTTAGGTTCGTAGGTTTAGTGATTACATTATTCATGAACTTATTGAACTAAACAACTTACACATATTAACAAATAACTAAAATATTATTGTTTGCAACTGAGTATGCAGGCTCACCCATCGACCGAGCATCTGACAGTCGCATCGGTCACTCACTGCCCTCAGCATGCTGTGGGAGCTAGCGCATGTTCCCTGTCGGAGAGAGGCGAATTGCTTTCGGATGATCGCATAAAAATAGTCCACCCTCGCTTCAGCAAACATACCCGATGCACTACAAAACCGTGGCAGCCCAACAAGCATTCTGAAAGCATTGTTATATTGTACACGCAGAGCATTGTATGCCTTCTGGGTTTACTTGACCCACAGACTGCAAGTGTAAAAAGTTTGACAATATGCACGAAAGAGGGCCAGCATATTACTTCGGACAGACAACGCCCTGTCCCTCTCTATATCTAAGTCGTCACTTACATTCTCGGTGACATCGTCTCGGTATGTACACTATAACTGTCCTCCTTACGCCCTGTGACCTACCTGTGGAAAGGGGCAAACGCATAGCACTCTTTCGAAGACACCACGCCGTATGTGAGCTTTAGTGGAGGAATGCCTTACAACAAAATAAATAAAACAATTACCATAGCAAATTGCAGTAAAACCGTATGCAAAAATAATGTCTACAAATGGCTACTCAATCCAAACTACATAGAAACTGAAAATATTAGTGTAGTAAGATATAAATTCATTATAATATTGTATAATGTTTCACAACCATAAATTATAATTATATTTAACATGTTAAACATACTAATAAATAGTTAATGTAGATAACATATACAGATATAGTAGATATATAATATATGGAGACCCTTATATATATATAATATTTTACATAAACACACACAGACACACACACACACACGCGCGCATACACGCACACACACACACACACACACACACACACACATTTGTGTGTCGTTATTTCTGTTGATAATCCTACTAATATTATAAACGTGAAAGTTTGTGAGGATGTATGGATGTATGGATGTTTGTTACTCTTTCACGCCAAAAGTACGGTTCATCGGTTCACCGATTGCGATGAAAACTCAATTTATGCAACATAATGTAATTTGCTGGAATAAATAAACAATTTATTTATAAAAAAAGTACATTAATCATGAGAACATATTTTCAATATGTGTGGGCTTGTGTTTACTACCAACACTCGCGGGGAGGCTCGACCTAGGGTTCTGCTTACTCTTATTTTTCCAAAAGTTTCCAAAGTCCTTGGATTTATGATTCTCCAAGTTTAATTTGTTTTTCATTATTACGACACCATTTTAATTTAATTTTGAAAACTCTTTTTGTATTACGCATTTTGTCAAAAGCATTACCGCTGATTGGTTTACCACATAGCTTCCAAACTCGAAAATCAAGTCGAGCTTCCACGTAAACTGTTTTTACATGCTTATTCCACCTGACAAAGGCTTGTACTTTCTAGGCTTATCAGCCACCGCACTACATTACGTTGGAGGATACATATTATTTTGTGATACACATCGTCTATTACAATATGATGGTCTGCCCTACCACAGTAAATATCAGCACTTGACTTAGATCTGGTAGACCTATCTCTCGTAGACCCGCACTACATAATTCCTCATATATATTTATTTGACATGGGTCACGTTGCCCCCACGTAATGTTAAAATTATCAAAAAAGGCATTTAATCTAGCGTTATAGCTTCACTTAATTAAAGTGTTTGTAGATTTAAAAAATTAAAATACCTTTTCGACTAAAGAAATTCCGTACATTCCGTCACAGGTTTCTCACCGGCTGCGTTAGTGTTTGGGCGCAAGATCACGTTTAGATTTAATGAACCCGAAAACCCCATCGGCCTCGCTCACAACCCCCACCGATAATGTTAATCGTAAACAGTGTTCCCAAATTAAGTTCAGTGGTGGAAATAATAAACAAGTGTTTAAACCCGGAGACGAAGTAATGTACAAAAAACATATAAACAATGTAAAATTTCATTGGTGCAGGGGTATTATTAGAAAGAATTGTAAGAGGTAACAAATGATACCTCTTACAGAGATCCAGGTAATATTCCGAGTGATACGGCACTTGCAACATAAACGAAACGTGAACTATTGTCTTTCACGAATTTCGTAAAATAACAGGAGCCAAAATAAGTAGAGAACCTTGAGGACAACCGCTGGGGGTTGTTAAGAACCACAGCTTGACTCCTGTTCTCTAAATACAAGCTATGTAGATGTTAGATTTCCAAATAACACATATAATACTAGTATCCCAATACATGTACGGCTGTTAAATGATTATTCATACACGTATCGTTTTTATATTTTTCAGTTCATCCTAAGATAAAAGTATTCGTAATGCAAGGAGGTCTGCAGTCAACGGACGAGGCAATAGACTCGGCAGTGCCTCTCGTCGGTATACCGATGCTGGGCGACCAGTGGTAAAATTCAAATTCAATATCTTTATTTCATCAATTATCTTCATCAGTTATTCGAAATCGTGAATTTAAAAAATTATTATTATAATTAAAAATGATAGATCAAAACACACAGAGTCAAAGCAACAATAGTTTGCTTTGTCAAATGTAAAATTATTAAAGAAAAGAAAATGGATAACATAATATCATATCTGCCTGTGTCGACCAGGTACAACGTCAACAAGTACGTCGAGCTTGGCATAGGCGAACAGCTCGACGCATACACCATGACGGCTGATGACTTAGTCAACGCAGTCAACAAAGTCATTGCACATGGAAGGTACGGTGACAATTGTTTGAGTTTAGGTTAAAACATTAAGGTTTTGCTCGCGGCTTTGCTCCCATAAAGGTTATTTTTGTATCCCTCAGGAACAGCACTTTTTTTCTCGATAAAAGGTACCCTATGTTCTTATATATTTATGTTAAAGGAATTAACACGATCACGTCATAGTTATTTCATCTACCTCTGAACTGTAAGACGTATCGACCAGGTTGCACTGGCAACAAGGCTGACAACAAGTTAAAGTAAGTATGTATCATGGAATGCGAAAGTTAAGTTAACATATTATGTCCTTTCCTGTATCCCTGACAACGTGTATCCTAAATGATTATGATGATTAGTTAAATGGTTAAGGCGGGTGAAAGTGTAACACAAACAAATAAACTCATTTTCGCATTTATAATGTTATTTATAGGTACATGCGAAATATGTTATTAGTAGGTAATTATTGATGTATGTGTACAGTTACAAGAAGAACATTGAGCGACTGCGCGATATTATGCGAGACCAGTCGGAGCGTCCCCTAGAGCGCGCCGTGTGGTGGACGGAGCACGTGTTGCGGCACGGTGGTGCGCACCTCCGCGCGCCTTCCGCAGGCACCACCTGGAGCGAGTACCTCATGGCTGACGTCATCGCTGTGTTCTTGGGCGCTGCGGTCGTAGCCCTAATGCTAATTGTATACGCGTGTCGAGTCATTGTTATTATGTGTAAACGAATTATGACAGTCAAACCTAAACAAAGTTAGCGCTGTACCTAGTTTGAGTTTAGCCATCAATGGTTATTGTTATATTAAATTCATTTCTATCATAAAGGATTTAAGGTTATTCTTTTTTTATTATTATTATTTATTACACAACACATTACAATTACGATAATGACAAATATAAAATTAAATAATGTAAGCCTGAATTGCAATCCAAAAATTTGTGGACACAGAGAAACCAAATAAAATTAACCCTAAGTAAAATAAATAAATAATTAATAATTATTCCAACTTTTGAACTTTCAATTTTGTGAACCTAGTTTCATAATTAAGATTTGTGAAAGAAAGAAAGAAAGAAAATGTTTATTTCTCCAACACAATACATTTAAATTATAGGTCTAAATAAATAGTATTGATAAACAAAAAAAAATTACACGCTCTTAATCTAATAAAAAGAATTTGCAATGTGCCAGTCAGAAAATGCCCCCGCCTTAGCATAATGCTTCTACAGTACAATACAAGTATTGCCTAAGCGCTGATTTTCAGGCAAGGGCCAAGACTACTTTACGAGAGCGAGCGTACACGTTACATGGTATAATCAAAATATTGCTACTAAAACTCAATATTTATGTAGAGTATACGCTCTGTGAGTTTTTAAACAAAAATTTAAAATGCCTATAATAAATCAATTTTAAATAGCTTTAGTTTAACTAATAATATATCATTACTTAAAATATAAATATAAAATAACAAATTACAACATAAACACACATGCACAGATTAAAGTAAGTACATTTTTTTTTCTGCGCAGCCATCAATTCTCGGCCTGTCTCGTCACTATTCCTTTGTCTATGACAACAAAGGAAAAGACGCTATTGGCGAGCCGGGTTATTTAAAATTACAAGTACTAATAACAAATATATAATGCAAGTGAAAGTTATGTTACTTACATCGTTTGTAATCCTAAAACATTACTGTAATGTATATATTTGGTAAGTATACAATGTCTAAATATTTTTGTGAAGCGTGAACGGTTTTGTGTTACTTCGCGATGTTACGCGTAATCAATCCATACTGTGGTTTAGTGTTCCAAGGTTTATACATATTACATAATTGGAAATTACTTTTAATTTATGTGCTACCTGCTAGTTATATAGAGTGTACATGCTAACGGTGAGTTAAAACGTTTCCAGTTTGACAATCCAATAAGTACTTTTTGAAAGTCTTATTGAAACTTTATACTGTTGTGTGACCTAACTGTTGACGATTTTCTTTGAACGCCATCAATTTCATCTATATTCCATGGACTGCCATATTCCAAGACACTTCTAACAAGTGCAAAGAATAAAAACAGTAACTTCTTTGGTTTTTCGAAGACTTTCGTGGATCTTAATACAAATCCAAGGAGTTGATGGGCTTACTTTGTCATAAGGTCATAATGTGCTCGAAACGAAAGCTTGCTGTCAAATAAAATACCTAAATCCTTAGCTGTATCAGATTTGCTCAGACTCTGACCATCAATCGAGTAGTCATTAACAATAGCAAACTGCTTATTACTGAGTATTATGGGAAGGCATTAGTTGATGTTAAGATACATATAGTTTGCCATTACACAAATTTGAGATGATATTCAGATCCTTTTGTAAGAGATTGCAAGCATTAGAGCTGGAGATTGTATTAAATATCTTTAAATCATCAGCGTAAAGCAAATACGAGCTCAATTCGATCGTTAGTGAAAATAATGAATAAAAGGGGCCCCAAATGGGACCCCTGTGGTACCCCGGAAGTCACTTGAGTTAGAGATGAAAAGAACTATTTTACAATGACTAACTGACTCTTTTTACTGAGGTAAGAGGTCATCCAGTGATATAAATAAGCTACCATGGATGTCATAAGAAGCAAGTTTCGCGCAGAGAAGCTTGTAGTTGACTCTATCAAACGCCTTCGAGAAATCCGTATATATAGAGTCAACCTGACTAGCTCTGGCAAAACTTTTGCAAAGGTAATCCTTACATACTAAAAGGTTTGAAACTGTTGACCGACCCTTAACACAATATTGCTTTTCGAAGATAAAAGGTTTAAAATGGTTGTACAGTTGATCGTAGACTAAAGATTCAAACAGTTTACCCACGCAAGACAACATACTGATAGGTCTTTATTTTTCACAACAGGATTTGGCATTGAGACGTGACCTTTTCTGTTATTCACCAGTGCCCAGAACTGTTTAATATTCTTACTCATGAACTCCTCAACTGAAGCAATATATTTATTCCCTGTAACATTTATCAGCCATTCGTTTGAATCTGTCGCGTAATAAAGAAAATGTGCCATAGTCTGTAGTGGATTACGGATTTTTTTTTAAATTGTGTGTAATTATTTTTCTTCATCACCTTATTAAGGGGTTGCTATACCAAATTTGATAGTTTTGAGATTTTGATATAGAGAGTGGTGTATGTATTTTAATAATCTCAAAAAGTCTGTCATAAAAAACATTAGTGCATGCGTCAACATCAGAGCACGATAAGGTATCATGATACGAAGTGAATTGCGTAGTATTGATTGGCATGCCAATCAATTCTACGCAATTCACTTCGTATACTTGCTTACACTTCGTATTCACCACGTATTGCTTGATAATTACACTTTGCAAAGTTCAGTCTTTTCTTGTTTAATGTTTTTAAATATTTTACTGTTTCAAACGATAAAGGAAATTCAAACTGTAGAGCAGGGTGGTGCCGGTTTTTTGAGCTCATTGGATCTGCCTTATCAATTTTAAAATTTTCAACAGAAGATAACATTAAATTAAGAATACGATTTTTATCATTGGTGATTTTATTACATTGGTGTAACTGACAAAGTGAGACAAATTCTTGTAAGAGCACGGGTTTATTACTATGAGTGGTATGTAATGGCTCACCAGTATCACAAGTGGCAGTTGTAAAATTGGTTGTTAAAATCACCAACAATTAGACAGCTTTCTTGGGGCAGTTGTTTAATAATACTACTTGACAATTTGAATAAAAAGTTTCTAACTTTGAACAAGTCAAATAAGGAGGCACATAACAAACACATATATTTAAATTAGGGGAATTACTACTTTCCGGTATTATAGAAACCCAGATATCCTCCATAACACTATCCCATGATGCCCGGCGAATAACATTAAACTTTTTTTTTTTTATGGCAATGAGGACACCTCCGCCCTCGGTTTTTGATGGGTTACTATCAATGCGATCTCGTCTAAAAACATTGCAACGTAAGTCCGCTACTTCTCCATATAAGATGCTTTTAGTCAGATTAGATTCTATCAGGCATAGTACGTCATAATCAGAGTTTAACAAATTTAAATAAAATTGTGTTAGTTTAGTACGGATTCTATTGGCATTTTGGTAGAACACACTAATCATCGGCAAAGTTCACTAAATCCAATAACTAGACTGAAAAAAAAAGAAAAAATACATTTAAGAGAGTTTGTTTAAATAATTAATATACATGTAGGGCAGGCCTTTGTTCGCCTTTGTGAATGTATATTTGTCTAAAATGCACCCATACGATCTTAAAACTATTTTCTCTACAGAACTTTCTAGTAGCACTGTGCACCTACCTCCTTTGCTTCTGGAGACAAATATTCGGCGATATAAATTCTGCGAGTCTCTCCCGTAAAACCTGAGTGAACCTTATTAAAACGAGTAACCGCTGATATGATAAGATCGCGGTGCCGCTGTGGAGACAGTGACGAGTATGTTTCGTGGTCTCTTTTAAGATGCATCCATTTTGGCAACACGGCGGCAGGACCTCATGTCGCGATCCGGGATATCTTTATGGCACTCACATAGTTTATTGAATAGACCCATTAAGATCTCGCTCTTAGTTTTAGGCATTTCTTGAATTTCGAAATTTAAGTCACGTGACATTTTCTCTAAAGCTGAAACTCTAGACTGCAGTTTTGCTAATGAAGATTGGGATTTTAGGAGATCAGATTGCAGCTCTTTGATTTGAGTATCCTTTATCTCCAATCTTATGTCTTTCTGTTCCGCAGACAAGTAATCAGTGGTTGAAGTAAACTCACTCGAGTTTTCGCGTCTCCGAGTTTTCAATGCGGTTCAGGGGCAGTTCGCGTTACAAACTTTTTCTTCGCGGTGTCTACTCTATATGCTAGTAATAATCTCAATGAATGTAAAGCGTCTGTAGTTTATTACTCACCACAACGTAGCGTATTAGACTCGTGGTACGTATTATACGTCAAAAACCTGAG
Organism: Euplagia quadripunctaria; assembly: GCA_963859945.1. NCBI lineage: Eukaryota > Metazoa > Arthropoda > Insecta > Lepidoptera > Erebidae > Euplagia > Euplagia quadripunctaria. The sequence continues at coordinate 77,264 of OY982568.1, read as the reverse complement.
ATTGTGTGCGGACCTCTGTGTTATTGTGTGCCATAAAAATTAAAAAAAAACAGTTTTAATTCATCACAGTTTATTGTAAACATACGTATTACAGTATCATACATTGTCGTAAATGTTCGCGAGTGTCGTTGTGGATTGAATACATAATTAGAAGCAAATAAATCTGTGTCTGTACATTACACAAATCACCTACCCTACTATCTTAATTATATAGGGTACTCGAAAAACATACAAGTGAGGCATAACAGTGACTGTGAAACGGTGTACAGGTACGGGGGTGCACACCCCCGTACCTGCATCGTTAACGCGCTGCTCTATGATTAAGTGCCCCATAAAATTATAAAAACAAAAATCCATAAAACCATTTAAGCGAACGCCATCTACCAATAAGCCTACGAACCACAAACCCGTAATCAATACTTGATTACTTGTTGATCATGACTAAGTGCGGCGGATGTGCTCGCTTCTTGTCGCTGACGGACGCCGCTAGGTCCTGTAGTGCATTTTTAAAAAATGAGGGTAAGATAGTGATTTGTGCGAGAAGCTCCAAAAAGATGTTTCTCAATTTTAAAAAACGACACTGTTTATTTTTCTAAATTACTGTTTTTTCCACTCTCCGACTTTAATATACTTTATTTCTCATACAAAAAGTTGGCAACCCTTGTTGCAGTTCACATTTATTCGTCAGTTTATAATAGCGCGAGTATGAATTCAGTTCAGAATCATACGGTGAAATCTATCATAGATATCATTATGAACATTTTTACTATTACAACGAAAGTCTACAATTACAGGAGCATTAGAGACAAAAGGTATCTGCCTGCTACCTGTAACTGTTTGTATCTTATGAGAGCCCTTTAATCGGCAACACGTTTTATAATATGCGCTCCAATTTAATACTTTTGTATAACATATTATGTTATCCAAAAGTATTAAATAACTACCTACTACAATAAATACCTCAATCCGTGCCGCTCTCAACATGTTTTACATTTCAGTCGCTCTTACTATATTATTTTCTAGCCTTATTATAGATGGTCCTAATTTAATTTCGTGTTTTAAAATAATCCTGTAGGTAGGTATATAGGTATCAAACATATTGTGTGAGAGAAGCAGCCGACAATTCGCCTTGCTTACTACAAACGAATACGCGGGCAGTCCACACCTACAAAGTTCGTCACCTTTCCTAAATGTTATGGGTTCATTATTTACAGTTTAATAGACTACATTTATTACAACATTCACCCTGGCCAAACACTCTAAACCTGATTTAGTACAATTTCTATATAACATTGTATAGAATATATTTAAGCAACATTTATTATTTGTGTTAAGAAGATAACTATTATTTGTTATTAGCACAGCCACGCGGCGAGTAAAGAATAAAGACCCAAAGTATTTTTAAATTATATTGACAAAATAAGTAATAACTAAAATAATTATTGCAACTTATTTTTAAAGGATTTAACAGATCACTAACATCTAGCAATAATGTAATTTAACATAAAAAAATAAGTGTGAAAGCTGTGTGGAGTTATTATTATTAATATATTAATAATGTAATAAAAATAAAATTTAAAAAAAAAAATACATTATTAAATACTGCTATCACCGACGTAGTGTGGCTTTTTCCCCATCGGTTACGAAGTAACTATTATCTTATCTGTGCCCTCGGGCACTATAAGTACATCTTGGCAGTGCTCCGAGTGTAAAAAAAATCAGGCCACTGATAATAATCCTGAAACGCCAGTAAGGGGTTCTGGGTCTTATACCCTTGATGCTTCGGAGACGCCGTTAGGAAATATACAGCGGAGCCCATCTTCACCCAAGAACCCATCTCCAAATATCTCCGAGACCACCCAAGATATAACAGCTGACATTAATTCAGAATTGAGAATTTTTAGAGACACATTACGCTCTTTAAACAAAGACCTTCAGCTGTTCGGAGAGGAGATGCCAGAGATAAGAGCATCCCTTAATGCCTGTAATGGGCAGCTGAACACATTAGAAGGCAGGGTCAGCGCTCTGGAGCAGCAGAAGCCGGCACCTTTAGACCGGACGGCCCTGGGTGACATTGTCGAGGAAATGAAGCAGGAGCTTAACGATCGCGACCAGCTATTATTGGCGAACGATGTCGAGATCGCCAATCTCCCGGAGGCAGGCGAAGAAAATCCTATCCATACAACCTTACAGATAGCTGTGAAGTTGGGAGTACAAATGGAGGAGAGGGATATCGTCAGCGCCGAACGAGTATAGTCTCGACTAACGCCGCGGGCCCCGAACCCCGACCCCGTCCACTTGTTGGGCGACTAGCGCGGTGCGAACTGCGCGACCGGTTATTGACGAGCGCGCGTGTGCGCCGCGGCACTACAACTGCTGATCTAGGTATGACCGGCCCACCGCGGCAATTCTATGTAAACGAGCGCCTAACAAAGTTGAATCACGAGTTGTTTCGTAGGATGCGAGACGTTTGCCTTCACCACGGGTGGAAGTTTGTTTGGTGTAGACGTGGACGCATCCTGGCACGGAGCAAAGAGGGGGACAAGGCTGTCAATATACAAAATGAGGCGGACATTGCGCGTATCTTTGGCAGCAGCACGCAATAATTGTAATAATAATATTATATGATGTTATAATGTTATACCTATGTATTTTTAGGCTTGAACTTTTAAACTATTTTTATGTTTCTCTGAATTCTAATATTACTATGTTCGTGCTCTGTATACAGCTCTGTAACAGCTTAATTTTATGTGCCTATTTTACGCAGTACCTTGTTTGTTTTGTAGGGATATTTTACTATTTTAACATTACGGCGCCGGTCCGTTATGTGTTACAGTTATGCAATATCGCAAACTTGCTTTTGTACTCTCAGTTTATGTATATTATCCTTCCTATAAATGTGCCAGAGCATGTTTTTCTTACACTAAATATGATATATGAATATAATTCACTTGTTCGCTGCCCTACGATTGAGGAGTCTACAAATAATAAGAAGTAATGCTCGAAAAAAAATTTACTGTTGGTCTCTTTGGATAAATTTCAACCATACTTAGCAAAGTATAGGCCCTTCAAACATATTAATAATGATGACCTAAGTGAAAGTTTGACCCGCGTTGATTGGAGCTATATTTTGTCCTTAAGTTCAGTGAATGAGATAGTTGATATATTTAACAGTTGTATAATAACGGTATTTGACGTTCATGCGCCAATTAAGACCTGCCTTATTAAAGAACCGTCTTATCCCTTTGTAACCGATACAATAAAATATATGATGAGATTGAGAGATAATGCTCTGAGTGCATTTCATAAATGTAAGACTGAGAGCAAAAAAGAATATTATAAGTGTTCAAGACAGATTTATTTTGTACAATTTACGTCGGTTCTCGATAGATAGCGTAAGGATCGACTTAGATGACGCTATGGTTTCGTTACCGGAAAGTGCATATTAGGTTAAACTATTTTATTATGTTTGAACAATTACACAGATCAAAATACGAGTTGGTGTTTTATTTTAATACCTCCAGCTTAGTATACCACAATAGTTCAAATTGTTCCACTTGAAGTGACGGCTAGCCTGCCACTTTAACATTGGTCCTACCGAGCCGGATAGGACATTTTTGACGACAACGGTCTAGCGATAGACCGGCCCGTACTCGCAGTGGATCGCTGCGCATAAAGAGTACGGGAAACAGCACTGCGGTGCTGCAGTGACGCGCGGTTGCGCGATTGACGGAGTTCAGCGCACACGGCGATAAGCACAGTAGTCGCCACAGAGGGCGCCACAAGGAAGATTGAAAGTGAGGATAAGTGAAGTGTCAAACTGTGAGTACATTTTTATTGTCAATACAAGTTAGTGCCTTTAGAAAAATCAACAAGAGTTGGAGTCAAGCAATTCAGTACCTTATTGCTACTAAGCATTTAAAATAGAAGATTTGGAATTAGAAGTTGGACTTAGAAAATTATGTTTAGTTTTAGTCACTTGTAATTTGTGCATGCTAGTTCATAAGGACTTAGAATAATTTATAAAAAACGGGGGAACCGTGAATCTATGCCGGTTGGTCGCCGATAGTAAAGGGTTTAGTTAAACACTTGTAATTTTTTAGATTCGCAGTTGGGACTTAGAATTTTTTAGTGATTGAACATCTTTGTTGGTAACAAATATTAGACACTGTGCTTCCTAGAAAGTAGTCAAACATATATATATTCCTTCCTAACTTTAGTACAAATTTAATTATACATTTAGATTGTAGCAAAACTAGTTTAGTATTCTAAGCTTTATATAGTTGCGTTAGCTATTAGTAGATACTTTTTTGCTTATTATCCATTTTTGCAACCAATACCTAGTTGCAAAGTTTGCTATATTTATTGTAGTTGTTGTTTTTTTTGTAGTATTGAACTTACTATATTTATTAGTAATTGTTGTTAGATGCCTTTTTATGCTTATATTTACAAATTAAGTTGTATCTATTTTAAGCATTAGGTACTTACCTACATGCGTTTTGAACCTTATTTTTTTGTGTTTGCTTTTGCTGCCTATATTTACAGGACTTGTTTGCTTTAATTTTATTTTATAAGCCGCAGTTTTACACAATATAATATAATGGAAGGATTGATTGGTATTTTGCAACGAATACAAACTACTATTCAAAAAGGGTTTCTGAATTTTAAGAAGAGTCCGAAAGAAAGACTTACTTTAGAATACATTGAAACAAGACAGGAACTTTTAGAACAACATTGGGCAAAATTTGAAGAAACTCACTGTAAATTTCATGAAAAATATAGTGCTGATGAAAAGAGTAAAGAGGTAGATGAGATTTATGATTTTACTGAAGATAGTTATATTAATTACAAATCATTAATGAAGTCACTACTAAATAAATTACCTGTAAAAGTGTCAACACAAAGTAAAGCCGAGGAATCATGCAAAAAATCTAGTTCTTTTGTTAAATTGCCAAAGATTTCGATTCCTACATTCTCTGGCAATTACACAGAATGGACCACGTTTAATGATCTTTTTAAAGCATTAGTCCATAAAAACGAATCCCTAAATGATTGTCAAAAACTACATTATTTAAAAAACCATCTCACTGGAGAAGCCGAGCAATTAATCAGACATACCCCAATAAGTGACGCTAATTATGCTCAATGCTGGGACATTTTAGAAAAGCGTTATAATAATAAAAAATATTTATCAAATTGTGTTCTGAAACGTTTGTTTTCCCAGAGGTGTTTACACTCAGAGTCAGGTACCGGTCTGAAGGAATTGTTTGACACTACCAATGATTGCTTAAATGCACTGAAGAATTTGAACGTTGATGTGTCTACATGGGACATAATTATCATTTACATAGTCGCTACTAAATTAGATTTTGAAACTCGTAAGCAGTGGGAGTTAAGTGTTGGCCCCACTACCGGTAACGAATTGCCAACGTTTGAACAATTTAAATTATTTATCGAGAATCGTTACCGCGCATTGGAGTTCATAGAACCAAATAAAGCTTCAGGTCATCAGGGTAAAGAATCAGTTGGTTATAGTTCAAAGGCTTTATTGGTTACGAGTACATCCTCTCTGCGTTGTGAATACTGTAAAGAGTCCTCACACAAACTTTGTTTTTGCAAAAAGTTTGCCAGGCAACCCGTAGACAGTAGACGTGACTTTGTGGCTAAGCAGAACATTTGCTTCAATTGTTTAGGCAGTAATCATATTGTTTATGAATGCAAAAAACCTACTACTTGCAGAGTTTGTAAGAAGCGTCATCACTCTCTGTTACATCCCAACCCCGTCAATTTCAATAGCCGTGGAAATGATTCATTAGTAAAGCCATCTAACACAGAATCTAGTAATGCCCCACATGATGCACCCATAGTGTCATGCCTGTCTACAGGCACCGCCCCCAAGCCACGACAGGTTTTATTAGCCACAGCGCTAATAAAGGCCGAGTCTAAGTCAGGTCATCAGCAAACAGTCCGGGCCTTGCTCGATCAAGGCTCACAGGCTTGCTTTATTACAGAGGCAACCGTGCAACTACTAGGACTGAAAAGGATTCCTATACAAGGGATTATAACCGGGTTAGGTAATAGTGGATCAACTCTAGCTAAATTCATGGTACACGTAACAATTCAGTCACGCGCTGATCCAAAATTTATACTACAGTTGAACGCTTATGTACTAAATAAAATAACAGCTTACCTACCTGAACGGGTTATTAATGCAAACAATTTCGACTGGATCAAGACCCAGGGTTTATATCTCGCAGACCCACAGTTCAATGTGCCGAACAAGATTGACCTTCTATTAGGTGCGGATATTTACAGCCACATCATACAGGAAGGTATAGTTAAATGTCCCTTGGGCACTTTGATTGCACAGAGCACTGCCTTAGGGTGGGTCCTGTCTGGTGCAGTTAATGCTGTAAATACTGAGAAGTCAACAACAAGAAATATAAGTGTCATGCACGCTCAGATCAATAAAGATGATATTCTCAAGAAGTTTTGGGAAATAGAGGAACCTGTAAGAACAAAGACATGGTTTACTCCCGAAGAAGAAAAATGTGAAGAGTTGTATAAACAGACGACGAAAAGATGTGATGACGGCCGTTATGTCGTAAGGCTACCGTTCCGAGATATTGATCCTCCATGTAAGGCAGGCAATTCACGAGGTATAGCGGAGGCTAGATTTAGGTCGCTATAAAAAAGATTAGGAAAGAACATAGAATTAAAGAAAGAATACACAAAGGTAATCCAAGAGTATCTGGATTTAGGTCATATGAGAGCAGTCAAGAACAATGATAAGTTAAGGGGAGAAGCAGTTTATTTGCCCCATCATGCCGTTATAAGAGAGGACAAAGCCACTACAAAGGTCCGTGTGGTATTCAACGCCTCTGAGAAAAATAATAAAGGTATATCATTAAATGATACTTTAATGGTTGGCCCAACGCTTCAGGCGGATTTGTGCCATACAATTCTAAGATGGCGCCATCATGCAATTGGACTCGTAGCGGACATTATTAAAATGTATCGTCAGGTTAAGATAGCTGAAGAAGATTCCATGTTTCACCTTTGTAGGGGCATCCAGGGAGTTGCAACAGTTGACTTCTTATCAGTCCGAAATAGCAAAGCAACTTGAATCCAATGGCATGGAATGGCATTTCATTCCCCCACACGGACCCAATTTTGGTGGGTTGTGGGAAGCAGGAGTGAAATCCACAAAGTTTCACTTAAAGCGTGTTCTAGGGGAATCAACACTGACTTACGAGGAGCTTAGTACTCTTTTAATTCAAGTAGAGGCTTGTTTGAATTCGCGGCCTATTAACGTAATCAACACATCTGATCCCGGTGCTCCGATGCCATTAACTCCGGGTCATTTTTTAATCGGTGAACCCATAATAAACGTGCCTGACTACACGTATGAAAAGTCAAATGTTAATTCTCTATCGCGATGGCAATTTGTGCAGCGAATGTTGGAGTCATTCTGGAGGCGGTGGTCCTCAGAATACTTAGCAAATCTCATGCACCGATATAAGTGGTCAAAACAAGTGTCAGAACCTAAAATCGGTGACGTTGTTTTAATTAAGGAAGATGATTTGCCTCCTAGTCGTTGGCTATTCGGTCGCATAGAACAAAAACATCCTGGTTATGATAACCTTACCCGTGTAGTCACATTACGCACAAAGTCTTCCGTTTTGAAAAGACCAACATCGAAGATATGTATATTACCTATTTGTGCTGAATGAATTATTGTTTTATATTTTTAACCAATTTTTAAATCAACTTTTGCAACCATTCACTGTTTTAATTTTTAGATTAGATATAAGAGCGATCGAAGACTGTAACTTTTCCAATTAAAATACACATTTGTAAAAATTTTGTAAATCAGTTTAGAAGGACATTTCCTTACTAAATGCCCTTGGTGGGCGGTATGTTCAAGACAGATTTATTTTGTACAATTTACGTCGGTTCTCGATAGATAGCGTAAGGATCGACTTAGATGACGCTATGGTTTCGTTACCGGAAAGTGCATATTAGGTTAAACTATTTTATTATGTTTGAACAATTACACAGATCAAAATACGAGTTGGTGTTTTATTTTAATACCTCCAGCTTAGTATACCACAATAGTTCAAATTGTTCCACTTGAAGTGACGGCTAGCCTGCCACTTTAACAATAAGCAGTTGAAATCCATTGTGACGGCTTCTCTCTACCGTGAAAAAGTAGCATATTTTGATTTTAACATTAATAACAAAATTAAAAATCCTAAGACACTATGGATAAATTTAAAAACAACCTTACTGCCGAACAGACGTGCCAACGATCTTCCATCTCATTTCTCTGACCCAGATTTAATTAATCGCCACTTCCTTAACGTCCCTGGTAACCCATCAGTTAGTATATCAACAATGACGTTCTTTGAATTTAATAGTCACGGAGAATACGTTTTCGCTCTTTCAGCTATTAGCGACGAAGTCGTATCTAAATGTCTCTCGGTTCTTAAATCGAATGCGGAAGGTTGTGACGGTATCACATGCGAGATGTTGATGCTATCCCTTCCTTTCCTTCCATTAGCTGCTATCACACATTTGGTGAATGCCTCCATAAAGACGGGAACCTTCCCCGATATCTGGAAAATCGCTAATGTCAGGCCGCTGCCAAAAAACACTAGTTCGGTTGATGTAAAAGACTTAAGGCCTATAAGTATACTGCCGTGTTTGTCAAAAGTTATAGAAAATGTAGTTTGCGCTCAGTTGTCCGATTATTTAGAAAAAAACGATATTATACCAGAGGTTCAGTCAGTGTTCAGAAAGGGTCGAGGGATCGCTACTGCCTTACTTGACGTGACTGATAACATCCTATTAGCACAAGACCAGAGCATGTGTACGTTGCTTGTTTTATTGGATTTTTTCCGGGCTTTCGATAGCATTAATACCTGTTTGTTACTGTCAAAGCTAAAATACTACGGGTTCGATGGTAATACAGTAAATTGGTTCCATAGCTATCTGTCAGGTCGTTATCAAAGAGTGGAACTACGTCTTAATGGGGGAGCATCAGTGGTTTCTGAACTCACCCCTGTTGAAAGGGGAGTTCCCCAGGGATCCATATTAGGACCTATTCTTTTTATTATATATTGCGCAGATATAACAAAATGTTTGATAAATTCACGATATCATATTTATGCTGATGATATTCAAGTTTATATTTCTTTTAAGTTAACTGATTATGATAAAGCTATATCAGACTTAAATGATGATTTGAACAGAATCGTACATTGGGCGGAGATAAATTAATTGGTTCTTAATCCGAATAAAACAAAATATATGATATTCGGCACTAAACTTAATCTGAACTCACTTCCCAGTTTCAACATTATTCTTATGGGACAGTCAATTGAGAGGTTGAATGAGGCCCGTAATCTTGGTTTGCTTATTGATAGTAACTTGAGGTTCGAAAAACATGTTGCTGACTTGGTCCGAAACTGATTTTATAGGTTACGCATTTTGTACAAGATAGGACCGTTTCTGTCCGTGAGCTTGCGAATACGGTGGGGTTGAGTCGTTGGTACTATCGAAATTGAACTACGCAGATACGGTGTACGGGCCGCGCCTTCTAGTCCGCACGGATCGGCTAATTCAGAGGGTTCAAAATGCTTGCACTCATTTTTGCTTTAAGATACCACCTAGAACTCACGTCACACCATTCCTAAACGACAACTTTATCTTAAAAATGAAGTCTAGGCGCAAACTTCACTTAGCATCTTTAATGTTTGGCATTGTTAAATACCACGAACCAGCTTACCTGATTCGTAAATTAGAATGGGTGTCCAATAGACGTGATGCCTCATAAAACAGCCTCTTTTAAAGGTAGTTTGGGCTATGCGGCTTCTAAGATATGGAACAACCTACCCCCGCATATAAGATTTAAATATAGATTGCGGCAGTATCTTATAGACGCACAGCGGAGTCTAGATATGGTCAATGTGAACACATCTCTTATATAGCGTAAAGCGATGCATGGTGAATGCTGGTGAGCGTTATCGATGCCCACAATTTTATAATATAATATAGTATGTACATATACAAATATAATAATGTTACGAGCCCTCTGTAAACGGAGACACCTGTCCGATGAGAGAATAGAGAACATGCCACCACATTCCACTAAAAGATTGTGCACACTTTGTATTATTTGTTTTTATAGATTTATTTAGTTATTGTGTATATAATGATCTGCGTAGGTATCTGTTATTTGCCCTGATATTTTGTTAAATTAATTAATGTTAATATGTATGTACCTATTCCCTATAGGACTCCCCCCCCCCCCCGGCTCTGAGGGCGACAACACGTACTTTTTTGCACTCGCATATAAATAATTGAAATTAGTGTAATAAGTTTAGTTTTCGTATCTCTTTATACTGTTGTGTAGCTTATTGCATGGGCTTCACGGTGAACTAACCAGTTTGTAAATCCATCACTTAACAACGAGGATATCACGGAATTATTCAACTACAAAAGCAAATTTGAATTCAATACTGCGGCGCATGAGTCATCGGCAACCGAAGCTGCGAAGTCGAGAAACGTAGTAGGGTCAACGACCGGCCGGCTCGGCAAACATCGTACCTCAAGGACACACCCCCGGCGCCCGATCGGCCACGCTCGGCAGTGCTTCTATTTAACGGGTGAGTTGGTGTACTCCTGCACACCAAAGTAACATCAATTTAAACACCGCTGCGAGACATTAACATTACTCGTTCCTAGAGTTGGGCGACGGGAAAAAATTGGGAAGGAAATAAATGGGAATAAATGGAAATATTTCTAAACTTCCATTTTGTCCCATTTCTTACCGGTAATTTATTCAAATGGGTGGGAATTTATTAGAAATATCGAGAAAAATGTAAAAATATCATTATTAGGGTAAGTAAGACAGATTTTTTTTGTATTTTTTTTTTATATTAAAGTATATGTTGGAATTGTTATTTAAATCTAAGATAATGACGAACAATGAAGAACAGTTAACGAACAATTAAAATAGCACAAAAAGATGTAAACGACTTCTCCCAGCCAACTTGAGGATATTTTTTTATTTTATTTAAAAAAATAAACTAAGTTCGAACAAAGAAAAATTTTGATCGAACAATGAAGAACAGTTGAAAGAGCAAAAAAAAATGAAAAAGACGACTTCTCCCCGCCAACTTAAGACAGCCTATAGTCCAGTCGGGATAGACATTTAAATAGAAAAAAAATTTAAACGTCCGGGTGGTGGTTCGAAGTCTACATTTCGACTTTCGGTGCAAGCCCGCCATTGGATTCGCCGCCATCTTGATTTGAAGTTAATTTTTTTTGTTTTTCTGAAATAACGTGTTAATTTGCAACTTTAGAGCAAAAATGGTAGTTTTCAAAGTTGTTGGAAATTTAATTTCCCACAAGTTTGGTTTTTGTCATTTTTACGCTAGGATCAATATTTGCAGAGTTGTACTATCAAGTTAATCAAAAAAATCATCATCAAATCATCAAAGTAAAGTAATGAATATGCTTACGACGTGGAAAAAGGAGCAAAACGCTATCTTAAATAGGATAACAACTGACATCAATGAGGTAAAAGCACAAAACAGAGCATATAAGACAAACAATACATAAGACAAACACTAAAATTGAAAAGTCCATTGAATTTATGCACCAGGCATACGAGACAATGAAAAACACCGTGGAAAAATTAGAAAATAAACGTGTAGAACAGTGTATATATATAATGGAGTTAGAAAAAAAGGTCTTGGACTTGCAACAAAATTCGCGTTCATCTGTTCTGAAATTAGAAATAGTCATCAGTTTTGAAATTAGAAATATTCCACAAACAGAAAAGGAGTCTATCGACGACCTCACTTCTATCGTATTGCAAACCTGTAATAAACTCGAAGTCTCTGTGAAACAGGCGGATCTGCGGGACATATATCGTATCCCGGGAAAAAAAGGATGAAATAGACCTATAGTTGCTGAACTTGTAACTGTTCCTCAAAAAAACCGGGTATTGCAGGCAGCTTGAATGTTCAATAAAGGGCGATCGGCAATCGAAAAATTAAATACAAGTTATATTGGCACACCAAACCCATCTATGTGGCTGATCATCTGTCAAGTAGCCTTAGACAATTATATAAAATCTTACGAGTACTTTACACTTATATACACTACCATTTAATACTCAAAACAGCACTAATAGTGCAATATAAACTAACTCGTAAACACTTACACATTTGTTTATGTATACTGTGGTCTTATTTATTATATGAACTATACATTATAGATGCCACGAATATATCCATAGCATTAGCCATAGTTTCACCCTATTGTCCATTTTATTTAATTAGTTTTTTAACATTTTGTGCGTTGGGTAACAAGTTTTATATAAAACATCTCATAAATCTTGATCTAAAATACAGTAGAAGCAAAGGTGGTTGTAGGAAATGTTTGGAACATACACATATAGACTTACGCCTGTTTCGCGGTGGGGTAGGCAGATACTACAGAATTTAATCTGAAATGGAGTAGAAGCAAAAGTGGTTATCAAAAATGGTTGCTATTGTTTTATAAGCAAACACATGCGATGTCTGCACACAACCGTTGCTGCTGTACCTATGACGGCTCTCTTTTACCTCTTAAACGTTCGATTTAAGTACATTAACAAATGAATTAGATTCTATAGGTATAACACAGTCATGCGTATGTAAACCAGAACAATGTAGTGGGTTCTTAAATAATAACTCTAATTCAGTGAACATATTGCATGTTAATATACGTAGCGTGAACCATATTTTTTATGAATTTACTGTATTCTTGAATAATTTATCTATCCTTCCTGAAATAATAGTTTTATCCGAGTGTTGGCTGAGAAAGGCGTCTACCCTTCCAACTTTGATCGATTATGTCGGTTATCATACGGTAAAAAATATTAATCAAAACGATGGTGTTATTGTTTTTGTTAAGACATCAATTATAAACACCGTCATAAAGTCACACATACAGGACGCCAATTGCTTAATTTGTAGAATTGAGTCTTTAAATCTGGCTGTAGTTGCCCTGTATCGCCCACCCTGTAACCGTAACATTGACAATTTTTTGTATGGCTTAGAAGATGCACTTGCATCTTTATGTAGCTATAAGAATGTGGTACTTATCGGAGATATTAATATCATCCCGACACAGTTGAACAGTATGGCGAACGATTATCTTAATCTAACGCCATTGCATGGACTTTTACCAACGCACAATCTACCTACCCGTGACAAAAGTTGTTTGGATCATGTTACAACACATGTAAACAATCCCCTGTTGAACTATTAAAGATAGACAGAGATAATGTGACTTCTGTAAACCGAGTTAATGAGTACTTTTTCCCGCATCGGTAGCGACTTAGCATTACAAATTAGCCCTAATATACAAAATAATCAATTGCTAAATGATAACATCAATGCTAATTCTTTTGTTTTGTTGCCAACGGATGAGTCTGAGGTCGAATTAATTATTCGAAGTTTGCGTAAAGATGCCGCTGTCGGGTGGAACGCAATTCCTGCTCATTTATTGCAAAAGTGCTCAAACACCCTGGTACCGGTAATAACCCACATTTGCAATATTTCTATAGCTGAGGGGATTTTCCCCAAATCTTTGAAAAGGGCTGTTGTGCACCCAATCTTTAAGAGTGGTAGCAGAGACAGTGTCAATAATTACAGACCGATATCTGTCCTGCCTGCGCTGTCCAAAATTCTAGAGAAGGTGCTAAACACGCGCTTAAGAAACTTTTTAAAGAAAAACAGTATTTTCGAAGGAATATCGACTGAAGATGGACATATCGGACAAAAATGCCTTTCGTTTTTTAGATCTTACCAAAGCATTTGACACTGTCTCTGCTCCACACCTCTTACTAAAGATGGAGAGAATGGCTATTGGTGAAGTGGTATGTCGGAATCGAACCAACTAAAACCACACGGTGTACAATCACAAGTGAATCTATCACAAGGGACTCGGGTATACCCTAGGAAGGAAGTCCCTGAGAAAACAAATTAAAGACTGCTTCTTACCAAATTTTACGATTTTAGGTCAATGGGATGGGAATAAGTTCTCATGTCCAATAAACTAAGCCTGAATGCCTATATAATTTGTAAAGATACCAAGAATTTTAAAATGTAAGCATTAGAAAGAAAGAAAGAAAGAAATGAATTTATTTTGTACTCCTGTGTAACATGAGTGAACATAGTGACTGTCAAAACAGTAAATTAAACACACTAAAATTACATTATGATACTATTCTATGATTTGACATAGTGACTTAAAACTAACTAACAGGCATAGGTGGGCATTAACTCGTTAATCCGTTAATCGTTAATTAACGAAGTTAACATTTTGATTAACGGATTAACTTTTAAAAATGTTAACAGACACATTAACTTTTGTTGTCCGTTAATCGTTAGTCCAATGCCTAATAGTTACCGCACGGCACCGACAAAACTAGATAAATTTTGCCGGCGCGTGCGAGTGAGAAAGAAAACTGCGAAGAGATTTGTTTCGTTTAATCATTTCATTACTTAGCGCCGGTGCTTAGAGTGACAAGTGTTTTGTTTGTCTGTTGTTGTTATTATAAATGACTGTCAGTGATCATTTACGTGTTGATAATTGATAAAGAAGAATGCAGTGTAATTTAGTTTGATAGAAAAAGTGTACTGTGCAATGTACTGTGTAGTAATTAAAATAAAACCATATCATGGATGTTGAAAGACATGGAATCGGATCGGATTCCAGCGGTCCTGATGAGAATCCATGGCCACATTTGACTGAGTATGTGGAATTTTTATCCAGGTCGGACCAGCAAATACTTTTTGCGTGTAAGCGATGCTTGCCGAAAGACACCCAAATAAAAGTTCATGTATCAAGCGTGAATAATTTGAAACAACATGTAAGAAGGGTACATGAGTAACAATACGTACAGTTTGAAGAGATTATTAAGGCGGGCTCTAACCGGGGTAAGACAAAAAGGAGAACTCATTCTGACAATGACAATATTAATGATGATAATAGCACAAGTAGCAGTAATCCTACTCCCGTTAAAAGAAGAACATACAACAGGGTCGACAGCTGAGCATTGGGGAATCGTTCGGAATTGCAGCCCCCAAGCCAAAGTGGACAAATGTATAGTAAATTTATTTGTTTCAAACATGATTCCTTTACATGTTGTCGAAAGCAAGTCTTTTGGTGCTTTGATAAAAACGTTAAACCCGAGCAAAAATTCAATTTCCAATTTTTAAACCAACAGGTTTTATAAGTTCACTAACGCAACGATATAAAGATGCAATTTTACACATATTAACGGATTAACGATTAACGTTAACTTGCGTTAATTCTTCCGAAACGTAACGCTTTAACGTTTAACGAAGCTAACTTTTTTAGTAGCGGATTAACGATTAACGAAGTTAACTATTTGATTAATGGTGCCCGGGCTATGCTAACAGAATACAAAAATGGTTCTTAGTTCAGCATTAGGTATATTGTAGGTATTGTCTGTAACGTTTCTTAATGGTGTAGGTAATCTATACTAACATTAAAAAGCTAAAGTGTTTGTCTGTTTGTTTGTTTGGTTGAACGCGTTTATCTCAGGAACTACATGGTTCAAATTGATTTTTTTTTTGTGTTGGATTTTCCATTTATTGAGGAAGGCCATAGGATATATAACATCACACAACTTACTACATATAGGAACTGAGCATCAATGAAAAATGTTGCAAAAACTTGAAAAATTATTCCTTTTGAGAGCTTCCGTAGCGTGCGCTGCGTAAACGGTTAAAGTTACGCAAAAATCATGTATGACGGAATTGTTCCCCTTTAAAATTTAAAAGTTCTAAAAAAAGTCCGGCAGCATGTTTATCTCTTAAGGTTGACACGCTATAACCTTTTTGTGGTAATCAAATTTGTTCTAAAATAATGCATTATTTGCAAAGGTGTTTTTATAAACATTAAATTACTACCTTAAGGACCTTCCTACTTTAAGGAACGCTTTGAGTTCCTTCATTATACACACACGAGATTCTTAAGGTCATCAGAAAATCTGGAATTTAAAATGCCTTTACATTCCACCTCATTTGTTGACAAATCCTTTACCGTTGTTGCAACACGGTTGTCGAATGCATTGCCAATCGAAAATAGGAAAGCTCAAACCATACACGCATTCAAATCAATGGTTAGACGTAGTGACGTCTAATAAGTAGCCTAACTATAAGCCTAGGTAGTGACCTAGGCTTATAGTTTCTGTCAGTATACTTCTGTACTGGAAACTAGTTACTGTACTGTTGCTGTCAATGTTGCTATTTATTTGCTAAGTTTTGATATGTATTTAACTACTTTTGTTATTACTTCTGTATTATGTACATGTATTGTGTATATATACATGTACATAATACAGAATAAACATGTACTTGCCTGTTGGTCTAGTGGTTAGTGACCCTGACTGCTAAGCCAGAGGTCGTGGGTTCGATTCCCACCCAGGACAAATAATTGTGTGATGAGCACGATCATTTGTTCTGTGTCTGGGTGTAATTTATCTATAATATGTATGTATTTAAAAATGTATAAGTATGTCTATCAGCAGTCTGGTTACCATAGTACAGGCTCTGCCTACTTTGGGATCAGACTGCCGTGTGTGAAATGTGTGGAGTTATTATTATTCTCTTTATTAACATTTAAATACATATAAATTACATTTTTACAATCACATGTCGACAATCTCGTGAGATAAGTCCAAATATTTTATTTCTTTCTGTTTTTCAACCTTCAACAGATTGTCGTCATGGGGAATGGTGATGTCAACAATCATTTAAGTGAAATTCACGTAACGACCCACACCTACTTAGGAGATAGTTTTAAAATAACTCCGCAACAAAACAATGATCGGTTACCACGCTCGCTTTTACAAAACGTATAATAATACTTTTTAAAGTATTATTATACGTTTTGTTTTTGTTAATTTCTACTTTTTTTTCATTTATTTCTTAATTAAGTATAAAGGTACTTACCGTTCAACATCGTACCGTTTGTCGTGAGAGATCCATGCTGCGGCACGTATGGGCTGTCTCGACCGGAGTAATACCACGGCCTCACAGAAAACCGGCACCAAGCTACCGGTGGTTAGGGTTCCAGAGACAGAAACCTCCTCACTATGCGTGCCGTGTCGAGAAGGACTGCCTTCTGCATTAGGCTCTTGATCGAACTGCCTAACGTGAGCCTCTGAAGGTGTTGGTCGAGGCTCTTAGCAATTAACCCATGGGCCGAAATGACTATCGGCACAATCATTGCTGAATCCACATCCCACATGTCGACAATCTCGTGAGATAAGTCCAAATATTTTATTTCTTTCTGTTTTTCAACCTTCAACAGATTGTCGTCATGGGGAATGGTGATGTCAACAATCATTTAAGTGAAATTCACGTAACGACCCACACCTACTTAGGAGATAGTTTTAAAATAACTCCGCAACAAAACAATGATCGGTTACCACGCTCGCTTTTACAAAACGTATAATAATACTTTTTAAAGTATTATTATACGTTTTGTTTTTGTTAATTTCTACTTTTTTTTCATTTATTTCTTAATTAAGTATAAAGGTACTTACCGTTCAACATCGTACCGTTTGTCGTGAGAGAGCCATGCTGCGGCACGTATGGGCTGTCTCGACCGGAGTAATACCACGGCCTCACAGAAAACCGGCAGTGAATCAATGCTTGCATTGATTTTCGCCGAGTGAGTGACGTTACCGGAGGCCCTAACTCTTTCCTCCACCCTTCCACCCTTCCCACACTTCTACCATAAAGGCCCGCAACGCACTTGTGACTCTTGAGTTGCAGGTGCCAATGGGCGGTACCCGTCTGCTCGTTTGCCCCATAGACCATAAAAAAAAACATAGGTAAGTACTTATCTAAGTACATAATTTGATTTTGTAATAATTTTCTATTAGGTATTGTTTCGCTGCTTCTTTTAATGTTTGTTTTTTTTCTTATCTTATTACTTTAAACGAGCAATTTTTGTATGTATTTATTTATATTTCGGGTAGGTATCTCGTAAACGGTTCTAACGATTTTTATAAAATTTTGTATGCAGATACAGTTTTGCATTTTAAGTTCAACTGCATAGTTGAATTTCCTGTAAAAATGCAATTAAAAAAAAAAAATGTTAAATGACGATTTTACAAAAAGCTACCGAGCGACGCTCGGTCTCCCAAGTACGTATTTAAGCAGGTATAAAATTAGTATCGCCTACACAATTATTCACCTTAGGTTTTTTTTCTTACCTAATTTGTTACGTTCAAGTAACCAAATAATTCAGTTGCTTTTATCTTTTTCGCCATTTTTTAATCTATACAATGTATATACCTACTAATGTTATAAAGCTAAAGAGTTTGTTTGTTTGGTTGAACGTGCTAATCTTAGGATACTACTGGTTCGAATTAATAAATCTTTTAGTGTTGGATAGCCCATATATATAGGCAGGGGTGTAGCTACCGCCGTATCAGCCGTATCAATGATACGGGGCCCCCGGGCTACAGAGGTCCCTAACGTGTGTAAGCAAAAATTAGTAAAATGTTATCCATAACGTCACTTAATCTCGTGCTTCCCGGGAAAAAAAACATATAAAAAACTGTCACACGTGCCTATAGAGTTTTCACTTCAGAAATGACAAAATTCAAAAAGCAATCTCTTTTATTCCCGGGTTAAGCGTGTGCCCAAAAGTTGGCAACATCCTACATCGGTTATTGCGGGATTCCCCCGTTTAAAGCATTTTTGTTTCTTTTGTGAGAAATCTACATTTGGGCCCCCAACAAATTTTGATACAAAGCCCCTCCAAGGCACGCTACGCCACTGTATCGAGGCAGGCTTAGGCTATATAATATCACGCTACGACCAATAGGAGCGGATCATCAATGAAAACAGACGCAAAAACGAGGAAAATTTACAAACGCAGACAAAGTTGCGTGGGTCAGCTAGTTAGGTTTATGACTAGGGCTGCCATCCGTCTGGGTTTCCCCGGATTTATCCTAATTTAGAGGGCGTAAAGGGAGCGTCTGGGCGGGGTTATCAAAAAGCGTCCGGGTAAAAGACGGACACTCTGTGCCAGGGACAACTTATAATTATTACATGAACAAGCTAAAAAAATGGAATCTGCGTTTTTTTTAAGGTGTCCGGGAATCTCGATTTCACACATGTGTCCGGAATTTTTGAAGAGATTTTTCGGCGTCGGCAATTAAAGTGATGGCAGCCCTATGACTAAAACAGAGGAGGCTCTAATCTATAGGAGTCTTTCGTTGTGAGCTGAATGAATACAACATTTTTGATTTCTAGTTAAAAAATGAAAGTCTGCATTTTTTTAAAGTATTTAATATCTCTTTTACCGCATAGTGGTGTGTAGAAACGTATCGCGCTATTTACATGGTCCAACAGGACGCCAAGTATACACATGTACACACAGGCTACAGAGACAGGCCTACCTTCTTGTAAAATGTTCGTTGTTAACTCGTAACGTTAGGCAGACAGGTGCTCTTGTTCTGCGATTGTTCTCTCTTAATATACTTATACTAGCACATTTACAAATATCGGCAGCACCTCAAAATATTATAAAAATCCTTACATTACGTACCTACTGCATATTTACATACTTTGTTCGTTCACACAGTAACACAGTAATGTTATTTGCATACTATTTCATCACGGACGAACTTTACATCGCTTACATATACAATCTATCACTATATCTCTATGAAATACTAAGAAAATCGGTTAAATAATCCCGTTCACAAGTATGCACTAACTGAGCACGTATAACAAAACGAGCCACAGTAGCGGTTGCAGCCTCTGCGGCGATTGTGTGCAGCGTGCTGCACGTCCGGACAGGGCGCTGGCGTGACATTGTGCCTCGTCGGAGTCCAGCACCAGGAGCGGTAATACGCCCGCGCCCGCCTTACACGTACTACGCCGCGCCGCACTGCGCGCTTGAGCCGTGCCTCCGCCCACCTCCGTGCACCACCGCCGCAACCACGCACCCATCCACTGCACACCGCACCCACACCGCAACGGGTTACCTGAGACAACCAGACCGCCTGCCGACAATATTTATAAAAGTTACTCACCCCTGGTAGTCATCGCTTCGGTAAAAATTAGCTTTAAGACTATTACTCACCCGGAAGAAGCTTGGTTGCAAACCGGTTCCAACTGGTCATGTTGGGGTAGAGTGTGCCCGGCGCAATTGCAACTAGTTGATTGTCGCTAAGGTCGAGCGCAAGATGAGGGACGCGCGCTAGCGGGCGCAGCAGGCCTGCCGGTAGCGTGGTAACTGCCGTGCCGCTGAGCCTAAGTGACAACGCGCGCTGCCGCCCCAAAGCAGCGAATGCAGTTGCCGCTACGCTTCTTATGTTTGTACCCCGTATTTCCAATACGCGCAGTTTTGGCACGTACAATGCTCTTAGCTGCAAGTCCAAAACGCGCTCACGAATGTGCACCTCAAGAGACTCCAGACCCAACACGCACGCTGCTATATCAGCTATTGTTACTTCGCTCCGGCCGGAGAAGGCTGGTGATTCGAGTGTGACTGCACGCAGCGAGGTTAAGGGCCGAAATGCACGAGGCTCGATTGCTTCCAGGTGATGCAGATTATCTATTCGCAGCCGCAACAAACGAGGAAGGCCTTCGAAAGAGCTGCTCGAAATTCGCACTATAGGGTTGTTTGACACATCGAGCGAAATGAGTTTCGGCAACACCGCCCACATCGCCGGTTGCAGTGACGTGAACCTGTTCCTTGCTAGCGCAAGCTGACGTACGTTAGCAAGACGCCGCACCTCATTCTCGCGATAAGAGGTAATGTGGTTACCGCTCAGGTCAAGCTCTGTGAGGTTGATAAGCGGAAGTTGAGGCACCACCCTGAGACCGGCGGATACTAGTACCAGGCGGCGCAGACGCGGCACATTGTGGAATAGCTCCTTGAAGTTGGTCTTGATAGTATTGTATGATAGGTCGAGGCGCTGCAACCGCGACAACCCCGCAAACGTGTTATCGGAAAGTACGGTGAGTGCGTTATGTGCCAGGTTAAGTTCATGGAGGAACGCTATGGCGTTGAACATAGCCGCGTCCAAGTACTCTATATGATTATGTGATAGCTCCAGGCGTCGCAAAGTGAAACCTACCTGTGCCAGTGAACTACTAGGAAAGATGTATAGTTGGTTATAGCTCAAGTCTATGTGCTCTAGTACAGTATTTTTGAAACAATCGCGTGGTAGCGACCGCAACAGATTCTCGTCTAGTCGCAGATGACGCAAACGACGCATGTTATGAAACTGCTCCACAGACAGTTGTTCCAGTCTATTACGCGATTGGTCGAGGATCTGTAGCGCACTGAGTTCTGTAAAAGCGCGTCGCTTCATTGCAGTGATATTGTTGTTGCGCAAGCTTAATATCTCTAAACACGGAAGGATACCGAATGTCAAATTATCTATTTGAGTCAACCTGTTGTTCGATAGAATAATTTGTCGTAAGGACGATCCCAAAGTATCGAAAAAAGCTTTAGGTAGGCTCTCTAGAAGATTATGTGACAAGTCTAAAATATTTATGAGTACGTTTGATACGCCGCCCACGAGGGTCGATATTCTATTGTAGCTCGCGTTCACTGATAATGTTATATCCTTGCTTGACACTTTTTTGAAATACTCGGTGGAGAATTCTACTAAGTAATTCTCCTGTAGATCAAGAACCTCTAACTTGGGGAGATTGTAGAAGGCGTGCACACCAATATACTCGAGGGTGTTTCCGGCCAAGTTAATATAAACCACATTCAGTAAGCTTGCAAAACTATGCTGCGACACGTTGTGCACGCGGTTGTACGACAAGTCGACACTTTGTAACTCACTTAACTCTACTAGAAATTCAAAGTTTATTTTAGCTATGTAATTGTACGATAGTCTTAATTCTTTTAGTCTACTCGAGCAATTCTTATCAGATACTTGAGTGGGGAATTCCACTATTTTATTAAAGTCCAAGTTGAGATATTCCAACGATGGAAAGTTGAACAGATCGTCAGATGAGACGTAGTGAATATTGTTGTTGTCAAGGGTGAGCCATGAGAGCGACTCTAAAGGGGTGGAGAGCGGGAACTCACCACTGAACAAAGCAGACGAAAACTCGAGAACACTGAGCGCTCGGAGGCTGGAGAATGCCCCCGCCTCCACGTGGTACAACTCGTTGAAACTCATCGTAAGTTCGCGAAGAGGTAAAGTAGCGGGGAAAGCATCACTTGATAGCTGCGAAATACGATTACCCTTCAGATTAAGTGCCGTCAGCGCGGCCGACCATTCGCCAAACGTTTTCGAAATCACAGAGGTGAGCTGATTGTAACTAAGATCGAGGTGCGCTAGTGTAGCTGGTACCAGTGCATGCAGTCCTGCTGGGAAATTTGTCAAGAAATTTCCGGCAAGAGAAAGTGAATGAAGCCGCGGTGGTAATACTGATGCCTCTGTAAGGTGATTATACGCAGCGGATAGGTGACGAAGGCGCACCATTTCACGTATACCCGGCGGCAATGACACCAATTCGTTGTGATCCAATTCCAGGCGCTCCAGGTCATGTCTTAGAGCATGTAGGGTAGCTTCTGACACGTGGCTTAGGCTGTTGTAAGTAATGGATAACTTCTCCAAATGACCGTTGTCTGTTACAAATGTGGGCACAGACGTAAAGTCATTGAAGTCAAGAACAAGCTGCCGCAGCTGTCGATGCGTCTTCTCCAACGAGAATGTGTCGTCAAGCTCGTTGTGGCTCAAATCAAGCGAGTCAATACGCGATACGGGATCGGTGCGGCACGTGTGATTGTTAGTTGGTCGCAGTGCGTTGTTACGCAAGTGCAGGTGACGCAGACGCGGCAACTTCGCTAATGTGGCGCACGGTAACTGTTGAAGCAAATTGTCAGAAAGACGCAAGATCGCAAGCGCCGGTGGCAGTGCCCCACTCGATAAAGCATGCAACCTATTGCCATCGAGGTCTAGCTGAGCAAGTCGTCGAAGCGCTGACAGTGCTCCCTCGCTAAGGGCGTACAGGTGGTTGTTGCTCAACGACAAGCTAGTCAGAGAGTCCATTAGAAAGCCCCAGTCCATACTCGAATCTACGACGTTTATGTAATTGCTGTAAAAAGAAAAAAATAATCAGTTCATTGATAGGATACAGTAGTCGTAATGTTTAGATGCTTACTTTTGCAAGTTCAGCCAATTTAATACTTTCAATTCACGGAGAGAAGACAATGGTACTTCAGTAAATTCGTTATAGCCTAGATCCAGCGAGGCCAGGGTCGATGCCATGGACCTGTAATCACGCCACTGTCAAAACATGAAGAATTGGTACAGTCTAACATGTGAAATTTATATGCGGTCGATACATACGCTAGTGCTCCAGTCTCAATGTGGTGCAAACTGGAAGCGACGAGCACTAGCGTGCGCAGACGTCGCCCGTCCAGCGCGGCTTCACTAAGCGTGCCCAGCCGGGCCGCCATCATCGATATGTGCCACACATCAGCGTCTACAAACACACGATCAGTGAGTGACTCAATGTGTCAGTCATGGTTACAGATGCAGCGTCACGTACCTGTCTCAGGGAACCTGTAGAAGGGCACGTAGTTACAGATGAAGTGGTCAGTGCGACAGTAGCACAGGGCGTTGGCGGTGCAGGGCACGGGGGGTGCGGCGGGTGCGGGGCGCGGTGTGAGCGGCACGCTGGGCACGGGCAGGCCGGTCGCCAACAGCAGCGCCGCCGCGACGTTGAGCACGCGTCCAGCGCACCACGCGCGCCCCGACCATCGCATCGCTCACCGTGGCCTCTGCCCCACCTCACATCTCATTGCCATTGAGCACCTGGAGCAAACAAACATTATAATGCAATAATGTATGCCCATTATCATTGTTGCTTACACTCCCCAATCCTACCGTATAAGCAATATCCCTTTCCTTCCATTGTCTTCTCTTCTACTTCTTAGGTAACCTTCTACCTTTCCTTCTTTAGTAAATTAGAAAATATGTGTATAATTACTACGTCTAATAGTTTGTTATTATTTTACATGTCATTTTATATTTTAGTAGTATATGTAAAAATTGCGATAAAGGTCTCTTTATTCTTGGTTCTATATTTTCTTTATTTTTTATACAGGAGGTGCCAAAGTGATAGTATGACTACAAGGACAAGTATATCCTATTAGTCATACTGATATGACAAACTAGTATGACCATGAGAGGAAACAGTGTAAAGTATGACATTTTTTTTAGAGAGTGTACTAGCAATGAAATTATAGAATGGAGGGCCCATTTGAAAACTGACCCTAATTTTCATCAAAAAAATTCACCGAAAAAGTCACTGTTTAGTGTGGGTTTTGGCCTGGCGGCGTCATCGGTCCATATTTCTTTTAGAACGACGTTGGTTAAGCCATTACCTTCAACAGCGAGCGCTATAGGTCGATGATTACCAACTTCTCTTGGCCTGAATTGGATGATATAGGCACCAACGACATGTGGTTTCAACGGACGGCGCTACGTACTGTGTGGTGGTACGCTCATGGCACATTGGACATTCTGCACGAGCGATTTCAGGGCATGGTCATCTCACGTGGAGGTGATGTGAACTGGGCACTGTTGTTTACGTGTTTGAGTGGATCTTTGGAAGGTTTAGATTTACGACTGGACCCGGTATCTACTAGTCACCCGGAGTAGATAGGTTCGCAGCTGGAACTACGGGTCCGACTGTAAGATCAGGGTACCACGGGATCCGGTTCCTGAGCCCTCTGATGGCGCGAGCCGTCAGATACCGGTTTTGGAGTTGGATTCGTGGTGGTTTGTGGTTAGCTGCAGAGAAAGGGCATGTCGTCTGCTCCACTGTCTGTCGGTGGAGCGTCCGATCTCGCGCGCAGCGAGCAGCGGAATTAACCGGTCTAAGGCGAAGAGCCCCTATGTTTTCCGCTGCGGGGCTTGGAGTGTCCCTTAGCTGAGGTCCCGTCGGACCGATGCAGCTCGGGTAGAAAGATGATCCGGACCTGTCTATAGGCCTGGGTAGACCTACACATGATTGTAGATCGGGAAGTGAGCGTGCCCACAGCTCCGGTACCAACTGGAAACTGGTAGTTGGCTTCTCTGACGAACCTAGCGGTGTTACTGCGAGCCTATGTAAATATGCGGGATGTGAGCGTGCCTTACAGCTCCGGTACCTATCTGGATAATAGGGAGTGTGCCAGTTGCGAACGGGGGTCGCTGCGAGTGTGGTTTCACGAGTGGCGATTCCCTGTGACCGATAGGCATACGGGTAACTAGCCTTAATTAGTGCCGGCGCCATAGCGTTGGAGGTAAGACCTGCCGTAACCAAGGTCCCTGCGTCTCGGGACCTTGGTTTGGGGAACGAGATGTAGGTATACTGACCCTGCCGCTATAACGATTGCGTTGGGAAGGTGGGGGCAGTATAAAACAAATACGTAGTTGAGGAGAGGAGAGGGGCCTGGACCCGGTAGGCGGCGCTACAACCGGGTTCGTATTTCATTTTTTGACAAATTTTGTGTTTTTTTTATTATTTATTGATTTTTTCTTCTTTTTTAATTACAAAATCTCCTCACCAAGCTACACAGCTTGTTGGCGAAATACGTTCTCTTTCATCTCGTTAACAAATTATACTTACATTATTTTAAACACTTAGGACTATATAAATTATGTAATCAAAAGCGAATTAGAGGGGTCGACTGCGGGTGTGTGTGACTATGTTTTTTATTATTAAGTGATCGCGAATGGCATGCATATAATATGCCTAAATATATGTTATGGATCAAGACAATATGAATGATGACATGTCAAATCGGACTGTGTGATAAATACTTACACAAACTTCGTTATTTATCGCATTGTCTGACCATTATGAAATTTGATACATAACGGTTGCGCAAGTTCATAATTAAGCTAATTAACTAGGAACAAGAACAAGAAAAAAAAGTAGGCAGTTATGGAGACTGCCGACAGAAGTGAAAACCTATAACGACCTGTCACATAGCCATAGGTGACGCGAACTCATAACTTTTACCCCTACCAAAAATCGCTCAACGAGGCTAAAGAAGTTTTCACTTCAAAAATTAAGTACCTATGAACTTCAAATCAGATTTGATAAAATTGCATTATTTTTGGATTGTCAAAAAACATTTTTAGGAAGAATTTTTATTAGAATTAATCATCATATTAATATGTGAAGAGAATTATTTGTACCCCTTTTTAAGAAAATTCGCGAACATGGTAACGTGAATTTTGGAATCATTCTGCATGGAAATTTCTGCCTGAGAAGATTATGCCTATTTTTTTTTTTTTTTATTTGCTTAAAGGTGACGTCACAATGAGTAAACAGAACATTTTACCGAAAAAAACATTAAATACCCCATACGGCCAAAAACTGCAATGTAATCAAATCAACAACATTTATGCAATCAGCTGTTTTGACAGCACCGGGCGCTGAAGGTTATTCACCGTACCGCACAGTACGGGTGTTTCGTTACATTGCGTAGCGGAAAATCAAACTATTAACTGTAAATCCTTAATCTCGCATTTTTATGATGAACTAACTTTTGCATTGTGATAAGTATCCAAAGAAAGACGTTTTTGTAAGTTATTCGCGACGGTGACACTTACACGCTGTATAGAAGAAGTGCAAAAAGCTAAAATTTTATACAATATGCTTACTACTTTAAAAATTACGGGAAAACGGCTTAATAAAATTACACACAGTAAGTAAGTCTATACAATAACAGCTCAAGTTATACTGGCCAATGAAAAAACCATGGTCGAAATTCGACCACGACGCGATCTCTAGCAAAGTAGATAATAAAATCGCACAAAAAACATTTTCATGTAAAGCTTAGAAGAAGCTCTACACACCTTAACTCTACAAGCCCTAACTTCACAAACTCTACACTTTCGTCAAAATATGTGGACTGGCCGTTTCGTTACTACAACAACTATTGTTTAACAGAAAAGTTATGGACAGTGAATACATTTTTCACCTTACGCCCATGTGACGGTAGCGAAGCGGCCAGATCACATATTTTGACTAACTAGCCCCCCGTGACACAAGAATATTACTGATGCGTGTGTTCTACGCTAATAATAAATATTTAGTAAAATAAATTACCATTTAACGTTATAATATTGTATAGTTGGTATTACTTAAGACCAACAGATGTCGTTGCGTGTTGTATTACGTAATGATACATTTTTCTTTGTAAATTTTGAATTCTTTTTTTTACGGAGAAATTAAATACTAAATGTTACACCCAATACTTGTGGATAATACGTTTCCACGATTATTTTTTACAACAAACTTAATAATATATACTCTCTATAAACTCTTGTACGACAAACTCCACGTGTACAGATTTATTATACATATAGAAGAAAGAAAATTACGTGACAATCTTCAAAATACCTCTTTTCCAACAAAAAAAGAATAATTCCTCTTACTCTTCAAATTGGTCACGAGTTCACGACTGTATTCAAAAGTTCGTTGACTGCATCATTATTGAGTTATGACGCCTAAACTCAAACTGAGCAGAAGATGAAAGCCCGTTTGTTTCCAAAAAGTTAGTTAGACGCTTGTTGATAGCCGCTCCAAGATCTTAAACAGTGTAGGTAGTATCCATAATCTCCAGATTTATCGGTAGTTATCGACACAGCTTCTGTCACCACTCTTGTGTATTGGCAAGAAGTAAGTAAGCTCATATATAAGTAATAGTAAGTTGATTGGTGGGCCTTTAATAATTAACATAATGATATTGTCAAAAGTTTACGCGAATGTTACACATTGAAATAAAACTATTTTTAACGGATTCTATCGCGATTTATTTGGTGTTATTTTACTATTTACACTGATCCCGACGTTTCAGTTGCTTTTCAGCAGCACGTACTGCAAGACAACAAGCTTCCACTACCGCGCCTCCGTCACAGATCCCAAGAAAAGCCAGCCAGCGCCAGCCTGCCATTCTACTGTATACGAGGAGTTACTGAGAAGATTGGCTACATCTTGAAGCGAGCTTCAATCAATACATACTACAAGCCGCCAACGAAGATAAGTCAATTTTTACCATCTGTCAAGTGCCAAGTACCTCTACAAGATGCAGGGGTCTATAAAATAGACTGTGACTGTGGGCTCTCGTACATTGGTCAAACCAAGGGAAGCATTGGCACCCGCGTCAAAGAACACATTGCTGACATAAAACACAAAAAAAAAAACACCCTAATTTTAATAGAGAAGATGGTTGGAACGTACCACCAGCTTGGGATCCGGTTATCCACTTACTCAAACCCAAGAAAATAAAAAACCCAGCAAGGCTTCAAGACACTTTGAGCTCATTCTGCGTAAATAGTAACACCAACAATCAACAAACTTCGGGTACTTTGAGATAACTTTGCACTCGATACATGAGACAACCACCATCTTAGTCTACCCGTGACCATGGCTGCTGAAAAGAAACTGAAACGTCGGGATCAGTGTAAATAGTAAAATAACACCAAATAAATCGCGATAGAATCCGTTAAAAATAGTTTTATTTCAATTAACATAATATTCAGATATTTCATTAGAATATTCCGTTCTTAATTAAGCTGTTAATATCCCTAAGTATTACTTATTTCGAGCTTGGCACCGACTTAAACAGACCGGTAGAAACCCTGTGCCTTCATAATGTTACCTATTATTTTTTACTTGCTGAGTAAATACGGTATTTAGAACATTACTTACTGTAATGTAAATTATCAAACTGCAGATCGTTAAATTATATTAACTTATGAATTTTAGTTGGTCTAGCACCTTGCTGCACTTGATTGAATAAGTTAAAAAAAAGATGCAAACAGCCAAACCTAGAACCTCCTCCCTTTTTTCAAGTTAAGAACAGTAACATTTATCACTTTAAACGTCAATGTTGCTTAATTTTAAGAAAAAGCAACAAACACACTCCATTTGTATTTAATTTCTGAGGGCTTCCCTCGTTTTCCCTCAAATACCATCATCATATCTGGACTTGGCGATGAGACCACCTGGGGAGCATACCAATTCAAACAAAAAATATTTTTTGAAAGCGGTTCATAGATAACGGAAATATCAGTAAACATACATACAGCCGAACATAGAACCTCATCCTTTTTTGGAAGCTGGTTAAAAAGTGATACAAGCGCGTGACATTTCTTTCGAAAAGCGTTGACTTTTAGATATTACCAAGGGAGATTTGAAATATTACCTTCTTAATGATTCAATTTAACAATTATATACGATAAAGTACATACAATATAAATTTATGTTGTCGCCACATCAAAAACTTTTATTTATTTTATTAAAAATAGGAGCAACCTATAATAGATGATTAAACAGTTTACTATTTAATAAAAATGAGTTAATAGACATTATTATGACTATACTTGAGCCAAATTGGATGTGGAATCTTTGTAAACAAACCATATGTCATCATATAATATAGGGTTGTTATAATTAAAATGCAGAAATATTCTAATTTTATCTCCATTTCTTAGTTTTACTTTACGATTTTATTGTCATTGCTTTTGCTGGAACTTAGTCTAACCGCCAAATACGTAATATGTTAAAAAATACCTTAAAACAAGAATTAGCAAATAAAAAATACCAACTATACGCCTTACAACCCTATAACTCTACAACTTTCGCAGATCAACAACAATTTGGTTATTTATAATGAATATTTATGGGAACATGCACAAGACTCCACAATACAATATTGAAAATTAGTTTTCTATCCTTTTTAATAATAGTAGGTATGTTTTATGACTTTTATTTTCAAAAATCATTATGGAATCAAACACGTCGTAGTTCTTCATGTCACAGAAAAAGCGCGCTGAAATGTTAGCGTTAAATCACACGAAACTGGATGGTGGTTTCCATTTTCACTGTTGATGGATATTAGTGATGATGTGTTCCATTTTTTTATGTAATGTAATGACATAATATAATCGTTCAAAAGAATAGAAAAAATATTATCTATTAATCGTCAAATTGAAGAAGGTATGCAGTGCTACTATAGTACATAGGCACTACCGTTGTTTATTTTCTAGTATTATAACGGCGGTATAATCATACCAAGTTAAAAAGGTAAAAATTTAATTACACACAGAATTTTGAGCCTTTATATATATTAGAATTCATACAATAAATGTTATAATATTAATAAACTAGCAGCGCCCCGCGGTTTCACCCGCGTAAGTCCCGATCCCGAGGGAATATCGGTATGAAAAGTAGCGTGTACGTTACCCCAGCTGGAAAGTTGCTCCTAGAGTGATAGGAGTGGAACGTATAATTAGTGCGTAATCTGCTGTAAATGTGCGCCACATAAAAAAATTGTGCCTATTGTCGTTTGAGAAAAAAAACGGAAAAAACGATTCCTGCTGGGGTAACGTTCTTCCAGAAGGAAAATTCTTAACTAATTATCGCAGAGAGAAATTTTGTGAATGGGCAAAGAGCTTATATTTGTGCTAAAATGTAGGCCGAAAATATAATTTGTGCGTCTTCAGGTTTTCGAGAAATTGGTTTTCCTGCTGGGGTAACATTTTGCAGAATCGTGTATCTCAAAAACTATTGTATGTGCGTCTGTAGAATAAACATACACGAGTAGCTCTTAATTTGTGCTAATTTGTGACAGAATAATATTTAAGAAAATATTTATAATTTTCAAGTAATCGTGCTTTTTTGAAAACCCAAAAATATCGGCGGCTGGTTATCCGACCAAATTCGAATGGCTACAAAAAAGCGGCGGATTCATACATATCGATGACCTCCTTTATTGAACGTATTATACCTAAGCTGTTGTCCGTACAGTCGCATTCAAACGTTTGTTGGCATTTATATGACCTAATTTTGCGGGCTGATTAATAAATATATTAAATGCACCTTGTGACCATGTCAAATAAAAGAGCTTGTTGATGTGAAAATTATTATTTTTATTCTTTTAATTTTCATTCTTAGAGTAATTCTGGCATCAAATCACAGATCAAATTACCTACCTATAAATATTAGAACACAAATACTTCAATCAAATCATTGATGATAGAGCGCCGTTTATGTATCTCTCTCTTACCAGCTCGACCTCAAGAGTGTGATAAAGTCCTGAACACGCTACCACTTTGAGAGCAATCAACAATGAACAATGATGATATGTTAATGATGTTTTGAAATTAGATGTGTAAATCGGGACTAAATCGCGACAATAATAGTTACAAGGTACTATACCTATATAGTGCGAGTTTTGGCAACTATCCGTACTTGGTCTTGAAACTTTTGCGACTATACATATCAGATGTGTAAACTAATATATATTGCCGCGAAAGTTTAAAAACACTTTTAAAGTTACTCTTGCCATTAAACGAAATTAGTGCCATTTGTTGTCCGCAACAAGACGAGGTTTTGCATTTTCCTTGTCAGACCATAACAATATTTTTATGGGTTTGTAATTTGCAACCAGGTTATTAACGACTGCCTGTCAGAAAATGCGCGAAAATGTTTTGTTGGTAAACGTATACGTAAGTATTCTACATCGAATTTGGCTGAAGTATAGATACCGGTAACGCAATGCTATTGGTCGGTTGATAAATATTGATGAACAGTGGGGTTATAAAAAGCTATGCTAACATTATAAGTTGTTAACAATTACTTGAGTGCTGATTGAGGTTCGAACAACATAGCAGTTACTGTTATTTAGTGATTTTGAATTTTTGATAGTTTATAGCAATAGTTGTGAGACTGTTCCTAACATGTAGTTATATGTATACTTCACCAGCAATAAAGACTAAAAATATTGGGTCTTTACCTATGAAATTGCTGTTTTATATGAAAAATCAAACAATTTATTTTCCATATTTTTTATTTCTATTAATCAAAGTAATCACCCTTGTAATCTAGGCATCTTTGCCAAAACAGTGGTAGTTTATTGATGCCCTTCTTGAAGAAATCAGCTGAATGAGAGGCGACCAATTCTTCAAAGGCATTTTGTACTGCCTCTCGGGTATTGAATTTTTTTCCCGTCAAGAAGTTATCCAAATTCTGGAAAAGTAGAAGTCTGTAGGCACAAGGTCTGGTGAGTACCAAACCAAGTGACCAAATCTGGTTGGAGATGTGCGAGCTTCTCCATCATTGTACAGTTCTTCACAGTACACATCTGCAGTAATGCTCATCCCTATTGGTAAGAAGCTGTGATGAATCACACCGGCGCTACACCACCAAACAGTGACCTTCACTTCTCTAGGGGTAAGTTTTCTTTTAGAGCATTGTTTAGGTGCTAAACTGAACCAACTTGCTGAGCGCTTGCGATTGTCAAACAGAATCCATTTTTCGTCACAGGTAACAATGCGGTTCAAAACGCCTTCGTTTGTGTGCCTGTTGAGCAGTGCAAGGCACGTCTCGACGCGTACTTTGCGCTGGCGATCATTAAGTTCGTGGGGCACCCATTTGTCAAGCTTATTTCCTTGCCAATTTGACGCAAATGGACCAATATTGTTTTGACGCTAACGTAGAAAGCTGCTGCTGATTCAGCCCTAGATTGAGTATCATCAGCTTCCACAATCGTCTTTAATTCGTCATTGTCAACCTAAATTTTTCGGACGACTACGAAGTTCATTTTTCAGGTCGAAATTTCCAGAACAGAAACGGGCAAACCAATAACAGGCGCTGCGTTGGTTTGTAGTGTTGGCTACGTAAACGTCGTTGATGTTGCGTGCCACTTGTGCCACGTTGCTGCCACAACGGTACTCATATTCCATAATTACTCGAATTTCTAACGTATCCATGATGACGAAAAAGATGAAACCCAATAAACAAACGACTACTTTTGAAAAGGAAATCCATGTTTTTAAAATAAAATTAATTTGATATTATGTTTCTTATATTTGGTTTGAAATAGCCAGTACTGCAGAAAGGCAAATTCATAGGTTAGACCTATTATTTAGGCTATTTTGGAATCACATGCATATTCGCTATTAAATAAAACACAATTTTTTATTATTCTGCCTAATGAGTAGGGCACATTATTCATACAGCCCGGTCAATTTGCTTATTTCAATCATTTTCATTATATTTACTACTCATATTGGGCATTTTTAAACGGTCTGGACACTATGAATAATGCTATAATTACTTAATCACTTGGCCCATAACATATTATACTTTATCAATATTGCAGTTACTTATACTGATCTCAGCAAAAGCCCTCCCCCAATATTTTTTTTATCCATTCCATTTTTTTCTTATCTGTTACAGAGTTGTTCTTTTGAGAATTTGATATCTATAATTTGATTTCTGTTTTTTTTATAAAATAATATATATCCGATTTTACTTTTGAATGATGTAGCTTTCTAATGGTGAAAGAAGATTACAAACAAACAAATCTTTCATCTTTATAATAATAATTTAGAAATATATCAGTAAATATTTATGCTAACTTTGATTTTAATTCTGGTTTTCTTTTTAATTTTCATAAAATAAGTCCACAGTATAAAACTTTATCCATTTTTAGCAACAACAACTTAAAATACTAAGTACGCAAAACTCACCTTTCCACCTACGAAAATTATTAGGGGGCGTCCATTAATTACGTGAAGTGATATATAATTTTTCGACCTCCTTATGCATATTTTTTGTGTAAAAAGTAATCTGTTTGATTGCGTTGGATTTAAAAAATAAGTAAATTGCTTAATTAGTTTTATTTAAGACTAGTGAACACTAGTATTTAGACATAACGTAGTCTAGATTCACAGTAGGGAAATCGAACAATAAAATACCTGAATAGCAAAAGAAGAATAATTAATTATTATAATCCACAGGGAGTCATGAGGGGTCTTAAGAGTGACTTTTTACAGTTTCGTACGAAAACAAATTGTGATTATGAGGTTTGCTTCTCCCTCCCCCTTAAATAATACGCGTTAAACACCTTGACATTTATGAAACAAACCATAGACAACAATCTGCTTTTTAGAGAAAGGTTGAATAGAATTAGCGTCGCTAAATTAAATTACACTTGTCTACCAATCTGTTATCGTTTTCGTAAGGGCGTCAATGCTTTTAGAAATGGAAACGCTAAAAATCGTTTGACACTTGTCTAAGCCTGCTGTCCTGTGTAAGTTGCGGTTATCTTTCTGTTATAAAGTTATATCTTTATATATATATTTCTTATGTGCTTATGTATGTTACTGAACTCTTCCTAAACGGATGGAAAGATTTTAATTTTTCACTGAGATCATGTATGCAGATGACTTGTGCTTCCTAGCACAATCCCCAGACGGCCTGCAAAAGCTGATGTCCGCATTCCACCAAGCCTACCGTAAGTTCGGCCTGAAAATCAGTGTTAACAAGACGGAGGTGATGTCCCTATACATACACGGTCACGAGACACTGACCACAAAACTTGCTGAGGACGTGCTGAAGCAGATGGAAAAAATTCCCTATCTGGGGAACACTGTAACATCCAAGTGTGAGCTTAACGCTGAGATCAATAGCAGGGTGTGTGCCACAGCTGCGGCATTCGGCAAGCTGTGCTCCAAGGTCTTCTGCTCACATGACCTTAAGCTGGCCACTAAGATATCGGAAAGAGTGGCGAAGCGCAACTTCTACTCTGAACTGGAGGAGGGCAAGCATAATCATGGCCGTCCCCTCCTCCGGTACAAGAATGTCCAAAATCGACATATGAAGAGGTGCAACATAGAGCCATCTCGTTGGGAACGTTTGGCAGCACAGCGGCCAGAATGGCGCAAGATGGTGAACAGCCAGGTACGCGAGCATACCTACAAAGTGAAGTGACCTCACCTTCCATCATTAACCTTTCCAATGTTTTATATAGGTCTCCCGGCCCATCCCCTCGTGCCCACATTTTATTCGCCCTATTACAAAGTTTATAATTTTTTTTAAGTAATTGCCTTTATGGGCTAGTATTTAATAAAAACTTATTAGGATAGGCACCTAAAATATATAATATAATAATCTACCAAAATCTCTCTTACAAATTAGAAATTGAATTTTTTAAGAAAGAATTCATAAATCTGTTAATATATTAAAGAATAGATAAATACTTAACTGACACAAATGTAAAATGTAGGGTACTATTTGGAATGGGAACAATTTTATTAAGTCCCATTTTATTTTACAAGTTATCCATCTGTACCCTAAGATGTTTTTAGTTAATATGTTAATGTGTCTGTGGCTATATTAATACGCAAAGAGAATTCTTGGTACACCTTTTCAAGAATGCATTAACTTGACATTTGAAATGCTTAGAGTTTATATATAGAAGAAATGCAGAAAGCTACAATTTTTTATTGAAATTTAATTAAATGTATATATAAATATACATTTAATTAAATTGCAATAAAAAAATGCTTTTAACAAACTTATGTGACATTATTATTATTTAAGTAAATCGGACCGGACATTGATTTACTTTGCATCTTATAACACCTTAGATGTTAAAATATAATGTATTATGTTCTGCAATTGCTTACTTGTTGACCTATTTAGTTGTTCCTAATTATAAACAAATAGCAGATGAAGCTTATAAGAAAAGTGCCCTGAAATAAAGACTCCAGATCTTATGTAAGAGTAAAGGTAAATCTAAATGTAAACGTGTAAAACGGCTAATGAGAGCCAGCCAGCCGAACATTATAATAATATTACTTGACGCTCGGCATGCCCTTTTGCAATTCTGACCTACACACGTCCTGTGTACCTAAATCCGTATGTCTTGTAACAACTGAAAGGAAACAAACAAAAAACCACTGGAGCCACTTATTCGAATTCTCCCGCTTGATTGACTTTTTGTAATTGCTAGTCTTAATAAACATACTTAATTATAATTACGCAAATTGAAAGTTCCAAACTTACTTCAGAACCTATTACAACTTTCGAAGATAACACTTCCCCATAAGTATGTAAGTCACTGTGTCACAGTAGCAGCCCATACAAGTCTTAAATAAATCACAGCTCCGAATGTTTGTATGGAACATATTAAAGTATGTAAAACTTAGTTTCGTTCGGTTTTCTTAGAGCGTGCAGTGAGGCACGTGCGCGGTCAGTCGCTCTTCACGCTGCGACAGTCGCCACCATTACACCGGCCGAGCACCGAGCACCGACTGCCGCCGCGACGACACAGTATCGTGCGTTGCCGCAACGACACCGACGACGATAAGTATATATTATTACCTATAGGTTTATGAATTACGCGAACAAGGCGAAGGTTCACTAATGTTTGACAAAAAACAAATGACAAATGATCATTTAAAAAATAACATTATAAAAACTAATCGTTTGACAAACATTTCATTTCGCAAACATATTACTTGATAAGTAATATGTTTGCGAATCGGTTACAAATTATACACCTAAGCCTTCCTCATGAATCACTCTGTCTATTAGTGAAAACCGCATGAAAATCCGTTCAGTAGTTTTTCAGTTTATCGCGAACAGACAGACAGACGCGGCGGGGGACGTTGTTTTATAATATGTAGTGATTGCGGCGACTATGGACACCGTCCGCTGCTGACTGTCGTGCACTCATGCGTAACGTGTGTCAAGTGTCAAACATTCACTCGCCTTCGGTGTCCTCTCATTTGACAAAAAACTAATCACAAGTTTTCATTTAAAAAATAACGTTAGGTAAACTTATACTTGATAAAGAGAGAGTGCCAGAAGCGAATTGTACCTATTTTACTTGATTAGGGCAGCGTGTATTTTTTTAAATAGACTATCAATCAAATGGTTAAAACACAACCTGTGCTCCGCTAAAAAAAGTGTGATTGCTACTATTCTTTCTAGCACACAAGACCATCTGGATTTATCATTTTTCAGTTGCATTTGAAGAGCTTTGTCAATTCCAGAACAGGTCCCTAATCTTTTTAATGTTTCGAGCCACATTAATAAAGCTAACTGGTGATCGTCTGAATTTTCATGAGCCTTCAGCACTGGGGATACACGTGACCAATCGTCAAAGCCCGCGTTGCCCAGTTTACAAGGTTTAGACCGGTTAAATATATAGCAGCAAAAATAATAAACTTTCAGTACAGACTTTGAGTATATCAACCATTTCTGATCATAAATTTCGCCGTTTGACATGACTCGCTGAAAGTGTGCATTAGAAAAATGGCGCCCTTTTCAGTACGTGGGTAATCTTTATCTGCCAGTTTCCCGTTGTGTGGGCCCTGCAGTATTATGAAGTCTATTGTTTTGGACGACAGGGACGTCGGCCACTGACCAATATCTACAGATATTTCTGCGGCGGTCGTTGATATGGCTGTTACTTCTGCAGCCAATGGAGCAGCATTATGAGATGATTCGGGTCTATCCTGAATCTCCGCCACATTATTTGGAATATTGTCTGAAGTAATTATACATTAGTCTGTTGGTTGACTTGAACATGGTTTTTCTTCTATTTTAAGATATTTGGCCAGCTGTTGGGCGCTTTTTTCATTGTTAGCTTCTCTTTGTTTTTTTCGCTTCAAGTTTTGTATTCCTGATAATTTTTTGGACGCTTGCGACATTGTAACTGATGATGAAAACAAAAATAAATAGGTATGCTCAGAAAATGTGTGACGATCAGTGATTAGACTAGGTGGTACTATTTTACGTAAATTTAGCTAAATATGTACCTATGTTACAGAATTTCAGAATATTGTTATTCCTTAATGTGTCGAAACGAAAACATTAAAATATCATGAAAAGGTAAATTACATGAACAAGTTCAACACGGGCTTTGCCATTTGCGTAAAAAAGCTTAACCCTTTAACCGATAGCAGCTACTTACTTGCTGTCATATATTTTTAATTGTATGTAGATAATTTTTAATAACGCTTTTAAATGCATTTTTATTAAGTCATGACAAAGAATATAAACCTTCAATTAATGATCAAAAAACCAGCTTCTACAACTACGTCTATAGTTAATAAAGGACTAATTTTAGGATGCATCCCCGAAAGTGGCACCCTAGATTTTTTTTTATTCCCACCTAACACATTTCAAATAATCGTGCTTTTTTGAAAACCCAAAAAAATATCGCAACGCCTAAACGAGAAAACGTAGAAGCTAGCTGAAAACTGTATTCAGTCCTTCTTGACGTCTATAATCACCATAATAAGTTTCAAAAGTGTACATACATGTGTTATTGAATAATATTACTAAAAGTCAAAACGATGGTGTTATAACTTCGACTTCAACATACAAAAAACTGGCTCAACCTAAGATGTGTAGGTGTAAACCAAAAATTAGTGCGTTTAGTCAATAATATATAGTGAAAATATCCAGCTCGTATGTTTCGCATATTTATTGATCATCCCGCAAAATTAGGTCATATAAATGCCAACAAACGTTTGAACGCGACTGTACCACAGTATAAGTATATACAGTATTGTGACTCGGCCCTTTCCTTGATATAATTACCTACAGCCGGACGGTACGTAAACACGACAGACGATGACGACGATAGGGCTGCCCATAATTTCATCTACCTACTTGAGTTTCTTTCTAGTTTTGTGATTGTAAATATTATAATTAATTTTTATAAATATAAATAGATTTCCCTTTATTCTGGGTGTTAAAATAAACTGCTGTCGCCGAAGGTTACCAAACTCCAATCCTTACAAACTTCAACACCAACCTACTCAATCAAAATGCAAGAGACAGCTGACGAGTAACCGCCCGTAAAATTAACAACCCCATCACCTACAGCACAGAGCAAATCAAAAAACATTTTTTTTTGGTCACCCATCCGATGTTGAACCGCTGCAAACGTTACTTCATATCAAACCATATAATCGCGTGTGCGTCACCTAAAGCTATCAAAACTTATAACTAGCTACTACAAAATCTTATTTACAAATGCGAAATTTTTATTTGTGACAAAACAGACAGACACTCGACTGTACAGAAATTCAATTCATTGGCACCTAACATTAAAGTTTTAGAAAAAACGTCTCTTCGCCTTCTTGGGTCCCCGGTCTTGGAAGATGGTTTTTAATCTTTCATAGATTCGTTTACTTAAAATTAATGTCCATTCGGCTTTTACTATACTCCGTTTTTGTCTTTTCGTACCAAAATTTACTCATGCCCTTCGATCATCGCAACTTTGGAAACATTTAACACTTTTAGAAAAATTTACAAAATTATTTAAAACACCCTTAGCAAAATTTTAAATGTGGCTTTGAACGACCGAAGCTGGCTCCAAGCATCCTTACCGGTTCGTTTGGGTGGTCTTGGCGTTCGCAAAATTTCAGATGTCAGCCTTCCAGCATTTTTGTCTTCGGTCCATGGCACAGAAGAGTTAACCAGGAAAATTCTAACAAACACACTGGTTAATTCTGAAGTGTCCTGCAAGACCGATGCCATAAATGCTTGGCAGATAGCTTGTCCCCATACTCTTTTACCTGTTAATCCATTCTCTCAGAGGCAATGGGACGAGCCGTTATGCACTTTAAGAAGGAATTATTTAATTGACACCGCATCCAATGTTGCAGAGCGCGCTCGCTTGTTGGCTGTGGGAGAATTGGAATCAGGCCTATGGATTCAGGCACTTCCATCGCCCAACATAGGCACCTTGTTGGACGATAACACATTCCGCCTTGCCACATGCCATCGTTTAGGAGCTCCTTGTGTTTCTCCGCATCTTTGTCACTGTGGAGAAGCTGTCGACAGTCTCGGACACCATGGCCTTTCTTGTAGCAGAAGCGCAGGCCGTATATCTCGACATGCCAATATTAATGACATAATCCGTCGTGCTCTTGTCACCGCCGGCGTGCCAGCCGTACGTGAACCTATTGGTCTGGTACGAGACGATGGGAAGAGACCAGATGGTATGTCGTTACTGCCATGGAAGATGGGTAGGCCTTTGGTGTGGGACGCAACCTGCGTTGACACCCTCGCGCCATCACATCTTCCAAGTACAGCTGATTGTGCTGGCGCTGCTGCTGCATCAGCAGCAAGCCTCAAACGGCGTAAATACAATAATTTAGTTGGTAACTATGTTTTTGAGCCGTTTGGGGTCGAGACGCTTGGGTCATGGGGTCCGAGTGCTCGTTCCGTTTATAAAGAATTAGCTAAGCGACTGATCGACACTTCTCGTGACCAGAAGGCGGGCCTTTTTCTTGCACAGAGAATTAGCATTGCCATTCAACGTGGCAAAGCCGCCAGCCTTCTGGGAACACTGCCAGTAGGCGACGATGTGGAGGAATTTTATGACGCATGCATATAAATAGCCCATATACATTTCTTTTTCTTTTTTTTATTAGTTTTAATGTTTAAGTTGTATATAGAATTAATCTTTTTAACTTTTGTAAGACATATAATTAATTAAATAAAAGATGTTACACCATTTTAAAGTATTTCAAATTTATAAAGTAAATTAAAAATAAGTAAATTAAAACGTGGGAGAGCCATGCTTCGGCACGTATAGGCCGGCTCGACTCCGCTCGATGCCACGGCCTCACAGAAAACCCCTTGCATTGCATTTCGCCACGTGAGTGAGGTTACTGGAGGCCCAAACCCTTCCCTCTCCCTTATTCCCGTCCTTCCCCTCTTCCAACTCCCACTCTCCCCCTTCCCACTCTCCCCTCTCCCTACTTCCCACTCTTCCCCCTCTACCCCTCTTTCCACTCTTCCCCCACTTCCACCTCTTCCCCCCTCCCCCTCTTCCCCCCTCTTCCCACTCTATCCCTCTTCCCACTCTTCTCCCTCCCCCTTCCCACTCTTCCCCCCTCCCCCTTAACCCACTCTTCCCCCCTCCCCCTTAACCCACTCTTCCCCCCTCCCCCTTAACCCACTCTTCCCCCCTCCCCCTTAACCCACTCTTCCCCCCTCCCCCTTAACCCACTCTTCCCCCCTCCCCTTCTTCTCCTACGCACTTGTGACTCTCGAGTTACAGGTGCCCATGGGCGGCGGTAGTCATTTACCATCAGGTGACCCGTCTGCTCGTTTGCCCCCCTATACCATAAAAAAAAATGAGAGGTGTCAAGGGACACCCGGATGGAACGAAGTTCCTTTCGATTGATTAGTGAAGGAATTGTAATAAAATTTTATTTCTTTTACTATAGCAAAAAGTGTCGTTACAACTTTTGATCTTAATTTTTAGCCGAGAATTTCGTTCCAAAAAGTATAAATCTTGCTAGGTAGGTACCTACCATTTTTTACTTTCATATTCATTTCATAATGATATTTCGTCTAATTCAATAATATATGTATGTAGCTAAATACACAAGTAAATAGATAGCTTAGCCTAGGAACTACCTACTTTTCCCGGAGGCTTCCTTCTTAGGGTATTCCCGGGTCCCCTGCAATAGGCCCACTTGTGACGGAACACCGTGTGGTTTTAGTCGGTTCGATTCCGACATACCACTTCACCATTAGCTCAGGTGGGGTGATGACCCGAGGGGGTTTCCACAAGAAAAAAAAAAAAAAAAAAGGAACTAGGTACCTACTAGTTTTTTTTTAACGCGAGCGTGTTTAAGTCACTCGTGTGTCACTTTTGTCACCCTATCTACTTTTTTATTTATTAATCCAGGTATTTTACTCGGTGGAAAAAGCGAAATACCTAGCTATTAAAAAAGAAACAAATTACGTACTAGTAGGTACATAAAAAATATTTTATAGTCTTACCTTTCGGAGTTTCCAGGTAATTTAAAAAATATTATCTCTGGGTGCATTTTTAAGTATTCAAGCAACCAAAAACAGCACAATATACATACTTAAGTATTTGTATTTATTTCAATGAAATACACAAATCGCACGCTTACTGCTTAAAAAACGATCACGCGGTTTGTTCGTCACTGCGGAGCAATCGCGACTGTTTGCAAACTGAGTGTGAACCGAACGCAAGGCGTGTAGGCATTTCTCGCGATCCGACCGTTTGTATGAAGATACATTACTGTATGGATAGTATTACCGTGACTGTACGGACAACAGCTTAGGTATAATACGTTCAATAAAAGAGGTCATCGATATGTATGAATCCGTCGCTTTTTTGTAGCCATTCGAATTTGGTCGGATAACCAGCTGTTGTTTAATGTTTTGATTTTTGTTTATATCTACTTATATGCGAAACATACAAGCTGGATATTTTCACTATATATTATTGACTAAACGCACAAATTTTTAGTTTACACCTAGGTACACATCTTATCATTATCATAGGGATGTAAGGGAGCACACTTCACCTTCTGCGCCAAGCCAACCTCACCTGCCCGTGGTGCATCCTACTGATCAACAGACGAGACTCTGGCAAACCGATAAATGGCGGTATAACCATTTCGTATCAAACGTAGCTAAATACAACAGGTTGGTGATGGGCAGCAGCATCACTGGCGCGAAGCTACGTTCTGCGATCGCCAACACGTCTGCCCAGCGTGGCGATTATGGGCAAAACCTGCTTATGGACACCACAAATAGAAAACGGCCCCCAGTTCCCGGTAGCCCCACTAGTCCTGGCCAAGGTGGCGGCCATGGTAACGGCAGGGTGGGGGGTGCTAAGAATCCCCGGGCTACGGCAGGCCACTCAAAATCAAAACCACTGACCCTGGCTTCGTACAACGGACGATCTATGAGGACTGACGACAGGATGGCAGCACTCGAGGTCGAATTGTCAAAGATTAGGTGGGATATTCTGGGGTTATGTGAAGTCCGAAGACAGGGAGAGGACACCGTGACTTTGGAGTCTGGCCACCTATTCTGTTATCGAGAGAGCGACCAGCTGTCTCAAGGCGGAGTGGGGTTTCTTGTCAACAAGGCCCTGGCTGACAACGTTGTGGAAATGTCGAGTGTATCATCACGGGTTGCGTACCTCATACTAAAACTGACAGAGAGATATACCCTCAAAGTCGTAGAGGTCTACGCACCCTGCTGTCGGCACTCATATGAAGAATATGAAGATACTCTAGATCACGTATCTTCAGCTCTCCATAACACCACTAGGGCTCACTACAACGTTGTCATGGGGGACTTCAACGCTAAAGTGGGAGTACAGGCTTGCAGTGAATCAAAAATCGGTCGACATGGGTTTGGAAAAAGAAATGATAGGGGTCACACCTTGGTCAACTTCTTGGAAAAAGAGGGGCTCTTCTTGATGAATTCATTCTTTAAGAAGAAGCCCAACCGCAAGTGGACTTGGAAAAGCCCAGATCAGGTGACCAAAAATGAGATTGAGTTCATCATGACAGACAAGAGGCACATATTCAGAGATGTCTCAGTGCTTAACAGGTTTTACACCGGAAGCGACCACAGACTCGTGAGAGGCTCTCTGAATATCAACTGTAAGCTTGAAAGATGTCGCCTGATGAACTCTACGCTCCGACCTAACCTGCTCCAAACTGTAGTGGGATCCGAACCTTTCCAGCTAAAACTAGAAAATAGATTCGCTGCTTTGGAAACCTCAAGTGACGTGGATGAGAAACTCCAAAGTTTTGCGAGAATCTTGAGAGAAGAAGGTGCTAAGGTTTGGCAGGTACAGCGTTCAGGTACGAAGTCTCTCTCTCTCCGACAAGACTCTCCGGCTGATGGATTTAAGAAGAGATGAACAGAATGCGCCAGCGCCCAAGTTGCGGGAGCTAAATCAGAAGGTATCTAAGTCAGTACGGCGTGATCTCCGACGTTCAAGCACACGCCGAATTGAAGAGGCTATTGAGCGAAATAGGGGGTCCAAAGTCTTTGCCAACGAACTCAGTAGAGCCCATTTGACAAAGCTCAAAAACGCAAATGGCAACACTATCGTCTCTAAGCCGGAGGTACTGGTGGAGATTGAAAACTTCTACGGCCGATTATACTCGCATGCACCACGAACCGAAGTAGCTCACCACTATACCGATGAGCTGCCAGACGTCAGCTTGAGCGAGATCGAGTTGGCCCTCAAACAGCTTAAAAATGGAAAAGCCCCGGGTGAAGACGGTATTACTTCGGAGTTACTGAAGGCAGGGGGTAAACCCGTACTTCGTGAACTACGGGAGTTATTTAGTACCGTCTTGAATAGCGGGAGAACTCCAGAGGCGTGGAGCAGGAGTGTGGTAGTTTTGTTCTTTAAAAAAGGAGATAAAACGCTCCTTAAAAACTATCGCCCTATCTCACTCCTGAGCCACGTTTATAAGCTGTTTTCAAGGTTCATCCTAAATCGCCTCGCAAGAAGACTTGATGAGTGTCAGCCACCCGAGCAGCTGCCGGATTTCGCTCAGGATTTGGAACCATAGACATATATACACACAGTGAGGCA
This sequence comes from Euplagia quadripunctaria, assembly GCA_963859945.1. Classification (NCBI taxonomy): domain Eukaryota; kingdom Metazoa; phylum Arthropoda; class Insecta; order Lepidoptera; family Erebidae; genus Euplagia; species Euplagia quadripunctaria. Next base: position 32,966 of record OY982568.1, on the reverse strand, counting down.
GGTTATACAGAAGACCGAAGAGTATAACCAGCCCCTGTGTCTTGCCTTTGTGGACTATGAGAAAGCCTTTGACTCAGTTAAAACCTGGGCTGTTCTGGAGTCTTTGCAGCGTTGCCAAGTGGACTGTCGGTACATTGACGTGCTGAGATGTATCTTTAACGCCGCGACTATGAGTGTTCAAGTACAGAATTAGCAGACTAAACATATCCCATTACGCAGGGGGGTGAGACAGGGGGATGTAATATCCCCGAAACTGTTCACGAGTGTCCTGGAGGATATGTTTAAGACGCTAAACTGGGAAAGTAAGGGCATCAACGTCAATGGTGAATACATCTCGCACCTAAGATTTGCTGACGATATTGTCCTAATGGCGGAGTCGCTACCGGACTTACAAGAGATGTTGTCCGGATTAGCTGATACCTCCAAACGCATCGGCCTCGGAATGAACATAGATAAGACGAAAATTATGCTCAATAGTCATATTAACCCGGAGCCGGTAGTAGTGAATGGCGTTCATCTCGAAATTGTTCAAGAGTACGTGTACCTTGGGCAAACCTTGCAACTGGGCAAGAACAATTTCGAGAGGGAAATCAATAGGAGGATTCAGCTGGGATGGGCAGCATTTGGTAAGCTTCGTCAAGTCTTCACGTCGTCCATACCACAGTGCCTTAAGACAAAAGTCTTTAATCAGTGTGTCCTACCTGTAATGACTTACGGTGCCGAGACGTGGACACTCACGGTTAAGTTGGTCCACAAGCTCAAGGTCACTTAGCGAGCTATGGAGAGAGCTATGCTTGGTGTGTCTCTGTGGGACAAAATTCGGAACGAAGTTATCCGACACAGAACCAAGGTAATCGACATAGCTCAAAGAATTAGCAAGCTGAAGTGGCAGTGGGCTGGCCACATTGCCCGCAGAACCGATAACCGCTGGGGTAGACGAGTTCTGGAGTGGAGACCACGTCAAGGGAAACGTAGTGTAGGACGCCCTGCGGCCAGGTGAGTGACGATCTGCGCAAAACGGCGGGGAAAAACTGGATGAGGAGAGCTGACGATCGAGCTCAGTGGCGTTCATTAGGAGAGGCCTATGTTCAGAAGTGGATGAGGTGCTGATGATGATGATTATGATGAACCTACACATCTTGGGTTGAGCCAGTTTTTAGCATGTCAAAGTTATTTTTTGACACCATCGTTTTGACTTTTAGTAATATTATTCAATAACCCTTACCGATCCGTACACACCAAATATACATAGTGTGTATGTGTCGAATTCACCCTGAATATACACCGAGAATTTTTTAAAGTCCCGTGAGCTGGAATTTTTTCGTCCAAAAGTTGAAAGTTTTTATAAGTGACCAATAAGACGTGAACATACCAGCGTATACGTATACCAGCTAAATATACCGCTGAAAAGCCAAAAGAACGAAGAACGCCTGGGGACCGCTTTTTCGTCGGGATCGCCAATGTTGAAGACGGGTCTACTTCATGTGTTGAGGTTGTAATAAAAATGCAGTATGACAGTGACTGGCTTGATATAATGGTAAATTTGCGTATTACATTAATTAAGTACTTAGAAAGGCCGCAAGGCGTTCGCGTCTAGTTTGTCTTGAGGTATTTTGGTGAATGTGTGTGCGTTCGTCGGCGCCGGCTAGCGGCCAGTGAATGACTGAGTGTGCGCCTGAGGCCGTGTGCGCTCCCCACTCGTCTCTTCGGTAGTGTGATTCGCAACAGTAGGTAGGAAGGAGTTTACGCTAAGTCATATGATATCATCAAGCTTAGGAGGTGTATACTGTTTTTTTATTGAAATATATTCAAATAACCCAAGTAAAAACTTAAGAATCTAAGAATAATTTTCGTAGATTGAATCAAATTTTCTGCACGTATAAAGTTGGATTGTTTCACACTAATGAAATACTTTTCGGTCTACGTTAGTATTTGTAAGCCTCTAAAAATTTTTCCTAATTGAGATTTTGAAAAAAAAATTGAGTGTATACTCGGTGTAAACTTACGGTATATGATTCGAATTCACACCGAGTATATTGGGTGTATTTTTTTCTATACTCAGTGTGTGATCAATAAACACCAAATATACCTATCGTATACTCCTAAGTATACACCACACTGAGTATACACCAAATTTACACCGAGTATATACGGTGTATCCGGTGTATATGGGTCTGCTAGGGAACGCATGTATGTACACTTTTGAAACTTATTATGGTGATTATAGGCGTCAAGGACTGAATACAGTTTTCAGCTAGCTTCTACGTTTTCTCGTTTAGGCGTTGCGATATTTTTTTGGGTTTTCAAAAAAGCACGATTACTTGAAAATTATAAATATTTTCTTAAATTTTATTCTGTCATAAATTAGCACAAATTAAGAGCTACTCGTGTATGTTTATTCTACAGGCGCATATACAATCGTTTTTAAGAGACACGATTCTGCAAAACGTTACCCCAGCATAAAAACCAATTTAACAAATATAAGCTCTCTGCCCATTCACAAAATTTCTCTCTGCGATAATTAGTTTAGAATTTTCCTGCTGGAAGAACGTTACCCCAGCAGGAATCGTTTTTTCCGTTTTTTTCTAAAACAACAGGCACAATTTTTTTATGCGGTGCACATTTACAGCAGATTACGCACTAATTATACGTTGCACACATATCACTCTAGGAGCAACTTTCCAGCTGGGTAACGTACACGGTATCCCAGACTCTTGTAATTTTAATAGCTTATTTGTAGGTGAAATAGATACATAGCAAAAATTTAAAAGTAATAGTGTCATCGCCAGAACAAAAACTCTTATTTATTTTATTAAAATTAGGGACAAACTATAATAGATGATAACACAGTTCACTATTTAATAAGTTAATAGACATTATTTTGACTGGTTATACCGGGGTAACGCAATGGTATTGGTCGATTGATAAATATTAATGAATAGTGGGGTTATAAAAAGGGTAGGAATATGTTCAGAACAGGGTCTTGAGTGCGAAGAGTGGTACGAACAACTTGGCAGTTACTGTAGTTAGTGATTTTCATATTTTATGTCAGTGGTTATGAGAATGTTTCTTACAATAGATGGATTTATGTTCAATCTGATATAACAAAAATCTCTATTAATTGTAATGGTATTATAAATGACTATAGTTATTAGTTTTAGACTATAGTTTTTAGTATTACCTAGTTCAATCAAAATCAAAATTATTTATTTCCAAGTAGTCATTGCAGGTATTTTTGAATCAGTTAGTATATATAAGTAAATCTAGATTCATTATAGTATGCTTCTCACCGATTAAATCAAATCAATGACGATTTAACCAAAATTGAAACCCAACCATATCATATTGGATATACAGTGAAACCTGGTAAATTGGGATCTCAAAGGACCGATGATTTTGTAACATTTAAAATTAAATTAACGGGTCGGCTGCCCCCCCCCCCCCCCCTAAGAAGAGTTCTTAGCTACGCCATGAGACTGAATAGGTTCTGTATTCGAAATTAGTCAAAGAAAAAAGAATACAATGTTATTTTGGTTTTAGATGTTTTTAATGTTTTAAACTAGTCACTTCATTTAACTTCCTTAACCTGGAGACCTGTAACAAACAAACAATTATTTTAAGTTAAAATTAATACTCATTACAAATATTGCATACAGCACATACACTTGAGGCAATGTGGCTTGTAACTTATTAGATTTTGCTGTCTGTTATACCATCATCGATCATTTATGTGTAACTCGGGACTTAATCGCGATAATAGGTACAATACCTTTTTGGTTACCTATGGGTGTTATCCAGCTGTTAATAAATCTGGCAAACTGAAAACCTACTACAAGTTTCTGCCAACTGATTCTTGAAATGTGTTATTAACTATAGTGCTGAAAGGATGGCTTATACCATGGTTTTCTATGACCGCTGCAGAATTTTAATATCAGAATATTAATTTTAAATTGGAAAGTACTAGATGTACCCAAAGTGGAACCTATACTAATATTATAAAGCTAAAGAGTTTGTTTGGTTGGTTGGACGCGCAAATCTCAGGAACTACACATTCGAATTAAAAAAATATTTTAGTGTTGGATAACTTATTATATCGAGGAAGGCTATAGAACATCACGCTACAACCAATAGGAGCGGAGCAGCGACCATAAACGCAGGTGAAACTGCGGGGATGGCTAGTTAATAACAAAATTCACTCTACTCTTGAATGTTCCAGGATTATAATTGTGTAGAAAAATAGACGCAATAGTTCATTTCAGACTGGTGTCTCGAACCAAAAAGGAGCTGTCAAAGCGATTAGATTTTTGTTTTTCAACAATGAAAGAGTGCAACCTCTGTCTGCGTCTAGCGTCCGATGAAGGAATGGCGAGGTTTCCATTAGTTCGCAGGGAGCTTTCGCACACTCACCAAAGTGAATCCTAAAAAAACCGATAAGCAAGCGACTATACGACGATGCTCAAGAGTATCTAGTTTCCTCTTCGTTTATAAGCTTACGGGCTCTTCGTTCGAGTCCAGAGCTTTGAGTTGGTATTTAGCCGAGCCATCCCAAAGGTGGTATTCACTTTTGAAGAAGCGATGACAGTGATTTTAACCAAATTTTTTTTAATTTTATGTATTTTAGAAAAATATGTAAAATATTTAATATTTTTAGCCTCATACTACGTTACACTGTATACTAAAATGTGCACGGTTGACACTTCAATGTCTTGTACACAAGCATGTATGTAAATGTATTTTCCACTGTATTAACAATGTACAAAAAAAGTGTTATCTATCTATCATGTCACATCTCATAGCAAGCATAGCACATCAGTGGAAACTGAAAGAACGACACTAATAGTGGTATGTAACCGCGCCTATGTACTACGGCACCACCACCATCCACTCCTACTCGACCAGTACGGCGGCTACAATTAGAAGGAGGGATAGATAAGCTTGGAGAGTCACCGATAAAAACATAACTATGGGCAGTGTGGCTATTTGACAAAAAAAATATTTTACATTATTAAGTACCAAACTAACTTTATTCATTATTTTCAAAACTAGTTTAGACTGACTAGTTACCAATACAAAAAATTATTTATAGAATTGTAATATGATAAAATTCTTTAAATGGTTCTTTCGAACTGATATTAGTTATTACATTAGAAACTTAAAATGATATAAGTTTCCTTGAGTTCTACATACAATTAAAAATAATGATAAATGCAATACATGTGTAAATGGCAGATTTTTTTTTCCTAAGATACAGACAGTCATTGGAATACAAGCAATTGAACTGATATTATGAAAATAAAGAAACACTATGTGTAAAGCATCATCGTTACACTTAGGGACTGTGCTAGTTAATATTCTACAGTTGCATGCTGATGCGAAAAGTTCAAGTTAGACAGAACATCAGCAGAAGATGAACTCTGCGGACAACACCTATGCATGTATCTCTCTGAGGGAAACTTCAAAAGTCTAAGATGTTGTATGCGCAGACCAAAGAGTGACTATGCAATATTCTGCTTTATTCTATTGCATTCAAAATATCATAACCAGCTAAATAAAGAATAGAAAAGTGACCAGAGGGAATTGTTGTGTAATTATGGTATGTGATTATGTGGACTAGGCCCAGCTCATTGAACAACAGCATTATGATTTGTTTTTTGACACACAAAGGAAAGAATTATTGTTCCATACCTGGAAAAAGGAGTCATGACAACAGGCTCAGCTGACCAAATAAGAAGATTGCTAGAAGCTTTCAAGGAAAAAAGGCAAGGTCAACTAAGAGCATAAGTCATGTTTGTGTCTGTCAGGATAATACACCTGCACATAGAGCTGACATAGCAATAGCTTCAATTCTCCAGATGTGGCTCAAAGATTACCTCAGGAGTAAGCACTTGATGATGATAGCAAAGTTCATTACTACTACTTTATAACACCACTATACATAATATTTAGTATGCTGTACATATTCTGATATAGTGTCTACAGATCTCTTGAATATTTCATACACAATGTTCAGATAGGTTATTATATAACTCTACATCACAACATAGTTACAGTAATGTTGTAATGGATGGCAATGTAACCTCAATGTCCACTTCTTACGCATATGTATATAAACCAATATTTACCTGGAGGTAAACTCTGCTTGAGTTTCTCAGCCTTCTCTTTGTCAGTGATGACCAATGTGTACAGGAAGCGAGAGCAACGCACCTTAAACTTCACATTCTCAGGGTTCTTCTTTATTTTCACAGCTGTAAAACACAGGGAAGTGATCAACACAAAAAGAGAATGCACCTACAAATTAGACATAAAGGTACTACATATGTGTATAAGATCAATAATTTATTAACAGGCGACAATTAACCAATAAGTACCTCCTAGGTACTTGTCATTTGTGATGTGTCCAAAGTTGTCCAGACTTACAATAATCATGTAGAGGGAATACCAATATTAGTGCTTAGGGCATACATATAGCCATGATCAACATGTATATCTGTGTGGCAGATGAGACTTGCAGAATGGTCTCAGCAATTAGAGAAAAAAAGTTGACAACCACACTGAAGCATCACTCTTTCTTTGTCTTTCAACAAGGTAGACACAGACATAGTAATGATAGGTACACAATACACTTGTTTACTAGCAAATTTCAGTAAGCCATGTCAGTGGAAGTTAAACGTAACATAACATGGTTGAAGCTAACCATGAGCTTTGTGCAGCAGTGTTGTGCCAATACAATAAACTGCACACACTGTCAGCTATAAGTGAAGTGGTAATCATACAAATAATAACAAATACTAATACTCACACTTTGCATCTTTCCTACGCGCCTTCAACAGGAAATCTTTAATGTCTTTAATTTCGCGCGGCTGAAACATAACAAAACATACCTTACGAAAGAGCGCAACAATAGCATTTTATATTACTCACACTTGTTTAAATTTCTAAATTTACTTTAGATACAGTCAGAAAACAACAACAAATTATGATTTTGCTTACCATGTTGAGTATGTGCCAAAGTTAGCAGAAGAACTGCAATGAAAATGAAGATATTGATGAAATATTTCAAGAATCGGAAGGTTCACAATTATAAGAACAGTTTTTTTTTATTAAAGTAATATAATTATCAGTATTCTTTGAGATTTTTAAGGATTTTATCACTTATTCACCCACTTCTAACTTTACTCACCTGTCAAAATTCCTAAAAGAAATTCTTGTACGTTTTGACGTTTGACATTTAGCGATTTGATGCTTTTGTCAGATGACAAAGTAAACAGGAATCTGCATCCAAGGTTTTTGATCTATTACGAGATTCGTGTTTTGAGAGCAGAGTGATAAAGTTTACAAAACTTGTATTATTACCCCTTTGTCACGCTTAACGATCTTAAGTTTTAATGTTTCGAATTCAATTTGTAAGGTTCCAGAAAAATTGCTTTTGATTGCTATTAAAAGTATATATAGTATAACTAAGCGCAAAATATTTTAAAATAAAGAAATGCAAGCGCCACTACAACGAGATGGCTCAGCGCCATTAAGACTCACGTGCATCCGTGGCCCCTGCTTCAGTTCACCGGTGACCGTTAACCGATCAACATTAAATTATATTATTGTTTACGTGCCCACGAACAAATAACTCGCCAGTGAGAATATGCCAATACAGAAATTGGCAATGATGCTGATCATGCAACTGTACGCTGTGGCCTCTTCCTGTTCCATTCACCATCCATCTTAGCTTCAGCCCAGCAGTTCATGCGCAAGGTCGTTATGGGCCCAGGCCCGATGGACGTAAAATCTTAATAATGGTTATATCAAAGTTTCACGTTCATATCGAACCTCTGACGAAGACGAACTTCGATACATGGAAGATTCAGGCCGAAGCAGTGCTCACCAAAGCTATTCGAATGAGTAAGTAGAACAAATGATACCAAGAAAGATTCTCTTGCAAAAGCGGAGTTGATTTTGATAATTTCACTGAGTGAACTAAAGCTCGTAAAATCGTGCAAAACGTCTAAAGATGTGTGGGGAACTTTAAAAACACTTATGAGAGCCGAGGACCGGCCCGCAAAGTGACTCTTTTCAAGAAAAAGCTTCACCTTACGCTAAAACATGGCGAATACGTAAGGGATCACATTAACCAATTAGTTGACCTTGTGGACAAACTAAGAGACATGGAAACATAAATAAATGTCGATCTTCTCACTATAATAATACTTTACAGTCTCCCTGAAAACTTTGAAAACTTCAGAGTAACTATAGAACCTAGAGAAAAACTCCCTTCGCTCGATGAGCTTAAAATTACAATAATTGAGGAAAGTGAAGTTTGAAATAGAGACAGTGACACCGCAGATGAAGACGAAAACCTTTCCCATTTAATCAAAAAGACAAAAATCGTAAGTACCAGGTAAATAAAAAGGTTTATCTAAACCAAAAGAAAGAAGGATATGATCAGAATTTATATACACATGAAGCTTGTATGAAAACAGGGGAAAAGTGACACGTATGAATAGGAAATTTATAAAACTTAAAAAAACATAATAAATAACCTAGTAAGAAATTTACAGAATACCAAAATTATGCATTTCTTCCAACGCATAAGAAACGATAATATTGATATTAATTATATTGGACAAAGCATACATGAGGTAAATGTAGCTTGCTTTCTGGGCATTCCTGTTGATAGTCAGCCTACATGGAAGCCGCAGGCAGAAAACATACCGTGTCCCTGTTGAAAATGTCCATTGAAAACTTATAGAACACTATAGGAATCTTATGGGTTTCCAATAGTTTCCATCTTGTCTATCTGGAACAAAAATTGTCCAGATACAACAGAGTTTGCAATCAATCGAAACGTAAAAGTAAATCCACATTTAACTTTTCTTTGAATGAGAATGAATGAAATTTGAATGCGTTTGGTAAACACATGAATTGACTTATAAGATTGCAGTGTTTCTTATAAGTAACCTCATCAAGCTTAAAAGTTTATACGTCATTCCTGTTAAAGGAACAAATGGATTTCTATTTGGACATTCAAAATTAGTTAAATTGTCGTTCCTTATCCGTAATAACCATGAACAAGAATTTAGAAATCCTTGAGTAATTCCTCATATGCAATAACTCGGCAATGTGTAAGGATTTACCGACAACAGATAATTTTGTTCATGAGATTCTAAAAGGATTACCGACTAGCACATGCTATGGGATTTAAGAAAATTAGTTAGGACTTCCTGCGACAAAAACACAATTCATTCTTTTAAAATCCAATCTCACTATGAGTTTTTATGACAATTTATCAGTCGATCCAGTCATAAATTTAATGATCATATTTACAAGAAAATATAGGTTGTTGTGTGGAATGGCAATGTCATTATGTAATAAGATATAACGGGAATTCCATTATTAAAAAATAGAATTTATGTTTTCAATAATAATAGTTTAATTCAACTTTAAGTATAGTTCAAATTGTTGTTGATAGACAGCGTTGTACTCAGAAATATTAAATCGCGCTATGGTTTCGTTACCCGGCCAACCATATAAGGTCCTAATTAATAATCTTCGTTGGTTACGATTTATGACCACGGCAGTGGTAAATACATATGTTTAAGGTGTAGTATATTAATGTAGCGCCCTCTAGTGATGAAAAGAAGTATTTGTGATTATTCAGTAATCGATTGTCCTATATATAATCTAAGTATTTTTGAGGAAAAATCGATTTTTTCCTCTTAATTTGAAATATCTGTATTTTGCAATACCACACTCAAAAAGCACAAATAGATACTGATCAGAGTGATTTCGAACTAATCTTGTAAATCCCAATAAGAACCAACAATTTTAATTCTGTATCTTAAAGGAAGTGCCTATTTTAAACCAATAAAAGTGATAGTAGGTACAATGACTGACCTGTTGGTCTAGTGGTTAGTGACCCTGACAGCTATGCTTATATGTCGTGGGTTCGATTCCCACCTGAGTCTGGGTGTTCTTTGTGTCCGTTGTTTCTATGTTTGTAAAGTCCCCCGCGACACAGGAGTAATTCCTAATGCGGGAGTTGCCTATTAAAAAAAAAAAAAACTTAGGAATATCAATCCAATCACTCTCATAATTCTTTAAACGTACTGTAGGATACATCATATTGTACATTATGTTATTAATAATAGTAATTAAATATACTTAATTTAGTATTTGACGGTAGGTAAGGTACTTTAACAATTTTTTGCAGTTTACAACACAGCAACAATTATGACCCATTTCAAATTGCAAACAAATTGTAGGAAATTTCAAAGTAATTTTGCTTGACTGATATGATAGACTATCCCGAATTGTTGCAGATTTCTGCCACGGCATGCGCTGCGATCGCTTTATATACCCCCACCATGCACTTCGCACATAGCGAATTCGCATCGGACCGACATCGCGTTGCCTCACGCAGTCACGCAGCCCGCTCGGTCTTTCGCCCGCCGGACACCACATGCGAGTCACGCGACCCACGTACTAACAGCGCTCAACAAAATTATTGTAATTTTTTTATTTCAAACATTATATACGTGTCAATTCTAAGTGTGCATCATTTCTATAACCCGCATAGAAGATTCCTTCCCAGTATTGGACCTTCGACACGGATTTCGAAGAAGACATCACTTCGAATAAAGGCAGCGACCTTTGGACTTTGAGGAAAGGTGTTCGACGGCGACGTGCATATTCGAACATACATCACGCGAGGCATTACACATAGTCGCGATTACAACGTACTTCGTGGAATTTAAGCGGTAAAAACCCATCTACGAATTGCAGTCGACATCATCGTAGCATCCTGGTATACTGTTACTTCACGCTTTAGAGGTGCAGCGTTATGTGCCAGCGACGACGACGATACATTGATAATCGGCTACTTTAAACGGCCATAATCCCCTTATCTTGTCCCTACGTCTTGCAATAACTAAAGTAAGTAAATAACTTTCACAAAACACGTTATTTTCGTTCTTGAAATGTACCCTTTTTTATTATTTAATTGCCCCATCTTCGTTACACGGACTTTAATTACGTGTACTTTAAGTTGCATAAATACAGTTATTTTAAATAATTTTTATATCGCATTCCAGTTGCACGGACGGCTCGCATAGAGGAGATCCCGTTATTGCCTACGCGTCGGCTCGCTTGCTACTTACCTACGCTTGCTACCGGCTGTCTTAAGTTGGCGGGAAGAAGTCGTTTTTTTAAATTTGTTTTTTTGCTATTTCAACTGTTCGTCATTGTTCGATCAAAATTTTTTGTTGTTCGATCTTAGTATTTTATTTGGTGGTTTGACCAAATACTTCGTTTGTCAGAAAATTCGGTTCTGGCGTTACGGTCACAGTTCTAAAATAACCTAAACCTAGCCATTTCTGTCTAATGCATGCCTAAAACATGGATTATATACATAACGCGAGAGCGGGCGACATCAGAGAGGGGACTTTGTTGGAGACGATTTAACATTAGTAGAATAGGTGAATTAAATAGAAATGGCTAGGTTTAGGTTAGGCCAGAACCGAATTTTATGACAAACGAAGTACAAACCACCAAAAAAAAACTAAGATCGTACAAAAATAAAATTTTGATCGAACAATGAAGAACAGTTAACCAACAGTTGAAATAGCAAAAAGAAAATAAAAAAAAAAGACTTCTCTCGGCCAACTTGAGGGTAATTTATTATTAAAAAAAGCTAAGATCTAACAAATAAAAATTTGATCGAACAGTTAAGAACAGTTACCGAACAGTTGAAAGAGCAAAAGAAAAATATAAAAAAACGACGTCTCCCCGCTAACTTAAGACAGCTCTTGCTACCTACCTACGCAGTCAGCTGGTTGCACCGCACGCTTTGCATTGTTTCGTTTCACCGCACTTACACATTTAAGTATTCATTACTTTTGTCATTTTTACGTTTTGCATTAATTTGGAAAGCTATTTAACATCCTTATCCTTACTTCCTTACTAATATTATAAATGCGAAAGTAACTCTGTCTGTCTGTCTGTCTATCGCCCTTTCACGCAAAAACTGCTGAACCGATTTCAATTAAATTTGGTACACAGATAGTCTAGAGCCTGAGAAAGGACATAGGCTACTTTTTAACGCGAAAAAAGGGGTGTAAGGGGTTGAAAGGTGGGGATGAAAAGTTGTATGGGAGTATCGTCATATTTAGAGTTAGAAGCTTGAAACTTATTTTTTAGGCTGTTGATTCGATAAAAATAAATATGACATTCAAAGTTTGTAAAAGTTTTATCTTCAAGGATGTAAAATAACAATAGGGAATAGGGGATGAAAGTTTGTATCGAAATATGTAAGATTTATGTAAATGTGTTATAAGTTTGCGACATGAGACAAAATCCTTACTTATAATATTATAAATGCGAAAGTAACTCTGTCTGTCTGTCTGCCTGTCGCCCTTTCACGCCAAAACTACGGAACCGATTTCAATGAAATTTGGTACCTACACAGATAAAGCGGTAGCGTAATGGCTAAGGCGTCGGACTTGCGATCAAGTGATTGTGGGTTCGAACCCCACCCAGTGCACTACCGTCGTGAACCTACTCCTAACACAAGCGTTAAGCTTAGCTGGACGGGTTAACAAGAATACTAGTAATGTGTGACCCACGTTACTAGTAATCTTTAAACAAAAAAAAATAAAAAAAATTGTCTAGAGCCTGAGAAAGGACATAGGCTACTTTTTAACGCGAAAAAAGGGGTGTAAGGGGTTGAAAGGTGGGGATGAAAAGTTGTATGGAAGTATCATGTAACATTTACGGAGTCATTACAAAATGTGAATATGTGCAACTTATTTAGATGCATTGTCGAGGAGACAATGAAAAAAAATATATAGTCGTTGATACGTATAAAAACAGAGTGGCCGGGTCCCTGTGCCAAGATCGCGGTACGGGAGGGGAGCTGACGCTTACGTATAAGGTAGTCGCGCGGCTCACTCACGCGGCCTGCTCCTTACGCAATGTATCAGAGCAAAATAGTGATTTTTCTTAAGAAAAATTGAACATTCGATTGAAAATGTTCTTTTGAGAGCTAAAACTATCTGAAAAAGTTATTTTTAGAGCTACACTTATTTTAAAGAGTTCTTATCAGAACTACAACTTGCACATACGAACATTATTCAATTTAAAAAGTTTGAAAGCTACAAATATTTTGAAAAATTCTTTTTAAAAATATTTATGTTAAAAAGTTCTTCTCAGAATCCTTTACAATAGATAGCTACTAATATATCTAGAAGAAGGTTACAACTTTCTAAACAGAACTTCCAGTGTAGGGCAGCTAAAATGCGTCGTATTGGAGAGTCTTCCTCTGAGAGAGAGGATCGTTTTACAAGTCGGAGAGAGTATGCAACGCAATAGCGTGATAGAGAGTCTAGCGTGGAACGTTCGCAGCGAATAAGCGAACAAAATGTTAGACCGTCACAGGTTCCAGTGAGGAATCGAGCATTAAGCGCTTGCAACGTCTCCCTGCACAACATATTAGGACTTCGCAAACACGCGTGAGGAGATCGAGCATTGAGCGGTCACAATGTTCCACTGCACAACATTTTACGACGTTGCGAATCAAGCACCATATGACTTGGTTTGGGAATAAAATAAGTTAAGAAATGAAGGAAGGAAACTTCATGCCCACTTTTAAGACCGGAAGGGCAGGTTTACCGCCTCATAGGCAGTCTTTTCCCGCAATAAAACTTTTAGTCACAAATAGATTTCCACGCGGGTGAAGCCGCGGGCACAGCTAGTACTTTATATTTTCACCTTGCCTATTAATTATTAAATAATTTTCAATCATTAATACAATTCATTAATAATGTCCAAATTAGCTGAATTAAAAAGAAAACGTTGTTCATACAAATCTAAGCTTACGCAATTTAAATTATATTTGTCTTTACTTTCGTCTTGTGAAAAACTGTCGTCGTAAATGAAAACACAGTAATAAAATTACAATTACACAGTAACTGGAGTTACTGTGTAAAGTTTTCATTTACGACGGCAGAAAACCTGGCCTTGTACAGCTTAGCGATCTAAATCTCAGACTAGCGAAAATAGAAGAGTGGTATGGTACGTCAAATTCTGACGTATTACAGATTGAAATCGAAAGTTGTATGGATATTTCAAAGACCGATTCCGATAAGGAGTACCTACCTGTATCGCGAGCAGTTCGAGACAGAGTACTTCGCGGCAGTTGGCAGCGCGCGCGAGTTGGTAAGCAGGTTCACCTCTGCGCAGCTTGACCACAACGCGTCAGACTCCTCGGCGACAGGTACTATCCTTACAGCAGGTGCGCCAACTTTCACACGGGGGTTGTCCGGTCAATGGCACTTTACGGTGCACCGGTGTGGGCGGAGGCTCTGACCGCCCAGAATAGGGCGCGCCTCTGGCGCCCTCAGAGGGTTATGGCGGTTAGAGCCATACGCGGATACCGGGACACCCCCGTGGGATTTGGAGGTGGAAGTGCTCGCCAAAGTATATCGGCGAACGGCTGAGTTCCGGGCGGGAAGCGGCAGTCGGTCCCCGCCCGAAGAGGTACGCGAATGGCGTGAGGCTGCTCGCTGAGCCACCATGGCTCGTTGGTCGTCCCGGCTGGAGGCTCCACGTGCTGGCTTTGCCGCCGTGGAGGCGCTCCAGCCGAAGATGACCAAAGAGTTTACAAACACTTCGTATAACGTAATTAAAGACGACTGTTAATTTGACAACTGTTAACTTGAACCAAAGGGAAGGAATATCCGTCCGAATTCCAACTTCAAAGTGTTTACGTGTTTACTTATGTTTATTTACTAACTAGCAACTCGCAACTCGGGTAGCAAAGCAGAAATAAATTTTTATGACATATTCAACAATCATCGTCATATTTCAGCCATTTTACACAAAACCTTACACAGGCGCTAACTGAAAGACAGACGCAGCGGGGGACTTTGTTTTATAATATGTAATGACAAAGATTTGAACCATTTAAATAAAAATCTTGAAGTTATAAGGAGATTATTAAAGACAAAAAAATGAGTTCCTAACACAAAGTTTAGGAAATTAAAGTAGGTATTAATAGATTGCTGTAAGCGGAGCTGCTGTCTACCAGCTATGTCCTGCTGTAAAAATTAATTGAATTAATATGAGCACAATTAAAATCGCATATTGGGAAGTACAGCAAGATGTTTTACAATATCTGAAGCAGTGGCGTAGCGTGTCTTGGAGGGGCCCTGTATCAAAATTTGTTGGGGCCCAAATGAAGGGTAAAGATTTCTCACAAAAGAAACAAATGCGTTAAACTTTTGCAACTTTTGGGCGCGCACTTAACCCGGGAAAAAAGAGATTGCCATTTCTGACTTTTGTCATTAATTTCTGAAGTGAAAACTCTATAGGCACGTATTATAGTTTTTTTATATGTTTTTTTCCCGGGAAGCACGAGATCAAATGACATTGTGGAAAACATTTTACTAATTTTTGCTTACAGACGTTAGGGGCCTCTGTAGCCCGGGGGCCCCGTATCATTGATACGGTTGATACGGCGGTAGCTACGCCCCTGGTCTGAAGTCAAGGGGTTTATTAAAGAAGGCTTAGCCGAATTCGTACGGCGTCTTGGAGAAATTGTATTGAACACATATAAAAGGAGAAAAATATAAAATAATGCAGCTTAATAATAGATGCTGCATCAGATGCTCCAACCCGTATTTCACAATACATGTTTGAGAGAGTCCAGTAGGTATGGTATTGTATGGATCACTGTGGAAGTTTGTTGACATACGGCGGTGGCGCTATGGTACAGCGCCGCCGCTGCATGCGCCGTGTCTGCCCCTCAGCGCACCGTGTCAACGCACAGCGTGATTTTCATCAGTGTTGTATCAGTCTATGCGAGTGTGTGACCGCGCAGGACGTTTTCACGGCGGAAATCGTTTTCGGGACAGTTTACATACGCTGAATTTTTTTTACGAGTAAAGAGTAAAATGAACATAAATCAAAAAAACTAAAGACATTGATTCAAGAAAGGCCTATAATATGGAATAAGACTATCAACGATTTTAAAAATAAGTGGCTTAAGTATGATTCCTTTTTTTTTTTTTTTTTGTGCGTGTGGAAACCCCCTCGGGCCGTCACCCCACCGGGGTTTTCGGTGGGGCGGTGTGTCGGAATCGAACCGACTAAAACCACACGGTGTGCCGTACTGCGCCTTAAGTAGGAGGGATCCGGGAACAGCTTTATTACGACATCCGGAACCTAAGTATGATTCCTAATCTAACCCCTAAGCAACGATATTTTTTTTTTTATTATGGGATTTATGACGCTTGGCCAGAAAAACGTATCTAAGCCGTATTGGCCATTGTCTCAACCACTGGCAAAACCACCGGTCGACACAACGGCCATCATATACAAGCTCGCACGGTTTCTTAACCGTACGGCAGGCACGCAACCGTAAATAACCAGAAACTTTACTGAAACTTTATTCAATCGATAAGTGGCATTAAAATGCATTAAAAAAATTATTTTAAAATTAAGTGCATATATTTATAAAAACGCTAGACCACTGTGTTGCTCATTCGTGACGTCATGATGGCAGTAAAAGCGTGAGTTATTGCAATTTTGCTAAATTTAAAATTAGTTAAAATCTTTATGATTGGAGATGGAGATGGAATAATACATCATGTGAGTGCCCTCACAATACACCATATGTCAAATTTAAAAACTCGAACTTAATGGCGTAGCGTGCCTTGGAGGGGCCCTGTATTAAAGTTAGTTGTGGGGCCCAAATGAAGGGTAAAGATTTCTCACAAAAGAAACAAAAATGCTTTAAACGGGGGAATCCCGCAATAACCGATGTAGGATGTTGCCAACTTTTGGGCGCACGCTTAACCCGGGAAAAAAAGAGATTGCTTTTTTTTACTTTTGTCGTACCGAACCAGAGACGCGGCGAGTCTGTCCAGAACTGTGGTGTTCGTTCCACAATCGATATAGCTGCCACCACTTGACTGTCGCTGGCTGTGTCCTGCGACGTGCAGGGTTTCTTGGGAGCCCCAGCGAGAATGTTTTGCGTCATGCTGACGTGTATTTATTCTTGACTAGCCTCTTGAAATTTCAGTGGTGAGACTCGCTTGTGGGAAGCCAACTAAAATGTGCCATCTACTGGTCGTTCGGTGGTGGTCGGTGGGCTGGGTGGATAGTTTCCACGTCCTAGCTCCAGGGTGATTGTATGAGCCGGCAGGCAAAAACCGGGTCCGTTGCTCAAACAAGATCACGTCGGAGACACCAATATTGCGGAGTTAATAACGACTGGCTATATGGTTGATCGAATGATAATTGATTTACAAAATATCCTATCTTATATACTAGTTAATTTCATATATTGTGGGGATCTCAGGTCTTAGCAACTAGAGACACATATTATAATATTATGCAGTATCAGCATTCATGATTGAGTAACTTCCTATGAGGAATCACGTAGAGATTGTGACGCTCTGCTACGTGACTGCCATAGGGGCCTCTGTAGCCCGGGGGCCCGTATCTGAAAAGGTTCGGATTTGTCTGGTTCAGACAAACACCTTTTGAGTTGTATGGTTGATTTACTGGTGATTTAAATGATACGAGAATTACGAATTAAAACGAATAGTATTTTTAAAAAATAGTAAGTAAATATAAATGGTTATTAACGTAAATCTTAATGGTTTAAATATAATGGTTAGCTAAAATAATTTGATGTTGGTTTGGTTGTTTATGGTTTTAGTTACGCGCGAACTGATTCGACCGCCGAATACGTACTGACCTTAACAATCTAAAGCCGATGCATTTATAAAATTGTGCGACCACACAAATGCTGATCTGTTCGTTGCGATGCTCCGAACAGTGTTATTGATACGGCGGTAGCTACGCCCCTGCTCGAACTCTAATCCGCAAATCATAAAATTTGGGGGTGACTGACTGACTGACAGATCATCAAAAATTATCGTTTTTTGATGATCTGTCAGTTCGTTCTCAGCTCGATATATTCGTATTCACGTCAAAAAATATTACTTACAATGACACTGCTTATTAACAATAACTAAAACAATACCTATTCCGGGTGTACCATGAATATACGTACTTAATCCCTAATGCTATCATGTTTATGCAGAGCTTAGTAATTGTTGCTCTTAGTGTTTATGTTTTTAATTCATGTTTAATTATTCTAGATACGTTCTAATAGAGAACAAACTTTGTAATTTGTCTGTTATAATCGAGTTGGTATTTACTAAATCGATATAAAAACTGACGTTATAACACGAAGTCTTCATACATTATAGAGGCATTTGACAGATCGACGACATTAGCGTCGTCGAATCGAATGATTATTAATCTGTGCACTCGGTGATCCTACGAAGGAACAACGACAAGCTCGGTGATTGTTTACGAGCGTCGCGATCGACCGTCAGCTTCAAACGACATGTGCGACAGGCCGGGGTCTACTACAGACGGACGAAATCGGAGGAAACCGACACTGAGCGGGCGCGACCAGTAGCCGGGGATATGTCGGGCCGCGGTGGGGTGCGCTCCAGTGCGCGCTTGAGTGGCGATGCCTCGGTTGGGTCTGCAGGCGCCGCGGCGCCCTTCCCGGGGCCCACAGTCCGCGCGGCTCTGGGCCGAGGACGTCCCCTGTCCAGCACGACCGCAGCAGCACAACGCCGCGCCCGCGCTGCCGAGCGCGCCCGAGAAGTGGAGGACAGTCCTAGAGTGCTTCGTGACAAGTGTCGCCGGCTCGCTCGAGCGCTTCGGAACGCTAAACATCTCGTGGTGAGATTCTTTCTACCATTGGTTCAGTTTGGGGTGATTAGGAGATGCTTGGGATTTCATCCACCATAGTGTCGTGATCATACATCATGTTTTGAATGGCGTTATCCCCTTTTCTTGGGGTTTGTTTCCTTGTGTGTTTTACACAATATACATCAAAGGTTACAAACAAAACATTTCTGACTTAACTCTGTAGTATTTGGTTATATGTATAATTATATAGAGTCGCCAACAGCTACCACTAACTCTAGTCAATAATGCCATCTTAAGATTATCTGGTAGAGATCGCTTTCAGAGATAACACTGCCAGTTGCATGTATCATTAATATTAAGATCATTTGTTGTTCTATGTATATGGTGTACAATAAAGAATATTCTATTCTGCACCAAAAAAACAAAGAAGACACAGTTTTCATAGACATACCAATAACAGCATATTCTGATTCTTGTTGATTGACTATTAACTGTAGGTGCATGCAACACTCCTAAAACATTTTTTCTTTACATTGTAAATTATTATCAACTTTATAACATTACAATAAATTAAAAGTGTTTAATTTATTTAAAAGTTGATTTAGTAGTACAATTTTTAAATATAAAAATATTTATTTTATTTATTAAGTAATGATTAAATAATGAAAAGTATTTTTCACATTGGTTTAAGAGATGTTGACGTGAGAGTTTTGTCAGTACTGGTTCTCCATGCAGTTCTGTAGTTCTTCTGAGTATAGAATAACTACTTGATTAATTCAATGACAAAGATATGGAACAAGAGTCCAAAAGGGAAACTCGTGAATGGTGGCCCTAAGAAAGATGTCCAGATTGGCAAACACTGAAGACGACAAAGTTAAAAGCACACATATTTGTCATTAAGCATTTACAAAAGGTCTGATGAATGTGGAACAGGCATGAGCTGTATGTCAGGATTGTGACAAATGGTGCTCTATTATCTCTGCCTGCTCCGGAGGAAAATAAGGCGTGAGAGTATTTATTTTACAAAATGCAAAGGTAAAGAGAGTCAGCCCCCTTCTGCACATTGCGTTAACACATTAAAACTATGTTGTCTTGTTCTGTTTTCATCATTGAGTGTTACACTCAGAGTGTGATGGGAACCAGACTGCTGATAAACATATTTATATATTCTAAATCCATACATATTATAGATAAATTACACCCAGACGCAGAACAAATGATCATGCTCATCATACAACTATTTGTTCTGGGTGGGAATCAAACTCACAGCCTCTGTCTCAGCAGTCTGGATCACTAACCACTAGACCAACAGGCCAGTCAAAAGTTGTGTTTGATGTATTGTTGTAATTAAAAACAATATATTGTTATGTGTTGTGCTCCAAACATGTATATTGGTTGAGCACATTATGTGACCCAAATTAATTATTAATTAACTTTTGCATATTCATTCAATAAAATGGGGTTTTCTTTGATAATTAGAAGCATAAATAGATACTTCCAAATGGTTTCAATTAGTTAGCATTTGAGGCTGTTTGGATCTCGCGCCTTTACGATTGGTGACGGTTTCGTCAGCTCTGGCGACACCAGCGCGGCCCCTGATTGGCTGTCGCCAACGCGGCTAAAACAAAATGGACATCGCATTCTTTCTGATTTTGAAAAATGCTCTCGGCTCTCGTTCGGCAAATGTTCAACACGTAATTTTTTTGGTGCTTTGATGAACAATTGTGTAATATAAGTGAAGCCGCAAGAACCCTTTAAACATCGCCCTGCAGGGACTTCGGACATTGTTCGATATCTGGTTGGTGTAATTGCTACACGGCTGACTGAGGACAGGTGTGCTGGAAGGCGTACCCGAGCTGATCTCCAGGTTAGTGGGACCAATAGTTTTCGGTGCTACGTTTGAAACCATTTGTTTACTCAGTTTCTACAGAGTGGGTTTAATGGGAATATAAATATATTCTAAAGAAAAACATAAGTAAGTTCCCGCGTGTTGTCGGCTATTTACACGCCGCTTCACCATAGTTATGGTCCTTCAGATCCTGGATTATGTACTAGCATATCATACATTCAATTAAATACAGTTTTTAAGCAATATTTTTAAATAAAATACTTGGATGTTCGCAGAATAACGAAACTAAAGTTTTCTCGAAGTACCTACTTATTTTTACTTCAGTTAAAATATCCATCGAAAAATAATATTTTACATTTTTCTTTATATTTATCAGGAATTATCAATTTAAAATGTCTAAAGACAGCATAATGGAGGATGCAGAAGATGCAATTCATCCTAAGTTCGTCCTTCTGACGGCAAAAAAAGAACGAATTTTTTCTCGTATGAATGAGTTATATAAGCTTAGCATAAACATTTCTAATTTTGCATCGAGAAGCAACGAAAATTTCATGATTAAGTCCGAATTAATCGATCAAATGCGTAGTCAATTTGAAAATATTTTAGATGAGTTAAATGACCTCGAGTTATCTCAAGATTCATCATTTAAACCAGATTTTAGACCATTGGATGCATTTGATGATCTATATCTTACAGTAAAACGCACCCGAAATAATGTTATTCAGGCTTTGTTACCTGATAAATCATCACATAATTATTCGTACTCATGTAGTGTTTCTAGTAGAATTAAATTGCCCCCTATAGAACTGCCCAGCTTTGACGGCCACACCGAAAACTGGCCTAAGTTTTATGAAAGTTTTAAATCTAACATTCATAACAACACTCAGTTGACTGACTCGCAGCGCGTGCAGTATTTGGTGGGCAAACTGACACGCGACGCTCTCAAAGTCACGGCAGGTATTGTGCCTTCAGGCGATACGTATGAAATAATCTGGGATAGCTTGGTTAAAAGGTTTCAGGATAAACGTGCATTGGGCACGCATTATCTAAATAATATTTTAGAGTCTAAAGGTTGTACAAACACAGCTGACAGTCTTGATACATTTATAGGTATGTATGCCTCATCCGTCGCTGCATTAAAACAGTTAGGTATTGAAGACTTGTCCGATTTTATATTGTTTCATTGTGCATTTAGAAAAATTGATTTTCATACAACTCAAGCGTTCGAATTATCCGTTCGTAACAAAGAAATTCCGTCATACAGTGATTTAGTATCATTCGTACAAGACCGAGTTAAAATATTGCAGCGTTCAAATAATAATAACTCGACGCGCTCGACGCGGGTATCGAACAGTGGCGCGAGCGCGGCTGCATGTAAGCCGTCCGCTTGTCATTCAGCTCGTCCGCATACTTATAAGTCGTTTGTAGCGAGTAATGGTAATGTACCTTCTGCTTTGCCGGCGCGATCGTGCGATTTTTGTAAACAGACTGATCATTTAATTAATGCTTGTTCTCAGTTTAAAAACTTTAATACTCCGTACGCGAGATTTGAATTTATTAAATCAAAACACGGATGTGTGAATTGCTTAAGTGCGTCGCACACTGTTACGTCTTGTAAATCGACTCATGTTTGCAATGTGTGCAAGAAAAAACATCACACTTTCTTACATTTCGATAATAAAGATCATAAAGTTATTAGATCGAAGGGGGGGACCGGTGAGGGGTCAATGACACCGCATATGGTTCGGTCCTCTTCATGCGCTTCGCAAGGCCATTCGGAAGTAAACACAAATACACGTGTCGCGAAAAGTTGCTTAGCGGACAATAGCGCATCTTTTACGACTAACCCCTGTAGTGATACGTCTTATCATAACGTTGATGTTAACCCTACAAATGCTACGTTGTCATTAAGTACCGAAGTGACACCGACCGCGTCAATTTTACTGTCAACCGCGCAAGTTTACGCGAAATGTCAGAATGGCAATAAGAAGATAATACGATGCCTTATAGATAACGGCTCACAAAATAATTTAATAACCGTCGATTGTTGCAAGGCGCTTAATTTAGTCATAATTCCTTTGAGTAATTCTTTTGTCAAAGGAATCGGGTCCGCTTCTCGGCCGATATTAGGCTACGTTAATGTGGACATTGAGTCCCGTGTATACTCTCATAATAAATACACAATACGTGCACTGGTCGTTGAGTGTATTACGGATCAGTTGCCTACGCATTATATAACCAAAGGTGACGTAGGCTATTTAGAGGAATTGCCGCTTGCTGATTTAACTTGGAATATTCCCGGTAATGTAGATGTCGTATTAGGTGCGCAACTTTTTCCATATATTTATTTAGGTAACAAAGTGGAGTCAGGCACTGATGCACCTCCCGCTTTACTGACCGCGTTCGGGTTTGTGCTCATGGGTGATTACCCTAATAATAACATTTCTAATAAATCTTCTTCGTCGTTTTCCGCACTAGCTTTGAATGATTTGGTTCAGAAGTTTTGGCAACTGGAAGAAATACCGAACATGCAATTTTTAAGTCCAGAAGAGACTGAATGCGAAAACTTGTTCGCGTCATCTGTGTCTCGAACTGATGATGGTAGATATTCGGTCGCCTTACCTTTTTCTAAGAACCCGAGTGAACTGGGTAACTCTCGCACTGCTGCACATCGTCGTTTTATGGCTTTAGAGCGTAAATTCAAACAATCACCTGAGTTAAAAGAAAAATATAACAGCGTCATTAATGAGTATATTGACAAGGGTTACTTGTCCGAAGTCATCGAGTCCGATATTTCTGATGAGGGATATTACATTCCGCATCACGCCGTGACCCGGCCGGATAAACCAATGCCGCGGATCGTACTCGACGCTAGTGCTGCAACTCATACAGGGTTGTCACTTAACAACATCTTACATACCGGCCCAAACTTACAGGCAGATTTATTTCTACTTTTACTTGATTTTCGACTTTTTCCGGTCGCTGTGACCGCTGATATAAAACAAATGTACTTACAGATTGAAGTTCCTAGTGAACATCGTAAATATTTAAGAATTTTATATAGGTTTAGTAATAATGAACTTATACGAACCTTTCAATTTAATCGAGTCCCGTTTGGACTCAAGTCTAGCCCATACCTGGCAATGCGGACAGTGCGTCAGTTAGCGCAGGACATGAGGCCTCATTTCCCGGAGGCTGCCAAAGTGGCAGAGTCTAGGCTGTATATGGACGACATGGTTCATTCTATTGTAGATGAAGCCAGCGCTGTTCGTCTTTCACGAGAATTGATCTCTTTGTTTAAGTCTGGTGCCTTTGATTTGGTGAAATGGACAAGTAATTCTAAAGTTTTACTTGAAAACTTACCAGGCTCGCATTGTAGTGCGGTGGATTTCTGTGTAGATTCTTCTAACAATACCTCTAAGGTGTTAGGTCTCTCATGGGAACCAGTTGGTGACAGATTCTTCTTCACGACTTATAATTTTGTAGAGAAGTGTACTAAACGTAACATACTATCGATAGTGGCGCGATTATTTGATGTCCTCGGCTTGGTAGCCCCCCTTATTTTATATGCTAAGTTACTGATCAAGGAACTGTGGCTGTGTAATATTGGATGGGATGACACTCCTCCAGAAAGTGTTGTTCAAAGGTTCATAGCGTTCACACAGGAGTTGCCGTTGATTTCTTCTTTAAGGATTCCTCGCCATGTTGGTCCCTCGCGCGACAGCACCGTGTTGATCGTTGCCTTCTGTGACGCTAGCATGAGTGGTTATGGTTGTGTCATATACCTACATACTACTGATTCGGCTGGGAACATCACATTGAGGCTGTTGTGTGCTAAATCAAAGGTGTCCCCCACCAAGGTGACCACACTTGCTCGTTTGGAACTCTGTGCCGCGGTCTTGATGTCCAAATTGATACGAACTGTTCGTGAAACTTATAATGAGCGTCTGCCTATTGCTGGTATATATGCATTTTCGGATTCAACCATCGCTCTTTCATGGATTCATTCCTCCCCGCACCGGTGGTCTGTTTTTGTCAGCAACCGTGTTGCTCAGTGTCAGGAAAATTTAAATTCTGAACACTTTTATCATGTCGCCGGAATTGAAAACCCGAGTGATTGCCTTTCGCGTGGTATGTTACCCTCACAGCTCGTTTCACATGACTTGTGGTGGTACGGTCCTGCGTGGTTGCGTCTTGCTCAGGAATGCTGGCCAATCAGGCCGTTCACTCCTACTAATGGCAGAGAACTCCCAGAACATAAAGCTCAAATTTTGACTGTGACCTCACATATTGAGTCACCTTTGTTATGCGACTTAGCTCTTCGTATCTCTTCATGGGAGAAACTCTTGCGCGTTATTGTTTTTATTCTTCGTTTTATTCGTCGTAAGGATGACGAGAAGTTGAAATCCATTGAGGGTTTATTAATTGCAGAACGTGTTATGGTTCGTACAGTACAATCTGTGCATTTCGCACAGGAAATAAATCTCATCAAATCAGGTAAATTACCTTCAAAGAAATTACAGAGTTTGTCGGTTTTCCTCGATGAAGAGGGCATACTGAGAATTGGTGGAAGACTTTCGAAGTCAGATCTTCCCTTTGATGCTAAGCATCCTGTACTTCTCCCTAAACATAACCATGTTGTAAATTTAATTATTAAGCATTTTCATATTGTGAATTGCCACACTGGACCGGGACTTCTCATGTCTATTTTGAGACAGCGATTTTGGATATTGGATGCCAGATCAGTTGTCAGGTCTCAGGTTAGGAAATGCAACACCTGCTTTAGAGTGAAACCATCGCATCCAACCCCCAAAATGGCTGATTTACCAGCGTATCGGGTGGCTGAAGCGAAGGCGTTCGTTCATACCGGAGTTGATTATGCCGGTCCAATTAATATAACATTAACTCGTCGGAGAGGTCAGCGCTCACAAAAGGCGTACATTTGTTTGTTTATATGCCTAGTTACAAAGGCAGTTCATGTTGAGTTGGTCTCAGAATTGACTTCTGATGCTTTTTTGGCCGCGTTCAAGAGATTTATATCCCGCCGCGGACCAGTAGCTTGTTTATACTCTGATAATGGCACTAATTTCGTGGGTGCTAAGGCTCAATTAGATGATATATTTCAATTCCTTATAGATTCTGAATTTCAACCGGTTTTAAAACGAGAGCTTAGCACTCGGCGTATCCAGTGGAAGATGCTGCCACCTAGGTCCCCCCATTTTGGTGGGATGTGGGAAGGGAATTTAAAAAGCTTAAAAACTCACCTTTATCGCGTGATAGGTAGTCAACTTCTCACGTATGAGGAGTTGCAAACCGTATTAGTGCAAATAGAGTGCATCATGAACTCTCGACCACTCACCGTGGTATCGTCTGACCCTTCACCGGAAGTTCTAACTCCCGCACATTTTTTAATGTCGACCCCGTTGCAGTACTTGCCTGCCGTGGATTTGTCTGATGCGCGTATCAACCCTGTTAAACGTAAAGAGCTGCTTGATAGCATGGTGCAGTCTTTCTGGAAGAAATGGCGACTGGAATACCTGCACACGCTGCAAGTTAGGCAGAAGTGGACTGCCCCAGATCGTCCTATTGAAATTGGAACAGTCGTACTTGTAGGACAGGATAATTGTCCACCGTTAGAATGGCCGTTAGGTGTAATCATTGAAACGCATCCAGGGTCTGATAAAGTTGTACGTGTCGTGACGGTGAAAACCAATTGTGGGATTTACAAACGGCCGGTTGTAAAGGTATATCCTATTCCGACACAATAATTAATTAAAGATTAAAATAAATAAACAAAACTTAAATAGATAAATATGCATCCTTAAACCTTAAACTCTGTAATATGTATATATGTATAATATTCCTAATGAGAGAGTTGTTCTTTTTTTAAACAAATAAAAACGAAATTATATTTAGATAGCATAAACTTAAATATTATAAAATAAAATACATGTTTTCTTTTGAAAGTTCTGCGAACTTCCAAGGCGGGCAGCATGGTTGAGCACATTATGTGACCCAAATTAATTATTAATTAACTTTTGCATATTCATTCAATAAAATGGGGTTTTCTTTGATAATTAGAAGCATAAATAGATACTTCCAAATGGTTTCAATTAGTTAGCATTTGAGGCTGTTTGGATCTCGCGCCTTTACGATTGGTGACGGTTTCGTCAGCTCTGGCGACACCAGCGCGGCCCCTGATTGGCTGTCGCCAACGCGGCTAAAACAAAATGGACATCGCATTCTTTCTGATTTTGAAAAATGCTCTCGGCTCTCGTTCGGCAAATGTTCAACACGTAATTTTTTTGGTGCTTTGATGAACAATTGTGTAATATAAGTGAAGCCGCAAGAACCCTTTAAACATCGCCCTGCAGGGACTTCGGACATTGTTCGATATCTGGTTGGTGTAATTGCTACACGGCTGACTGAGGACAGGTGTGCTGGAAGGCGTACCCGAGCTGATCTCCAGGTTAGTGGGACCAATAGTTTTCGGTGCTACGTTTGAAACCATTTGTTTACTCAGTTTCTACAGAGTGGGTTTAATGGGAATATAAATATATTCTAAAGAAAAACATAAGTAAGTTCCCGCGTGTTGTCGGCTATTTACACGCCGCTTCACCATATATCTTTAATTAACATAAATACCAGTCATGAAAGATTTTATTCTAATATTCATTAAGGTCAAAATCTCTCACCATATTCTCACTCACAAAAATTACAATTATTTTATAACCATTTTTTGTGGGCAGGTATATACAGGAGCTGGTATCAGCACGGCTGCTGATATTCCTGACTACCGCGGGCCGGATGGCGTGTGGACCCGACTGCAGCGCGGCGAGACGGTCGGGTATGTAAGGCCCTGCTTGCACACTGGTTCGTAATACTGGGTGGTCCATTTAACGTTTGGAATTTAATCAGTTAAAAAAACAACTAATTAATATTTTTTCAAGAGTATGGTTTTTATTAGAAACATTTAAGTTTTACATTTATTTATTTATTACATTATGAACGAGCAGCTAGCTGATATGTTCACATCTAGTGATAAATTTAGTATAGTCTCTTTATATTTATTTTTTAAATGTCCGTCACTTTTTTGAGCACTGAATTGTCCAATCATAGCCAGTTATTGAGTCTGTTTTTAAATGCGTTTATAGAAGTGGCAGAAACAACGTCCTCTGGCAGTGAGTTCCAATTACGGTATACTCTGTTGCTGAAGAAGTGATGGGCAACCAGTGTGCTAGTGGAGGCCCGCATCAAACGAAGGTTGTGCCCTCGGGATGGCCGTTGGCTGTCTTTTCTGAGAAGGATGTCTTGAAAATCTGGCAAATTGTAGTGTGTAACTAAGATTTTATACGATTCTATGAGATCGCCTCGAAGTCGTCTTTGCTCAAGAGTGGTGAGATTCAGCGCACGAAGTCTGTGGTATCTTGGTCGCCTTCCTCTGAACACTCTCCAGCAGGTTGATATCTTTGTGCAAGTATGGGCTCCAGATCTAAAAGCCATATTCCAAGAGGGGCCTAATATAAGTTTTGTAATTTTTTTTAAAAACTTCCACTGAGATGGTTTGAAACGACTTTCGAATAACATAAACAAAAGAGTTTGCTTTTTTTACAATTGTGGAGATATGGTCTGCCCACTTCAAATCTGGAGTCATACACACTCCCAGATCTCTTTGGAGGTTCTCCGAAGTTAAGATGTTTCCCTCTAGATTATATGTTAGTCTTGGATTGTTACTCCCTAAATGCAGAACATTGCATTTAGAAGCATTTAATGTGATGATCCAGTCTTTGGTCGAATTTTGAATTCGATCCAAGTCATCTTGTAGTTGTCCAGAGTGTGTAAGTGGGTTGGCAACTATCGTCAGCAAAGAAGGCAGATTGGGACTTGATCAGTTCAATTAAATTGGAGATGTATATTCCGAACAAGTGGGGGGCAAGGACCGAGCCCTGGGGCACACCACTTGCAACGGGTCTCTGTTTTGGGAGGGAGCCACCAACACGAACCTGGAATGTTCCACCTTTCAAGTAGTTCTTTATCCATCTGAGCAAAGATTCACGTACCCCAAGATGT
Source organism: Euplagia quadripunctaria (assembly GCA_963859945.1). NCBI lineage: Eukaryota > Metazoa > Arthropoda > Insecta > Lepidoptera > Erebidae > Euplagia > Euplagia quadripunctaria. The sequence continues at coordinate 4,321 of OY982568.1, read as the reverse complement.
TCCAATTTGTTGAGGAGTCGTTGATGCGGAACTTTGTCAAACGCGCGCTCGAAGTTCAGGTAAATGACATCAATGGGGTTGCGGCTGTCAAGTTCCTTGGTCCAGTCTTGTACACATGTTAGCAGATTAGTGATTGTTGACCTCCTCTCAACGAATCCGTGCTGTTTGGTTGAAATAATGCCCTCTCGGCCCAAGAACACGGTCAACCTGTCTGATATTAGTTTTTCCATTATCTTCACAACCACATTAGTGAGGGAAATTTCCAGGCTGCATCTTGTCTCCCTTCTTATATATTGGGGTCACAATAGCATGTTTCCAGCCTTGAGGCAAGTATCCAGTTTCAAACGATGTGTTCATTATGTGTGTTAGGATGGGCGCTAGTACAGGTACACAGTTTTTGAAAATACAGCATGGTAATTGATCAGGACCAGCAGATGAGTGAGTATTTAGACCTTTTATTACATTCTCCACATCATTTAGTGTAAAAGTAATGTCACTCAAGCTGTTTTCTATGCGCGAGACCGTGGTTATTTTTGTTTGTTGGCCTAGAACTGGTTCATCGGAGTAAGCTTTCAGGAATTTTTCAGCAAACACCTCTGCAATACCACTTGGGTTTGTTACTACGTCTCCATTATGAATGCTAACCCTGGTATTAGTGCTACGCCGAACGTGTGAGTAGAAGGCTTTGTCACCACCGTCCAGTATGTTCGCCTCAAAAAAGCTTCTCTGTTTCCTGGTTAGTGCAACACACCTGTTATTAATATCTCGAAATGCCCTATAGTCTTCATCCGACCCTGACGAACGGTATTTATCCCATATTTTTCTTTTGTTAGCTATAAGTTCTAGAATACCCTTATCAATCCACGGTTTATTTTTGGCCTTACGGTGTACGATTTTTTGTGGGGCATGTTTGTCGATTGCAGTATTAATTGCTGCCAAGGTTTGTGCCCATAGTTGTTCAACGTTTCCAGTGGGGTTGGCTGTTTCGAGATTATTTAGTAGAAAATGCGCATTTGAGCAATAAGTCATCGTTACGGTCAATGGCGAGCGTTACCGTGCCATGCTCAAGTTATTTTTGTTTCCAAAAATTGAGAAGAGGAGATCAGTTAACCGAAACCCTTCGGCCACGTACGAAACCGAGTTTCGAAACTAGTTTCTAAATAAGAATAATATTTCTTCTTCTGAAACTGATTTCCAAAAAATTCTTCTTTCGAAATGATGGACCAAATTAACAATGATGTCATACTTATTGCTTCAACATTTTCCTGGCCACATTCAAATCATAAATAATAAATTAACACGTCATCCTATATTTGCGATGATAGGTGTAAACAGATGACAAAATAAAAGTAATATATTATAATTAATAATATAAAAAGTGAAATAATATCGTATAATAAAGTGAAATAGTAATTAATAATAATAATATCCTTTCTTTGATTTTTAACGTAACTTCAATGTCAATACGAAATAATATTCAGTTTATCTCAATAAAAAGAGGCGGAGTGGCTGCATTATGTGATGGCCGTAAATATCATAGAAAAAAAATTTATAAGTCTGGTAATTCATTTTGGTACTGTAAAAATGAAACTGAATGTACAGGAAATTTAACTCTAAATAATAAAAATGAGATAATCAAACAAATTGATCACAATGTCAGTTGTAAACCACACATTGCAAAAACTATTTTCCTGAAAAAAATGGATGAACTTAGGGCAAAAGTAAGCACTAACTTCACGTCTGTTAAAAAACAATACAAAGATATGCAATTTGAAATGCGAAATGAAGGAGTTGACTTGATACATGATCTGCCCAAATTCGATAACGTCAAAAGTGGATTATATAATGAACGGAACAAAATATTAGGAGTTCCAAAATTGAGATTTAAACTACCCAGCGAGGTAGTTGTACCAAAGAAATATAAGAAAATGCTATTAGCTGATTTCGTAGAGGAAGGAAATAGAATAGTAGTATTTTGTGCTAAGAATGCAAAACGTGACATAGAATCTTTCAAACACATTTTCAGTGATGGAACATTTAAATCATGCCCACAATCCTTTCAGCAGCTGTATTCCATTCATGGTTATGATGAGAAGACCCAATCTATAAACCCCCTAATTTTCGCCTTTCTAGAGAACAAAAAAAAACAACATATGAATAATTATTTAGCTTGTTAAAGTCACAATTTCCAACATGGAACCCCCAAAAAATAACACTAGACTTTGAAAAAGCGGCCATGAAGGCCATTCGTAACGTCTTTCCTAAGATAGAAATTAAATTATGTTATTATCATTTTAACAAGTCTTTAATCAGAAAAGCGAATCCTTGAAATTAAATTTCAGTGTCGAGAAGAGACACGTAGCGCGTTGTACTGGTCTAGCACGCTTACTACCAGCCTTTATAAACAAAGGCTTCACATACGTGATGAACAAGAGCCCACCAGGAAAACAAACTGAACAATTTAATACGTATTTTAAGAAACAGTGGTTTGATCAAACTGAGTTTTCCAAAGTTTGCTGTTGTAGCAACGAAACAATTCGAACTACAAACCACCTTGAGGGATGGCATTCCAAAATTAATAGGTATATTGGACGTAGAAATTCTACTCTTGCAAATGTTCTCGACGTTTTAAAAAATGAAATGGGAGAAGGGAAAAAAGTAAACAAAAAAGTTAAAATTATGAAGCTATTGATGAAGAAATTAATTCATCACTAGATCATCTTTTAAAAAAAAAGATATCAGTCGGTCATTGCATTGAAATTATTTCGCCATTTTCGTTTAACTTTTAGTATACCTATCCATCCCCTTTTTAACTCTTTTAAATTTTAAAATTCTTTCACAAATGTAATTTAAGTTTTAAGTTAGTAAGTGTAGTTTGTGTTTATTCATTATTATATTTTCTTCCAAAAACAATTTGGTACATTATTTCGAAAGAAGATTTTTTTCTTAATTGGAAGCTGGTTTCAAAAACAGTAAAAAGCCCGGTTTCGGGAGAATAATTACTTTTCTTAATTGGTAACGAGTTTCGAAAACAGATTGTTTATTCTTATTTGGAAATCAGTTTCAGAAGAAGAAATATTATTCTTATTTAGAAACTAGTTTCGAAACTTGGTTTCGTACGTGGCCGAAGGGAACCGAAATGTGCAATTTTTTAAATAAAATCATACTTCTAAAAATAGATCTTTTTTTTAAAGCTGCTTCAAATTCCAAACGTTAGTTGCCCCCTATAGAAATAGAAGTTGATTGTCGTTTTATTACAATGCAACACCCTCGCAAGAAATATAAATTAGGTATATGTATGAGTACCCCTCTCACGATTTCATAAACAGTTGAGATACTTGACCTCGAGATTTCAAATGATTAGTGCCATAGTTAACTGAAAGATACATAAATCTTGCATAAAAAGTCTCATGGAACACTGTTGTCACCTTTGACCTTTGACCTTTTGGCTCTGAAGATTGATGAACCTTGAAGATTTTTAACGATCCCAATCACTTAACGTTAGAAAATATTACTGAAAGTTGGGTTGTATGCTCTGAGATGATAAAGTTATCCGATTAAAACTGGAACGGTGTACTATCTACTCTTAAAATTAAACGAAGTTTTCTCCGGCCTTTGTTGAACGACATCTAGGGTCTGCACTCGCGATCTTAGATTAAGGTGATCGCTCGCCGAGCAGGGCGTACCTACGCAAGTTCGCTACCTTATCTAATATATAAAATTCTCGTGTCGCGATGTTTGCTGCAAACTCCTCCGAAACGGCTGGACCGATTTTTATGAAATTTTGTATGCATATCGGGTAGGTCTGAAAATCGGTCAACATCTATTTTTTATACACCTAAATGATATAATGCTAAGGGTGACCAACCCCTAAATATATTTTTTTATTTTTTTGACAATGTTTATTATTTTTATTTCATTTTGATTTAGCATTGAAAATACATACGACTTCAAATTTTCACCCTTCTACGATCAACCCCTGTTTTTTAATCGCGATTTTTATATTATTCTGTTCAATCCACAGATCCGCAATAGGGTTGCAAGATGGCAATCGAATATAATAATTGTAGTACGATAAATTTTCATGTAAAGTATTCTATATATAATCCTTACTTCCTTATTATAATAAATTCCTTACTATAATATTATAAATGCGAAAGTAACTCTGTCTGCCTGTCGCCCTTTCACGCCAAAACTAATGAACCGATTTTAATGAAACTCGGTACACAGATAGTCTAGAGCCCGAGAAAGAACATAGGCTAGTTTTTAATGCGAAAAAAGGGGTGTAAAGGGTTGAAAGGTGGGGGTGAAAAATTGTATG